>MUZC01002318.1:323837-375853 GCA_002072015.1 Radix auricularia | reverse complement strand
TGGCTGGTAGTTCATCTAGGAGAAGGAAACTCCGAATACAAATCCTCCGCCGCCTTGCGGCTATACCTGCCTTGCGGGAAAGGCTAAGGGAGTAAACCCTGAAAGAAAATCAGGAATTGAAGCACCTACAGGCGGTCTATACATAAGACTTATGTACATACCGGCAGCTCCTGCGACGCCAATGGCAGCCAAGCTGCATCGACGCAAGTTGTTCCCTTGACGTGGAGAGAGGGATATGCTGTATGGGCAGCAGCTAATTCTCCATATAACCCGCCCAGGCTTGCATCACCCCTGGAGAGGACACTCCAGCGTCGCCGCAAGGTGTCGACGAAACACGGGAAGCAGCAGTTACCGGTTATAGGCTCAATTGACGTAGAGCTAGGCGCCAGGGGCTGCTACCGACGGTGGGAGAGACTACCAATGTCTCACTGGACAGCTACCGCCCGCCTCAAAGTGGGCAGCCCCCAGTCAAATTGGTGCTATCCCGTCATGGCCTGCCTTCTCCACTGGGTGCGTGGAGATTAGAGTGCCACTCAACAAGTGGGCCACTAAGCCCTGCACCAAGAAATACAAAAAAGAAAAAGAAGACCCCAGCTCTTCGAATTGCAAGCTGGAACGTGAGGACTATGTGTCCCGGCATCACTGATGATATGCAGTCAATAAACGACACACGGAAGACAGATAGAGAACTTAAAAGGCTAAAGATTGACATAGCATGCCTTCAGGAGACCAGGCTCCCAGACAACGGTTCTCTCAAAGAGGCCAATTACACCTTCTTCTGGCAAGGCAGACCAAAAGAAGAACCTAGACAGCATGGTGTGGGTTTCGCTGTTAAAAACACTCTTTTACCATCCATTGAACCCCCGTCATCAGGCACGGAGAGGATCCTCACTCTAAGACTCAGAACAACTGCGGGCCCAGCAAACATTCTTAGTGTGTATGCCCCAACACTCTATTCAACTCCGGAAGAGAAGGACCAGTTCTATGGAGCGTTAGACCAGGCAATAGCCNGCATCCACAAAGACGAGGCAATCTATCTCCTAGGAGATTTCAATGCTAGAGTGGGGAGCGACCACGAAGCCTGGCCCACCTGCCTTGGACTATTTGGAAGAGGAAAGTTAAATGAAAATGGACAAAGGCTTCTGGAATTGTGCTGCTCACGAGGCTTGTGTGTGACCAACACTTTCTTCAAGTGCAAGGATATACATCAAGTATCTTGGAGACACCCTCGATCCCACCAATGGCACCAGCTGGACCTCATTATCACCAGGCGTGCACAACTAGCTAGCGTCCTACTCACTCGCAGCTATCACAGTGCCGACTGTGACACGGATCACTCCCTTGTCGCCAGCAAAGTACGAATAATGAGGAAAAACTCGTACCACACCAAGAAAAATGGAAGTCCACGCATCAATACCTCCTGCATAAAAGACCCTGCGATAACGCAGCTGTTCACAGACAAGGTGAAGGAAAGTCTCTCAAAGACGTCCCCATGCGTCACCATTGACTTCAAATGGACGCATCTATCTGAGAGACACAATCTACACATCCGCAATACAAGCCTTTGGCACAAAATCTCACAAAAACACTGACTGGTTTGATGAACATTGGGACGAGATGAAACCTGTCACTGAAGCTAAAAGGAAAGCTCTTATGGCTTACAAGGAACAGCCTACACCCAACAGGTTGCATGCCTTAAAAACAGCCAAGTCACTTGCCCAAAAGGTTGCACGTAAATGTGTCAATACCTACTGGCTTAAGCTCTGTTCCAGTATACAATCAGCTGCAGACATGGGCAATGCAAAAGTCATGTACGAAAACATCAAAAAGGCAACTGGCCCATTGACGTCAAAAGTTGCTCCCCTAAAGTCCAAAAGTGGAGAAATTATTCAAGACCAGGCAGCAAAAAAAAACGGTGGGTTGAGCATTATCTGGAATTATATTCAACAGTTACCACAGTCTCCAGCACCGCTCTAGATGACATCCCAGATATGCCACTCATGGAAGAACTTGATGTCGTGCAAACTCAGGAAGAGCTGAGCAAAGCAATTAACAGCCTAGCTTGTGGAAAAGCGCCTGGAAATTATGGAATACCACCAGAGGTTCTAAAGAGTGGCAAGACAGCTTTACTCCAACCATTGCACGAGATTATGTCCCTCTGCTGGGAACAGGGCTACATCCCCCAAGACCTAAAGGATGCAAATATAGTGACACTATATAAAAACAAAGGTGATAGGAGTGATTGCAATAATTATCGCGGCATTTCACTCCTCAGTATTGTAGGAAAGGCCTTAGCCCGCGTTATACTAACACGTTTACAGAGCCTAGCATCCCGTGTTTATCGAGAATCTCAGTGCAGTTTCCGGTCCGGTCGGTCTACCATAGACATGGTGTTCTCCATACGACAGCTCCAGGAAAAATGCAGAGAGCAGCAGATGCCACTATACATTGCCTTTGTGGACCTTACAAAAGCCTTCGACTTCGTCAGTCTCAACGGGCTATTCCAAGTACTGGCAAAATTCGGCTGTCCCCCTCACCTACTTGCCATCATCAGACAGTTCCATGAAAATATGCTTGGCACAGTGCAGTTTGATGGAGCTAAGTCAGAGGCCTTCCCTGTACAGGTTGTGTACTCGCACCAACACTCTTTGCAATATTCTTCTCTGTACTTCTTCGATATGCATTCAAGGATAGCAGTGAGGGAATCTGGTTACATACCAGAGCTGATGGAGGACTTTTCAACACTGCCCGCCTCCGAGCCAATACCAAAACAACGGATGTCCTAATTCGAGAGCTACTATTTGCGGATGATGCGGCACTAACAGCACATACAGAATCTGGTTTGCAACAACTCGTGTCAAATTTCTCCAATGCCTGCAAAGAATTCGGTCTGCAAATCAGCTTGAAAAAGACAAACATCATGGCCCAAGACACTCGACCGCCTCCTACCATAAATATCGATAATGAAAACTTGTAGGTTGTGGACAGCTTCATCTACTTGGGATCCAAGATCTCCAATACACTGTCTATTGAAGAAGAAATAAACAGCAGAATTGGCAAGGCAGCCGCAACAATGGCTAAACTAAATAAGCGGGTCTGGCAAAACACCAAGCTAACGGAGAAAACCAAACTGTGCGTCTATCGAGCCTGTGTCATCAGTACACTACTATATGGGAGCGAGACATGGACCACTTATACATCACAAGAGCGTAAGCTTAACAGCTTCCATTTGAGATGCTTGCGCCGCATCCTTGGTATTAAATGGCAAGAAAAAGTGCCTAATAGTGAGGTACTAACGCGTGCCAATACCCAAAGCATGTTCTCAATTCTTAGTGAAAGACGCCTGAGGTGGCTAGGACATGTCAAAAGAATGAGCCCCGGCCGCATCCCGAAGGACCTCCTATATGGTGAACTTGCTTCAGGAAAGAGGAAAACAGGTCGCCCACGCTTGCGATTTAAAGATGTCTGTCAAAGGGACATGAAAGCAGCCAAAATACATACAAGTGACTGGGAGTGTAAGGCAGAAAACTGATCTACGTGGCGCACAGTTGTCAAAGAGGGCGTCATAGTAGCCGAGGAGCGAAGAATGGAGGAGGCTGCAGACAGAAGAGCTAGGAGAAAGGCCAAAACATTTGGAAGCACAGAACTCGTGTGTAAAAACTGTGGTAAAGACTGTCACTCAAGGATAGGACTGCACAGCTACTCGAGAAAATGCAACCCAACCCAACGGTGATGCACCATCGTCTCGCGAGACGGAAGGATGCCGGATAGAATACACTTGACACTTTAGAAACTTTATATCCACTGATTCTCTCTATGTTAAAAGTAGGGGTGTGCCGGATCCGTTTTTTTCAACCGGATCCGGTTCCGGATTTTCTTATGCGAAATCCGCCGGATCCGGATTATTCCGGATTTTGGCTGTTTCTATTTATATTAATTATAGTCTGTGACTCATAAAGACAAAGAAAGCTATTAAAGCATATGACCCCGTGACCTAACGGCATTTTCTGATCACCGGTTTATAGTCTGTTTCAGGCATTCAAAAAACGTATCGGCGCATGCCGCTTAGTGAAGTACCTATATTACGATAGGTATTTGAAAGACGTAGCAAAGATACCGGGTGATTAATCGGCCCACAAATTTGAGTTCGGTCTTTTAGTGACAGTTTTCCTGCTAGTCAAAGGCATTTGATTATCACAGTAATAGTACGGCGAGTGTGGCTCAAACCTTATTTGAACAGAAAAAACGGGGAGGGGAAACGTGTGCGCCGCAAAATTCAATTATTCTGGCGAGTTGGCGATAGAAAAATAATGTTTTTTAAAAATAAATTCCATTTTATCATCATTGTTTACTCCGTAGCTTTATAATTTTATTATTAATTTTAAAGCGCGATTTGACTGAGCTGACCGGCATCACACACAAGAGGTAAACATAAACATGACGTCACAACGGACGGGGCGAGGCGTTGGTTTTTTAAACTAATGAAAAATGCCTCGCTAACTTTAACGAGCGATTGAACCGGTCCTCATATTTATAGACCGGTGAACTACGAGTCCTCAAAATAAAATATTTAAAAAAGACAATTAACCATCACTGTTAGCCGGTCCTAAAAAACGAGCGGTCTTAACAACCTTAGTATAAACTCCACTTCAATTTCAAGCATTCCATGTGGCGAAATATTTTTTAACAGCTGAGCGCCGCGGGCCGCTACGTCGTACCGTTGTTTAAACCAAAGAGCGTTAGGTAACCAAGTGGTAACCGACCAGCCAATCAGAGATGGCGCAATGTACCTAAAAGTATTCATAGATAGGCTAGGTCAGCATAGGCCTGCTGGCTTGACGCAATTTGATGGTCGTCTGCCGTGCTCGGTAAGGTGGCGGGCTGGCGGCCAGGCGCTTGGGCAGTATAGTTGCTTATTATTTCTGTTACAACGTCATTGGTGATTGCGGTTAAGATGACGTCACGAATAATAATTACTCATCCCCGCACTATCATGTATGGGATTGGGCCGATTGGCCACTATTAGCGGTGCTGACTCTAGCCTCTGGTATATTCGGACTATTAAACATTAAACAAGCTCATCGCTCGCGAAACAATCGATTAATGTATCGTGATCGTGTGGAATTCGGGAAAGAGAATTACTTTTATTTCTGATTATGATTCGGTGAGTTACAAAATCTGGCAAATTCCGAAATCCTGTATATTCCGGATTCCGGTTGTTCCGGATACATGTAAATCCGGCGGAACCGAATTTAACCGGTTAGTGCAAAATCCGACGGGACCGGATTCCGGACCGGATTCCGGCACACCCCTAGTTAAAAGGCTTTCAAAATCTATGCAATTCGCCCAAAATCACAGAGGAACTAATATCTTTTAGTTCATATTTATGATATACAAACAAAAGTAAATGTTGTGATGTTGCAGCAGAGAAAATCTTTGTTCTAAAGACTTGGTTGCAGTGTCAACAAGGTGGTAAATTCAAATTAGTATGTTTCCTGTACATCCATTCATGTGTTTGTGTAGTTTCATGATTTAAAAAAATATATTACCATATGCTGTCATTATCCTTAACCATCGTTTGCTAACAAAGATTTAGCTATTTCAAAAATTTTGCCGTAAAGGCCAAACAAAACAAACAAACAAAAAAACCCTTAATTTTTAGCTATCGAATACATTATGCATTTCTGGTGTTTTTCACTCCATTGCTAACTTTTCAGATATATTTAGCGCATTTTCGAGAAGTCGAATGCGCTATTGCACCCGTTTTGTCCGTCCGTCCGTCCGTCCGTCTGTCATCACCCTTGATCTCAGCATCCATAAGTCCTAGACCCATGAGGTATATATGTTTTTGTATGTCCTGACCTGCCATTTGTGCATCAACACTCAGTTACTCGATCCGTTAAAAAACCCCGTTAAAACTACCAAAAAATATTTCGAATCGAGAGGTAACACTAGCGCAGGGAACGGCCGCCATTGCCGGAAGTCGAATACATAGGTCTTCAAGCATTGAAGAGTGGTGTGAAAGCGTGCAAAAGAATTAGTTTTTTTTTTTTTTTAGTTGACGTCATTAGAATATGTGTAAAAGTTTAGAGAGTTTTACGTCATCATTTGTGGTGACTTGTAGTTAGATTAAAGAGAAAATATTTTTTTTTTAAATGTAAAGAAATGACTTTTAAATAAAACAAATGTCAGGTATATTCATTACACAAGAAAATTCATAAAAATATGTCTAAAATCTAAACACAATTACTGATAACTACATAATGCTGATATCTAACATAAGTACTGATACATAATAGGAAAATGCGCTAACACGTCCTGAGTTCCAAAAGGGACCAGGCTTAACATGATTTTTTTTTATGTGAACGTACGTCAGCTCTTAACAGTCGGGATTTCAAAGTTAAACATGTGTGTAGGCCTATTGTGCGCCGATCCAAGTCGTAACAATGGGGGGTAGTGAGGTAAATATGTCCCTAGGCTAAAAGTTACCGGGACGCAAAAATGAGGCTTACAAAAGTATATCACAGTAAAATTTGATGACACTAAAAGGGGTGGGAGCGCCAATTTTATAATTTAAAAAAAAAATCCCTGGGCCCATATTATACTAATTATAATTACACCCTTTGAGACGTAGAAAGAAGGATATATAGAACTATATATATATATATATCGTGATACTCACTACTGCAGATCAAGTAAAAATAACATTTTTGCTATGTAAAATTAAATTTATGAGTCAGTAGAGTAGCTAGAACTTTTTTCGCCTGTGGCGGTCTCAAATTTTCAGCCCTTTTAGGGGCCGTACATAAATGACGTCATACACCTGGGGGAGAGGGGAGTTACACATTTGATGTCACATCCAAACGCGCAAATTTAAATAAAATTTCCGCTTAAATATATTATTACCGACACTTTATTTAATGGCGTTTTACATGGCTTCAAGCCTGTACTACGATACAAGAGTGCAGCTTTACACTAAAAACATATTTATATGACCAAAATAAAAAAGTGATTTGAAACGTGCTCATTTTCAAATCGAAAATGCGGCTTTTATGGGAAAGGGGGGGGGGGCTTTGGGACTTCATATTGAAGTAGAGGTTTTTGTGACAACGTGTGACCATGGGGGCGGGGATGAAAAATCAACGAAGATCGCGTGACGTCATTTATGGGCGGCCCCTTGCGTCATTCATATGATGTGTGTGTGTGTATATATATATATATAAATTAATAAACATAAATTAAATTTTTTAAATTCAAACGATGAAAAGGTGTGGAATATTTTTACCATTGCATGCCCTATTTATTTAAGCAGTAATATAAGAGGCCGCATAAGATTATAAACCTATATATACACATTTATAAAATATAACATTTTTTTTAAACGCCACAAGAAATTTATTGAGGGCGCAGGTCCCCAAAGGAGACAAAAAATATTTTAAATTTACACCCCCCAAAAATGACCAATCAATATGCTTTTGATAGCCGAGAGTGCACGCAACTAGACCACCGTACCCTTACTGCCCCGATGCCAAGTCGATGTTACGCCTGTTTCTCCTATAGCTCCATCCATGGATAAAAACGTTTCTGGTTGTTCTTCTTGTTCTAAAGATAGAACAACGTCTTTTGATATTTCCCCACTCAAATTTTTTCTTCTACTAACTCGGCGTTCAGTTGATATCTCCAACTCTCTATGACAGCGTTCAGTATTAGCACATGTCTTTGTTCCATGACATGGGATGGGTTTGCAATGATTTTAAAAAAAAGACGGGCTCCCATAAATTGAGATAACTTAGAAAAGAAAACGATTGCATTGAACTGAGTAAAACTCCAGGATCTGATCGTACCTTGTTTGCCTAATCCAGGCCTGAGATTATAGGGGCACTGACAACGATTTTCAGAACTTTCAAAATATCTAATTCCATCATCATAAATTACTAAAATTGTATTAATATTGGCAAAGTTATAAGGGGCCGTTTATAAATGACGTCATGCACCTAGGCGGGTGGTGGGGGTGTGGGCGGTCCCCACATTTATGATGACGTCTGACGAGGTGGAGGGGGCAGCTTAAGAATTGTGACGTCACGTTAAAACACGCAACTTTAAATATAGTTCTACTTAAATATTCGATTTCTTTCTATTTATTTCATGACGTTTTACATGGGTTCGCGCGTGTTACGATGTTAGATAAAACCTTAAACTAATTACATACCAAAATGACAATAAAGAGATTTGAAACATGCTAATCTTCAAATAGAAAAATACCGCTTTTAGAGGGGGGTACAGCTTTGTAACGTAATATTTGAGAGAGGGGTCTACGTTTTTGTGACGAAGTGTGATGAGTTAATAAGCGACTAAAATCGCGTGACTTCATTTTTGGACGGCCCCTAATGAAAAATTGTTATTTTATATTCCGTATCATACAACATTATAACTTATATAATTTAACAATTGCGGGAAATGTTATTTCGATAATTGTGGGAAATGAAAAAAAATAATTCAAGCTTTATTATTTATCTAATACAACAGAAAACGTTATGGCTTTTGTCTACATCAGTACAATCAACATGCAGTGCTTATTTAAAATCTTTATCGCAGTCCTATTCTGCAGATTTATTACGATTAAAATCTGATTAACATTTTTAAGTTCATCGATTCCACATTCATGATTCATATCCTTGTTTAGTTGGGGGAACAAAACAATAATATACTGAATTAGCCTACGTCAGACCGTCGTCAGCAAATTTTTTACACGTATCTGTAAATAAGTTTGTTGAATATTTTGTAATGAATATCCACTTTGTAAACAAAAATACACGTCATCGTATAGAAAACAGCACACTATAGGTCTTT
Source organism: Radix auricularia (assembly GCA_002072015.1). Classification (NCBI taxonomy): domain Eukaryota; kingdom Metazoa; phylum Mollusca; class Gastropoda; family Lymnaeidae; genus Radix; species Radix auricularia. The sequence goes on along the minus strand of MUZC01002318.1, from coordinate 367,003 downwards.
TTTAAAGAAATATAATGTAGTCGTAACAAAAAACAACAACAACAAAATCCACGAGTAAATTACTTTAACATTAGCCTGTTGGTCAATTAAAATTTTACGCGGGCCAGAATTTAGACATCCTGCTCTAGAGACTAGAGATAACCATTTCCCCCGCGCTCCAGAGAATACTTTCTTTGCAAAATTCACGGTCGAAATAACCAAACATGATGAGCATAGTGTAAGTGTAACTGCAACGTTAAAATTGTTATTATTTTTTTTAAAAAATAATCTGTCTATCAATTTATTTGTCCCGTAAAATATTTTTTTTTAATAATAAAAATTCAAAGCAATGTTAAATCAACTAAATTTGTATACGCAAAAAACACAAGAACAGTGACTACATATTTCATCAAATCCACATTAACCAAAAATTTTGGACGATTTTTCACTCCCTCCTCATCCCCTCATCACGCGTTGTTACAAAAATTTAGCCCCCTTCCCAATATGACGTCACAAGCTTTGCACGCCCCCCCCCCCGCATAAAAGATGTATTTTCTATTTGAAATAACTATTTTGTCATTAAGTGTGTATTTAGTGCAAGGTTGCATTCTAATATCGTAACACGAGTGAAGCAATGTAAAACGTTATTAAATAAATTGTAAGAATTGAAATATTATAGTTGAACTTTTATTTAAAGTTGTGAGTTTCGATGTGACGTCTAATTTCTCAAACACCCTCTCTCTCCTTGCCACACATCGTCACAAATGTGTGTGGGCCCCCCCCCCCCCGTTTTTTTTCAAGGTGGATGACGTCATTTATAGACGGCCCCTAATATTATTTTATAATATTACGACAACATTTATTTTAAAGCACTAAAATATACTTTGGCCTACAAGTTGTTTGTTCCTATTGATTAGTGCCCAGTGTGTCTTCCTTCTTCCCCATAAAAACCATTCTGGAGGGAGTGTTCCACCACCACCACCCCCTGCACCCGTCTCATGACACTGGCTTCTCTGGCTTTTTTGGGATGACACATAATAACGCATAATACACCACAAACTCTACAAAATACACGAAACATGGAAAGTCTGGGAAGCACTGTGTGACACTGATGTTAATGACACAATCAGCACTTTAAAAAAAGTAGGGCACCTTTATATNATATTATATATATATATTATATATATATACGTATACATATTTATATGAAATAATCGCTATAATTAGTCGCCGCGTTTAAATTATTTTAAGTGCTGCTGTAAGAGAAAGGAATCGAATAATATCGTAATGTTGTTATCTAATGTTGATGTTTTCCATATCAAATCTTACATTCGCGTTTAAATAATATTGAAATTACACACACTTTGAATTGATCAAATCGAGAGTTAAGTTAAGACACGTTCAGCGGTGAAAAGCTAATTTCAATTACATAATACCTTTTAGTTTTATCTGTACAAGTACCATTCAAGTTTGGATTTACAGTCAATGTTAAATTCATATTTTAGTAAGTAACAGTCTTTTGGTTAAAAATTATTTATATTTAAAATTTATTTGGTAATTTCTTATTTTAGCGCAAATTATTTTTGTATAGCAAAAAAATAAACCCTCTTACTTTTAATAATTTAAACACATTCAATAAGTAATAAAAGAAGTATTTAATGATAAAATATTCGTTTTTAATGTGATTTGATGACTTGAAAGGGGTTTTTATCTTAAAAACTAGCAGAAATCGTTGTTTGTTTATATAACAATGGCGTCGTAAATCACAGAAGATGCATGAAACATCCAATTTTTGAATTTCGTATAAATTATAAAACAGTAGTTTAATTTGAACAAAAATATAATATTTTTATGTTAAGATATATTTCATAGTAAGTTAAGTTGATTTTTTAAATTTCAAGCTACTCGAAAAATAATTTGCGCTAAAATAAGAAATTACCATTTATTTTATTTAAAAATTATTATATTTAAAAATTATTTAGTTTAAAAGTTAATGTCGTTAAAATTTTCGGTGAGAAGTGGAGTTGAATGATGTTGAAATTGCATTCACTCAAATAGTCAAATAGGTTGAGTTGCCAGTATGAGTATGACCATTATCAGTAGTCAGTAGCAAACGCTCAAACGGGCTAAATTAATTTTCAAATGGAACATTATTTACAATGCCATGAAATTGATTGAAAATTATCTTTAAAAAAAAAATACTGGTCTTATACTTAATTATTTTTTTTTTAAAAGTTGTCGGCATCTGTTGAAATATTTTAATATAAAATACAATAATAGTCACCTTTGCTAAGGTCCGTTCAACTACCCCAATATCGCGAAGGCGAAAGGATTAAGTATATTTTTTCAGTCATAATGTGGGGTTGATCAAGAGCTAGACCATATAATTTCTATAGAATCCGATAAAAAATATTTTAAAGAGAATGCTCAGTTGGATATTATTCGGGTGAGGGACGGATTAAGATTGCATGGGGCCCCTGGCTGCAATACCCCCTGGGGTCAGGAACAACCTCCTTTGTTATACTAAATAATACGTTTGGGGCCCTTAACTCATTGGGGGCCCCTGGCTTTAGCCCAGTCAGCACCCCCTTAATCCGCCATAGTCACTCGGGTACTCAGTCTTTATATAAGTAGCTATAGCATTTACTCCCCATGGGCATGGGGCGCCGCCCCATGTTCCATATTAATGGGAATAAGTAATAAAATGTCATTAAAACAAAACGCGGACGTACCTTTAGGGCAAGATTAAGCTAATAAGCCACCCAGTGGCGTAGCTAGAGCTTTTGCCGCCCGGGGCGGTCTCCAATATGCCGCCCTTTTAGGGGGCCGCCCATAAATGACGTCACGCAGCGGGGGGGGGGGCACATTTGATGTCATTCAAAACGCGCAACTTTAAATAAAAGCTACACTGAAATATATGATTACCCAAACTTTATTCAATGACGATTTACGTGGTTTCACGCGTGTTACGAAGTTAGAGTGCAAACTTAAACTAAAAACATATTTAAATGACCAAACAAAAAAAAAATGATTTTAAACATGCTCATTTTCAAATACAAAAACCGCTTGTATGGGGGGAGGGGGGATTTTCGTCACGTCACATTGAGGAATGGGGCTAAGTTTTAGTTTCGTGACGCCGTGTGACGAGGGGGCAGGGGGTGAAAAATCAGCCGAAATCACGTAACGTCATTTATGAACGGCCTCTTAATTAAGTTAATCATATGATATTTTTTAAAAATAAATTAATAAACATAAATAAATAATTGTAATTGAAACGAAGTACATTGTAAAAGTTGGGGAAGAATGTTACCATTGCATCCCCTATTTATGTAAGCAGTAATTAAAGAGGCCGCATAAGATGATAAACCTAACAATACACATCATGTTGTTTTGAAGGCCACAAGAAAGTTACAGGGTCACAGGCCCCCCACCCCCAAATGAGACAAACGATATTCCAAATCTACACCCAAAAACATTAACAATGAATATGCTTTTATTTTTTAATTATAAATGTGTTAATTTTTTTAATTAAAAAAAAAAGAAATTGTATACATCAGTATGTAACATATTTTTTTTATATTATTTATAAATTTACTTACTCACCTAACTTTCATAGTCGAAAAATCGTTTATTATGTTATCAAAATTTATATTATTTGTAATGTCATGTTCTATGGACAATATTGCAAGATTTTGTAGTCTTAAATCGCTTATTGTAGAGCGAATTTTTTTTTTCATCTTCAGTTTGGAGAAGCTCCTTTCACAACCAGATACACTGATAGCAATTGTTGAAAAAAATTCTAAGCAAAATTGTAATGTTGGATAAAGACTATTCCAATATTTACTGTTAAATATATTTTAATAGATCAAGGGGGTATTTCCCCTCTTTTAAAAAAAAATAATAATGACTCTTCTTGTAGTGTAGGTACAGCCAGGGCTGGTCTTAGGCTCCTGCAACCTAAGCGGTTTCATGGGCCCAACCTATCTTAATTTTCACTTACTATCCTTATTAATATCTTATCCCTACCCAAACTGGGGCCCACACAATCAGTTTCGCATACTAAGCTGCATAAGGGCCCGCAATAGCTAAGACCGGCCCCGTGTACTGCCATAAAAAGCTGGATCCTTTCTCTTTCAATCTCGAACATTTCTTTATCAATGTAAATAAAGAAATTTAATTGATGTTCAAATTCTTCATTTAGAATCCTAGATTGTATTGTATTATACACGAATATTTTCTTGCAAGGACATGTAACTCATCATCTCGTTCTTTTATTTTCTTTTATAATTACATCTATGGATAAAACATTTCTTGTTGTACTTCTGGCTCTATAGATAGAACCACGTCTTCTGAATTTTACCCACTCATATTTTTCTCCTTTTAACTTGGTATCTAGTCGATATTTCCAACCTTTCTGTAACAGCGTTCTGTATTAGCACATATATTTGTTTCGTCAAATGGGTTTGCATAGTTTGCATTAATTTAAAAAAGATGGAATACCATAAATTGAGACACCATAGAAAAGTAAAAGATTGCCATGAACTGAGTAAAATTCCAGCATCTGATCGCGTTTTACTAATTACTTCAAATGTCTATTTTCAAAGACGCTTGAAACTTTAAAATATGTCTTTTTCGGAATTATTTATGTTATTGTGGTGTTTATTAACGGAGAAATGAATAATCGTTCATTTTAAATGAATAACCATATATTAATGGAAAAAAGAAGCTATATACTATATGTATTACTTTAATGCAATAAAAACAAAGTAAATTTAATTTTTAACAAGTTACCTTACAATAATTTTATAAAACCTGAAACAGTAATATAATTTACTACTTGCAAGTTAAACACAATATTTTAACCACTATGTCATAAAGGTACTTGTTAGCGCATCATTCTGCGAATGTCGAAATTCCACGCTAAAACTGTCTTGCGATATTAATACTACATATATTCGGGCCAGCGGTGATGTGTTGTTTTTTGTGTGCAGTTTTCTTATAAAAGCGCCATCTGTGACGTATACCTCTTACTTTTACAAACAAATAGTTTTTGAGCGATTTAAAATTTTAAAACTGTTCTGCGTTAGTTATAACAACCACCATGTAATCAAACAAATGTTGCACGAATCCGTTAATTTAAATTCAAAATTGAGATTCTTTTTGTTTCACTATGGTTTTCCCCCTTCAAAAGAAAAGGGGTGGTTTTCGGAAATGGCTGGGTTTATTTTTCAAATGCCCACAAATGCCGCCCTTTGAATGAGTGCCGCCCGGGGCGGACCGCCCCCTCCCTACCTACGCCACTGAAGCCACCAAAGGACTCACGAGGCTGCCATAGAACATGGCTAATGTGATGAGAATGGTCCTCGTCGATCACGACAAACAAAAGAACAAAATGTATTTTTACGGATAGGACTCCCGTATTATTTGCTGCCATATTTACAGGCTCAATATATTTTTATTAATTTGCTTCAAATAGTTATATTTATATACATAGACATAAACTTTTACTTCCATTTTACATACTTGCATTATTAATATTATTATTTATAAGCAGATAAGATCCAAACTTACATATTTTAAACTTTGAATACTACTAACATACATGACATACTTTTTAAAGCTATATTTAAGCTATATCATATTAATAAATATTTGTTACTCATGTTGTATAATTGATTTAAATAAATTGTTACAACGGGCAATTACTCATTAGCGAGGGTAGTGAAATAATGTCTCTCCTGACAAACAATTATTTCAATAAGCCTCTACTTAAATAATTCCGAACCAACTTTAAAATATAAATAAGATTCCATATTTTACTGTAATGACTAATTAATTATAACTTTCTAACAACCGCTGCCCAAAGCTTGTTGCATGAAAAAAAGTGAAGTTTTAAGAAGAATTTTAATTTTGAATTATTTTTTTTAAACAAACACAAATTTTGGCTTTAAGAATGTTAAACTTTAAAACTCTTTTAATTTTTTTTTTTTTTTTAAATAGAAAGCATAGCAAATAGTGTAGGGTTTACGTGTTTAAGGTCTATCGGCCATCTTTGATGTGAGTTGTCGTGTTGGTAAAGTTGCCCAGGGTAATATGCGACGCATACAGTTAATCTTCGCTCTAACACTCTCAAAATTTAGTAATTTATTAATTACGAATATTTTATGTAACAAAATTTTAAAGAAAGTGGCACTTAATTTATCCCCTTAACGATTTTTGTTTGAGCAGCTGGCTGGTCGAAAAAAAAAATATGGGAACAAAATTTCACGACCTGTCCCAGTCTACTGAACTCTACTCTACTACGAAACTGTTGTAGGCTATGGCTTACACTTATACTTATAACTTTTGACTATTAAATTATTCCAAATATAAATACCTAGTTTATAATCTTTATATTCCAAGAATGTTACTTAACGAAATGGAGTCTAATAATATTTCTTAGCTTATCATTTAATATTTAACTATTAAGACTAAACTAAGACTAAGACCAACTTAACTAAGAGTGACTAAGAGGCTAAGGCTAAGAAGCTCAATTCAAACTTTTTAATTTTATTATTAAAAATCAACCATTGCTCATTACTATTATTATTATTATTATTACTCATTAGACCTGCATCAATTGCTTTTTATTTCACTTCAAAAGCTGTACTTGACTATGAATATGCCATCATTTATTATTATTAAAATAATATTCTTTAGTAGATATAAGTAGATATGATATACATACTATGGCACTGGTAGTAGTAGTAGGTGCATCAAATTAAAACTCTATTTTATGTTAAAAGTAGGCCTACTTCATAGTACTTCTCTATTAATCTTGCCAATCCTCCAAATCCTGATCCCTCATATTCATATGTACGTTTTAAACGACGTTTAGCTACTTATACTTATGGAAACGGCAAGTGGGGTTATTTGCTTGGTCGAGTGTGTGGTAATGGAAGGTGTTGGCGTTGGGTGAAGGTTGTTTCCCTTCAAGAGTAGGCTTTCAGAATGTCACTTGCATAAACAACTGGATGTATGATCACGCAGTTGTGCACATTATGAATACGTTCATATAGCACACAGGAACATTCACACTGTGGTTGCAAGCATAATGTAAACTCCAGTATCCGAGTGGTACAAGTCATGCTCTGTTTGCAAGCTACTTGTCAGCCTTTCAGTGGTCTTAGGCTTAGGACTTGTTTTTTAAAAGAATTTCTGTTTTTATCTTGAGATTTATGTGTGCACATTAGTAATTAGCCTTTATTATAAAAGATGTGTGCTAAGAAATAAATAAAATTTTAAAAATAAAAATTATTTTCAAGGCATCTGAAAAGGATGTTTAAAGTCCTGATTTAGATCATATATAATTTAATGAAAACATAGCCCATAATAGAATAATGGAAATTGAAGAGGACATGAGCAATATATTGTTTGGTCAAGATTACACGAAAGTAAAGAGACTCAGTATTTTCATTTTTCAATTAACTACTATTAAATTTTACCCAGCTGTTTTATATTTGTGTATTTCTTTTGACACCTCTGGCATATCCGATTACCAAAGTAAGGCTGACATCATTTACAAAATAATAGTAGGTTATCTTACATTATCATCACCTCTATGGCATATCTATCAAGGGTGATAACATTATATTTTTAAATTTTATATATATTAACAACTATTTTCTGTGTTAGACTTCTGAAATATGACTCGTTTATTTTTTAAACAGGCTGCTATGCTATAAGAAGCAAAAACAAATGAATTTATTTGGTGTCTATGTTAGAAATAATTAATTAGGTATTTTAAATTGCTTTTATTCTGGTAGCTATTAGCTTTATTAAAACAAACACTGATTATTTTTGCTTTGGCTATGCAGTTTGAAGTTAAATAAATAAGTGTAAATTATGGTTAAAACAGATATATTTATTGAAATTTTTGAGTGTGCATGTCTTAGATGTAAATTTGGTTTATAAGTTGAATTTCAATATTTTATGCAACACACATTAATTTTAAAAGAGAAAATGTCTTGAATAAGAATTTATTTCAGGTGGTAATTAAAATTTTATTGGAATAGGAAAATAACATTAAATTAAAGTCAGGAGGATACTAACAAAATATGTTAAACTGAAGATCACAGCATACCATTATTTGTCCATTAATTTCCTGGTCTATATATTGCCAACATCAGTACATTAAGTTTTTGAGATAGAATTTTTTTATATACCATTTAGACAAATACAAATTGTAAAAGAATTGGTCCCAAGACTATAGTCAGTAGTCTATATATTATATAGTATATCTGAAATTTAGTTCCATTTGTAACTGAGCATTGGTGTTTGAAAAGTTGTTTTAATTTTTAAAATTCAGATTTGAATGAATCTAATTAAATAATTACTCTAGTATTAACTGAATTTTTAAATTTGTTACTGATAATTTATGAGTTAATGGGTTGATAAAAAAAGATGTACCTTTAAAGTTTGTGCTTTAGTATTAAAATTTTGTTTGTCTTCTTTCAACAGTGTTTTCAATCCTCAAATCTCAGTTGCTACAGCTGTACTTAAATTCTATCATAATACAAAGAGAAAGAAATGGCACTTAAATTTGGTCCACAGTGGTAAGGATAAGTTAATATAAAAGTGAAAAGATATATGCATTTGTCACTTGTGAAACTTAAGTTTAAAAATGGCTTGATTTGGGAAACAGTGTCTGCAATAGGAAAGCTTGGGTCTTCTTGAGGTCCTTGTGGTATAAATTTATTATATGGATTTCTTAGGTGTTACAGGTATTTACAAACTATAAATCACGTTTTTATCATTAATTTTTTTTCTTTTCTAAATTTAGACATTCTTTAAAATTTAGCAATTCTTACCAACAGGTTACGTGATTTATCTGATGGTGGGACTAATGCTTCGCAGCCCACAACCCCACCTCCAAGTGTTAAGTTTAAATTGGCAGAGTATCGATATGGTAGAGAAGAGATGCTGTCACTTTTCAATGAAAATAGTCCTCCCCCCGACCAGGTCCGGAAACACCTGTCAATTTTCTCCAAGGAAATTCAAAAGCCTATAACCATGTTGCCTCTTACAGAAGATGAACAGGTGTGTGGTCTTTGTGAAAAGCCAGATAAAGTTTCTAAGACGCAGACTTAGACTCCTGTTTTATTCAGAAAGTTATCATTTGTAACTTAATTTAAATTTTATGATTTATATTAATTTATAATATCGGGGAAAAAATTGAGGTAGATTATATCTGCAATATTAATCTCTTTTAACCCTAAAATGGTCACTGGTTAATAATCTTAGTGATAATCAAACCTTGATAGCTCTCAAACTTCTAAAAAACATGTATTAGCTTATTATGTTTCAGCTAACATTAGTGTGTATCAAGCACAATGGTGCTGGTGTTAAGTAAAATGTCACCCTTATTGTTTGTGTTCTTTACATTTCAGCATCTCATCTCACAAGGTTTTAACAGCACTGTGGTACTCAGAGCTGCCGGTCGGGGCTCAGGCCCCCCACTTCGCATTAACAGAGGTGGAGGAACATCTGACCGTGGCAGGGGGAGAGGTGAAAAGTATTCTGTTTTTAAAAAAAATATTTCTGATATTTAACTGCAATTAAAATCTTAATGTTAATAATTTTGAAAAACATTTTAATCCAATTAAGCTATGTACTTATCACAGTAGGAAACAACTACTTGCTGACATACACCAAGTCTCAAACATAAAATATTTTCTATCTCTAACAAAATTGTAAAATTTAATTTAATGTTCATTTGAAAAAGATATATAAGATTAAAAAATACAGTGAAAATTCTTTAACAAGAAATTGACAGGACTGAAATATTAATCAAAAGAAAGAAAAAAATTGTGAAAATTAGAACTGTTTTCGATTAATTTAAAAACCGAACAATTAATTGATAATTTTGATTAAAGCTAAAAATATGATGTATGACCTCATTAAACTAAAAATTTCAAGGGAAGTAACAAAAACTGGAAATTCACCTTTTTTTAAAATTTAGATATAAGCAGTTCAATGTAATGTCAATGAATTTTAATTTTGTTATTGTTAATTAAGTAAAAACAATGTTCAATTGTTGATATCATTTTCCTTATAATGCCGCTCATTTTAAAGTTTACACTTTAAAAGTTTGTTCGTAAAAAAGCAACTATTATTAAGTATTAATAATTAATTATTTATTGATAATTCCGGGATGTTATTGAAAAGATTTTCTTTAATTATTATCGATAAAATAATTTTAATCGATAAAAATGTTTTACCGATTAATCGAGAAATTAATAGATAATTTCCGCAGCCCTAGTGAAAATATTTTAAAATTCAGTGAAAAACCCTTAACAAGAAATTGACAGGGCTAAAAAATATTTTTTTCAAACAAGAATTATGTAACAAAAAAGTAAAATTATGTTAGTGTACACTTTATTTACATGCATTTATTTGCATTCATGTAATAAAATTCAATCAAACAAAAATGTAAATATGAACTTAAAGAAAGTAATTTTTTACATAATTTTAAATTAAAAACCAACAACAATTGATTGATGTTTTGGAGGGAATAATCAAGTTATGTTGTTGTTTTGTCTGTTTAGCAGTGAGATTTTTGGGAAGGGTCTAGTTAAAGAATGCATGCTCTTCTCACCGGATGTTCAAATGTGTCTGTATTTTAAAGCCAATTTAGTTTCCTTTTATATGAAATATAAGACACTGCTTCTCTTTCATTTCAAACCCCTATTTATTCTCATTGGCGTGTCAAGTGTTTCCCTTATTTTTTTAATTTCCAGAAACAAAATCTTTTCATGTTAAAGCAATGTTTGTTTTGTGTTGAGAGGGGGGGGGGAATGTATGAAATTACATAGTTGTTTGTCAGGACTATTTTATTATCTTGTGTTAACCGATAGTTTTTATGAAGTGTTTTTGCTTGAAACGTATCAAACAGTCAGAACATTTCTATAGGTATTCATCCACAGGAGTTGACTGATTTCTAATAATGTGAAATTTTGAATTACAGGACGTGGTCGGGGGGAGGGCTACATATCAAGATCAGAAAATGGTGATATAGGTTACAATCGACCAAATCAAGATGGTTGGGAACAAGTGTAAGTGTATCTTTTATTTCAAAATAATTTGTAGTTAGAAATTTCACATAATGATACAAAAATATATTCAAACGTATATGACAATACAAATTATTTAAAGCAAGTTTGTAAGTCTTTTAAATGTATTTTAAATTCTTATATTATTTTTACTATTTTTCCCAAAGTGGGCGGAAATTTGAGCGTAGTTACTCACGTGGCTATGATGAATCTGGTGGGAAGCGGGAGTTTGTGAGGTCAACCAGTGATAATTGGCGAGACAAAAGATTTGAAGAAGAAGAAGACGAAGAGAGTGGTGGTGTTGGATGGAGAACAAATAGGGAGAACAATTCTAGATGGGGTAGGACTTAAATATTTAAAATTTTAAATACAAATTTGGTTAAAGCTAGTACCATTTTGTTTTATTTTACATTTCTCAAAGGAGATGCCGTTTTAATAAAGTATAATTTTTCTGTTTTTATCATCAGGTCCATCCACACGAAGCAATTGGAGGGAGCCTCAACGGGGTATTTCTAATTTTGATAATGATCGAAGGCCTCCACTTCATCACAGAGGGCTTGACCATGATCCAAGGGGGCCTCAAAGAAATAATGAAAATTATGACAATGAAGGTACTGTGATTTTATTTATAAAGAAAAAACAAAAAATGCAGTCTTTAAAAAAGATATTGAAAAAAATTATACTGTTAGCAGGTATGCTTTAAAATTTTCAAGCAGTGTGAAAGCACAAATATTGTTGCTATTTATGAATCTATTTATTTCTCATTTGCAAACTTTAAGGAGAAGTACCAGAGTGGGTGGAGGATGATGTTGGTGATGACCCAGGTACATTTGACTCCAGTGGAGCTTTTGTTTCAACAAAACAGGTAAGTTTTTAGAGAATGGCATATTGTGACTAAATGAAGTTTTATTTCTCAAAATTTGGAAATACAGTGATACTGATAAAAGCATAATAAAAGAGTATTTAAAGCAAGAAAAAACTGGTTTTATAAAGTGTACTTACATATTTGTATTTTGGTCACTTAAATGTAACTTAAGCACAACTTAAATGCTACTGCTTGCTTAATTTTAGTCACTGCTTTTCTCTTCACTGGTCTTTGCCTTTTTCGCCGGCTTAATAAAACTTTCTAAAGAGGTTTGTTTCTTCATCCCTTTCAGAATGCTGCGGAAATGAGCAAGGCAAGTGTCATTAAATAGCTCAGATGCACGAGCAGTTCCAACTTTTTCGGGGTTTTTCTTTTCCACAAATTGTGAAACTCTCAACCACATTCCAAAAATCTATTTTATCTCACTTGTAGAGATAACCTCCTCCACCTCTGGCTCTTCCTGAAAACCAATTTCTTGCAGAACCCCCAAATGCTACTGCGACTGTAACTCTTGTAATTCCTTGGTTGTCAGTTCCTGAGAGTGCTCGTATCTCAAATGTCGCTGGTATTTCAGAACAAAACTTTGCTCGCTCGACAGCTCGTATCTCAAATAACTCGTATGTTAGGGCACTCGTATCTCTAGGTACCACTGTATGCATACAGTGCATTTATAATTAATTTTAAAAAACATTTTCAGTATACAATTTTTGTTAATCACCTATAATGGAATATATTTAGGGAATTTATCAGCATGAAGTGCTTATGGGTGTCAGTATTAAAAGGCATTTCAAAACTAGTAATGAGAATAATGGTATAACTGAAAATGTAACAATTGTTTTAAACTGTGAATTCACTTGAATTAATTTCAGGGTAAAAAGGCAATAGAGTTAAGAAGAGAAACAACAGGAAGTGAAGAAAATGTTAAAGTAAGTTTTTAACTCCACAAAAGTATAGATGTCAGAGTTGATAAAAACTTTTTTTTTTAAGATAAAGTTTTCAGTTTCTGATAATTTTGTGAAATTACATTGCACTGCGCATATCAAACTGTATTTCAACAATGGCCTTAGAATGGAAAAAGCTTAGGAAATTTTTTAGCCTTAAACACTAACCATAAGGAGTATGCTTACAAAAGCAATGATCATGCATGCAATAATTTTAGTAGCCATCATCCCTGGCAACAATGATGAAGGAAAGAAATATTTTTTTCTATAGAAAATTAAAAGCCTTCGGATGTTTACTAAATTCAGTGCAGCAAATTAAAAAGAATTGATAAATTATCAAATTTTATTGCTTATTCTTTTACAGAAACAGAGCAGCAATACAGGCCAACCATATGATGAAAAAAACAAGAGTTTAGAGAGCCCCAAAACTGTCAGTGATAAGGCCCCGTCATTGACAAATAAATCAGTTTATGTTCCTCCTAATGCTCGTAATGGCACAGGAGATGCAAATATTCCATCTAAAGATCTCTCAAAACCTCATAATCAAAAGAACCATTCAGAATCTAATGAAGATGCTCAAGTATCTATTAGTAGTGGACATTCTAACAAAGGTGCGTTATGTATATGAGTCTTAAAAATTTCAAAAGATTGGCATAATGTTTGTGTATGTAAAACTTAAATTATGATAATTATTGGATACTTGAGAAAAAAAAATTCTTATTTCTGTTTTCTCTTCATCTTTAGTTTGGGTAGCAAATACATGGCTTATATCTTAGTTTTTTCTCTATTTTGGGCCACTTTTGATTTTGTGCTGTATTCTAAAAGTTACTTGACCCTACTATTAAGTTCTTTGTTTTTTAAAATGAATATTTTAGAAGTTTACTTTTTTAAAATGCTGAATGTAAAGTTATTTTGACTTCAATAATATACAACTACTTAAGGTGATGGTGATTCAGGCTTTGCCTTTCCCAATAAAGAAGACGTGAATGGGACACGAGCTCCACCTGGTCAGTATGCCCATACAAGTCAATGCCAGCCTAGTTCACAGGTCGAGTTGGTGCAGGACACCACAGCTAGGCAACAGCATGAGTCTGATGTTTTACACATAGAAAAGTCATTACAGAGCTTAGTGGCTGAAATGACAGCAGATGCGGTAAACACATGTTGTTTTATTCAAATCTTTGTTGTCATTTAGAACATGGTATTAAATTCTTTTCCTGTCAGTTTGATTTTCAAAAACATTCATCGCCGTCAAATAAAATTTTGGTTTGAAACAATTAATGTTCTTATTCAAAAGCTTTTTAAATCATTTTCATGTGGGTCTTTGTACGGCTAATGAATATTTATCAAATTTTAAAAAAAATTAATGTGCATAATATCAGATCCAACATTTTTGGGGGAAAAGATTTTGAGGTTCACTAGGTGGGGCAGACACGTTAGAGATCTACTAATACTAAGTAAACTTTTTGTTCTTGTTTAGCATAGATCTCTACATTTAGCATAGCCATCTACATTTTCTCAGCTTGCATGACAATACAATAATTTCCAGAGTGCTTTCTTTATTAAAACAAAGTAATGTTTAAAATCACCTCTAGCAAGATGTAGAGCACATTTTTTGCACATGACCCTTGGCTGTTGCAGGAAAGGAGAGCTAGAAGTCAACAAGAAGCATCACTACCTATCTCCCATGAAGATGCTAACAAATGGTTTTACAAAGATCCTCAAGGAGAAGTTCAAGGTTCAAGATGTTCTTATTTTGTCTAACTCCAAATTCCACTAAAAAAACTAATCATTTTATCTTAATTTAATATAGGAGTAGTGTTATAACTTCCTTGAAAATAAAGGAATTATTTTAAATAAGAACCAAACACATCAAAATATTACCTAAATACTTTTCAATATAAAAGCACTGCAGTTAAGTCTTTTAATAGCAAACAGCCCACAAAAGATAATGTAAGTTTCAATATTTTCAACCAAAGCACTGGGAAAGCAAAATGAGTTTTAATTTTTTTAAAATCTTGTTTTACAAGGGCCATTATCGTTATGGCGTTAACTAAAGCATTATGTTGAAACAATCTTTTAGTAAGGCTTTTATCTCACACTGAAAAGGCACGCAGGTAATATTACTTCTGATTTTTTTCTCTATTAAATTGACAAAGAATTTGATTTTCTGCAACAATTTCTGTATGTTTGCAGGCCCTTTTACTAATGATGAGATGGCTCAGTGGTTTAGTGCTGGTTATTTTACCATGAGTTTGATAGTCAAACGGGGTTGTGATGATACTTATAAACCTCTAGGTAAACATTTTGTCATCACATTATTGTTTTAACTGTTAACTTTTTTTGTACTTTCAAACTTCTATTTTTTTCAAAACTACAGAATATTTTCAGAAATCTACATATCTATGTCAATGTCAAATTTTTTAAAGTGAACTTATACTAATCATTTAGTATTATCAACAACTGTTCTGACCTGTAGTGTATCCATAGACTGTAAATAGATTTTAAAAAAAGTATATTGAAATATTTGGAAAGGAAATCTTTAGGATCATATAATTACCTATGAATAATATAACTTTGAATTGATCTGAACCAAACATTGAATTCTTCTAGACTTTAAATATTTTTAGAAATAATGTATTAAGGGTTGATCAGTATGATAGAGATCATGTATAAGTTTTATTATTGTTAGTATCTCCCCCCTGGGCCTCCTTATAATTAGTGACCAACAGTAAAAGGGTTCAGTGCAATTTAATAGTTACCATAAGTTTTTGCAATTCTTTTTGTGTCCCCAAAATTTAGGAGAGCTTATCAAGCGTTATGGCAGAGTACCATTCTTAGCTGGGCCACCATTGCCACCATTGATCGTAAGTCACATGAAGGTGGAATTTATTTGAGGCTCATTTCATAGGACAAAGTAAAAATGACAAAAGTGTTGCTAAAACTCCTATTGTTGTTAATGATTAAAACCAGCAGTATAGTCTTTTTTTGATAAATGGCATGTTTAGCAATGGGCTTTGCTCAATATAAAAATGTATTTTTTGTATTAATCAATACTTAGTAATGCTGGAAGTTTACCTTATGTTACTATTTAATTCTGGTTATTGTACTTTTTAAAATAAGTTTCTCAGATAATATTTGTTAAAAAAACAACTGTTGTTTATACTTGCTAGACCAACAATATTGCACCAGAAAATACCCTTCCAACGACTCAAGCACTTCCTATGCCATCTTTAGTGACTGCTCCAATTCTTGGTCCACCATTAGTCAATGTTCATGATCCTTCTTTAATGCATCAAGTATTATTACAACAAGAGTTCATTAAACAATCATATTTAAGGTGAGTCTCTATTTTACCCTAAATAATTGCTTGATTAAATTTTTTTGTGAAAATCCACTTAACGTAGATTTTTTATTATTGCCATAGCATCTATAAAAATAATGTTATTTATGATCAAAGATGAGAGGCAGCAATGAAGATAAATTACACCTCCATTAAAGAATTTAAAAAGTATTGGTCTTAAATTTATTATTAAGAAAAGAAAATGTTTAAGAATTAATGGATAGCTAAAAAACATGTTTACAATTACAACACAAATTTACAAAATCATGTCTGATAAATAAGTTAAAAACAAATAATTTCTTCTGAAGTATTTTTTTAAAAACAAAGTAAGGAAAACTTTATCTAGCCCAGTTCAATGAATGTTAAACTGTCCTCAGTTCTTTAAAGCAGTGCTTCTCAAAGTGGTGGACTGCAGACTGCTGCTGGTTGTTAGGTCATCCGCTGCCGGTCTGCAGAAGTTGTCAAGAAAGGACAGAAAAATATAATTATAATTCCTTATTTGCAACCATTAATACTAATCCTACAGAATATGCCAATTTTTTGCGTAATAAGCACCTAAAATGATACAAATAAAATAACTAACATTTCGCGACCAATGCATAACAGAGAAAATAGTACACCGATCCGTAGTACAATGTGGAAAAATTCCACCCCGTCCACCATACTACAAGTTTGAGAAGCATTGCTGTAAACCTTTTCATTCGAGCTAATGGAGTTGAACTTGTTTAAGATTTAGTTTACTGTGTTTCAGACAAATGCAGATGCAAACCTTACAGCAGCTTCAAGAACAAGAGAGCTACAAATCTCTGTCTCCTGAACAGCAGCAGCATCTCTCTATGCAGATGTTGATGCAAGCCAGCCCCATCTTTGTTCCACAGTTACAGCAGCAGCAAATATTACTTCAACAACAAGAACACCAACGGTCTTCATTACAGTAAGACATCAACCAAAATTAGCTAAAATTTAAACATTTCAAATACTGACATTTTTTGCTACTATGATATACATATTTTCTTTTACTAAAATTTCTCTCTTTCTATTACTAAAATTAGTCCTCAAAATGTCAAATTGAACTCATATGCTGATATCACTCTTTTTTATTATAACCGCATTCAACTTCTTGGTCTATTATTTTATTGACTTACCATTTAGTGTTACAAAATTTTAGTCGTTTCTATTAAAATACAAGATACACAAATGAATTGTGTAATCAAAATAATAAATTATACTTTTATTGATAGACTAATACACAATTAGATGTTTCCACTAATGCCTTCATGAGTAAAAATAAATGAACATAAGTATTTAACTCTTAATGTACCATAAGGTTTTCAGAAAACTTCTGCCTCAGTGCCGTAAGAATTTCCCGAATTGCGATCAACCGGTTATGAAATTAAAAAAATTGCGTAAAATCCATTTTTATTATTATGGTCATACTGACGTCATCTTTTAGGATAAGAATGGTTATTTTATGTATCTGAAAGACCATTTTGAGTTTCAAACTATTTTTACCTGTAGTTTAGTACTATTTCTTTAGTAATAAAGTATAGCAAAATCGCATCTTCGAAAAAAAAAACGTAAAAACTTCGCGAATCGACCGATAACACTAGTGAGTGAAACAGTCGCCATAGCCGGAAGTTGTAACAACGTTTTTCACACACTGAAGAGTTTTTATTTTCTGTAATTTCATTTCTAAAGAGAGTTCTATCGTGCTTTGGTAAAAAAACGGTAAAAAATGCGGATTATCGCGCTTTGGCACATTAAGAGTTAAATTAAATGTACATTATGCAATACATACTACACCGTTGGAAAAATTTTTTAAAATAAAGATTAAGACACCCTGAAATGAAAAGAAGAAAGAAAGGCACAATAAAAGCTTCTGTTGTATTGTAGGCAAAATGAAGCCAACCCATCAGTCTTCCAACAGTCATCTTCTCCCATATTAATGACTGCACCCAACAGTGGTCCTGATAATGTTGAGGAAGAGCCAGTTTGGGGTACCATGCCTCATCTTATGCCAGGTACCACTGACATAATGTTAGATGTGAATAAAAACTTGTTTTTAAAAAAAATATTTTATGGGAGTTTTAAAGATATATACAAATTTTTTATAATTTTTTTTTGAAACTATTGTTAATTACAGTAAGTCCCTTTGCTTATGATGCTAGTGATATATGCCACATGATCCAGTGATGTGTATACAGGTTGTGGATTAATTCCTAGAAATTTCTTTAATCTTAAAAGAATGCAGCAGTATATATTTTGAATTTTATGGTAGGCAAAACAGTTCATAAAACACAAAACATAGATTAAAAGTAAGTCCTTTTAGAATTTTTTTTTACCAAATTGATTTGAGTTACGCTGAAATTCCCTTATAAATTATATCTTTTGCTACTAGATGTGTAATTTACCCAAAAGACTAGAGAGCTTGTTATTCAGAAATGCAAATATATGTGTTCCTACTTTCTCTAACTCATATTTCATTTGGTTGGGGGATGGGGGGGAATTATTTTAACTCAATCACTACTGAAGTGCTTCTTACATTTCAACTAAATTTTCCTGACAAATGTGAAGTAACTTCAGTTAGTTTTTGGTTCCATTAGATTAATATTTTTATTACGTAAAATAACGAATGATTTTAAATATAAAATGATTAATGCATTAAAAAAACAAATTATGTTTAATAAATCACTGCAAAAAAGTGACAATTAAAGACTGGTAACATGATTTTCTGCACATGGGGTGAATGAATACATGTTAGAGACGTGTCAAACTAAATCACACATGAATGGAAAGCGACACATGACAAAAACTCCAGTTTTTTTAAATATTGAAATAATGTAGAATCACAAGACAGTGTCAAGGAAAGTGAGATTTTGATGCAATTTTAACTAAAATTTGTTGCTATATTGTGGGACACACTTGTACAAGTACCACACCCATCCCAAAGCACACATTTAGGGGGAATGAGTCAAATTGTTTTACCAAAGAGTAAGACGATATTTCTTGTAATCTGTTTTTTAAAAATTATCTGTAATTTTTATATTTTTTTATACGTCAGGTTTTATGCCAATCACGTGCTTTTCTATGTCAAACTTAACAAGGTTTTATATTTAAAACTTCCCATTTCAATATTTATTGAAATAATCTATTTACATATTGAACATTAACTTTTAATGCTCCAAAAGCTTTTTGGCAAACTTCTGCCTCAATCCCGTAAGGATTTCCCGTATTGCAATCAACTGGTTATGAAATTTAAAAAATTGCGTAAAATGTATATATATTGTTAAAGTCATACTGACTTCATTTTTAAAAATGAGAATGGTTATTTTACGTAAACAAAAGACCGTCTTGAGTTTAAAACTATTTTTAACTGGAGTCTAAAACTATTATTTTTAAAATAAAGTATAGCAAAAATTGCATCTTCAAAAAAAAAAAAACCATAAAAACTACAAAAAACTTGGCAAACCGAGCGATAACACTAGCGAGGGAAACGGCCGCCATTGCCGGAAGTCGAATACGCTATCTTTCACACATTTAAGAGTTTTTACTTTCTGTGATTTCGTTTTTACAGAGAGTTCTATCCAGCCGCACTTTCGCATCACAGACCAGGCGTGCGTTACAATGCTTAAGGGCATTAAATGTAAAATATGTAACAATATGAATCATTGGATTAGCATTACTGTAGTAGTTTCATTTGTTTGTTTTTTAACATTCCAGCAGGTTTATGGCAACTGCCTGCATCCCAACCACACCCGCAGCCAACGTCTCTTTGGGAAGCTGACTTAAACAGTGGCAATTTATCACCTGCTTACAGATTACAGCTAGAAAAGTTGTTAAGAGTGAGTAGATTATTGCTACGGATCCATTAGGATACTGTTAAACAACTTATTTTTTATAATTAGTTCTGTCAAAAACCATACCAAAATTAGTAAATGATTCTTTAACCATTAGTAGTGATATCATCTTTAAAATATATTGTGCTTGTAAGACAGCAATATTTCATTCATAGCTGTTGATGCACTGTCATGAAAATTTGGGTTAATTTAATATTTTTTAAATTAAAACATTTTTTATTTTATACAAAGAACAAAATAACCAAGGGAAAATTGGTTTGGTGATTTTTGAAATACAAATATTTTCAGAGTAAAATGGGTAAACTGGTACTTATTTACTACATCACAGAGACAGTGACAGGGGTTAGTTGGTTTGGGGATTAAATATTGTAATGAATAGTTGTTTTTTAAATTAGACAAATCTCTCTTGACCTAGAATACAAATTTGCCCTCTTCTGGGTGGCTGACAATAGGTTACCCATTTTGGTATGGGTAAAAATGACTTTTAAAGTAATTAACTTGCTCATTAATTTAAACCTCAGAGAATGATGATGATATTTTAAAAAATATTTGCTATTGCAGGAAAAAGAAGACGAGAAATTAAAGGAAGAAGAGAGGCAGAGAGGTGAAGAATTAGAAAAAAGGCATGAAGATTTAAAAAGGCAGCAAGAAGAGATAGAAAGACAAAGAGAACAGATGAAAAGGGAAAAAGAAGAACTGGAGAGACAAAAGCAAATAGAGGTACAGGTATGGCATGAAAGTTTCAAATAATTGTATTATATGCACAATGGAAAAATGAGTTTCAGGGAAAAAAGCAGTGAATTATTTATGACCTATAAAAAGTGATATCTAAAAAGCTTCTGTAAAAATTTTGTCATGAGGATCTTAGTCTGTCAGAAATCACATAGAATAAAAACAATTATTCAAGGAATAATTTTGTCAAAAGGCATAAGACAAAAATATTTTTAAATCTTCACTTAAGCTTGAAGTATATTTGCCTTTCCCTAAAAATGAACTGTCAAATACATTCCAAAAGATGCTTCCAAAGTGTGTTGTATTTTCTTTATAAGTTCCAATTAATGTACACATAAATATTTGCTGTATCTGCTTAACATTAGAAAAATATGTTAAAATTAAATTATTTTAAACTTGTGAAGTTCCTATACAGATTTATTTTATTTTTAGAAAATAGAAGAAGCTCGTCGCCAGGAGGAATTACGCATCAGACTTGAAATTGAAAGACAACAAGAGGAGGAGAAAATTAAACAAGAAATTATTAAAAAACAACTAGATGAGGAGAAAAAGAGAGAGCGTGAGTTAAAAAAACAAGAAGAGAAAAGAAGGAAAGAGGAAGAAAAAAGAAAAGTGCAAGAAGATCAGAAAAAGCAACAAGAAGAACAGAGGTAAAATGTTTTGTATTAAGATAGATAACAAAATGTTTATCAATTAATATTGTCTTTAGGGATAGTTTTAGTGGGACATAAAGTGAATCCCGACAATGCTAACAAATATTTGAAGCCCTTAATAGTAGACAGATTGCACTATAGATTTGAAGTATTAAATTATTTATTATTTTTTAGTTTGCCCTGACATTGTAAAAATGTCAATTTTGTTTTATTAACATTTAAAATGTTCTTTTAATTATTCCATTAAATATTGGTAGTTAACAAATTTTAATGTGAATTTAGGATTTTAACTCATTAGCTCTTGATGGGACAAAAGAGTCCTCATAGGGGTCCGTACGGATGCATCCAAATGCGTCTTCGCCTAGCGACGCACTCTCGCATTTTTATTTTAAAATAGCATCAAAATCTCGCTTTCTTCAAGATTTCCGGCTATTGTGTGATTCTACGAGATCACAATAAAAGTTGCCTGATGTTTTTATCTTTTTTTACTTTTGAGCAATATGTGAATTAGTTTGATGCGTCTCTATCGAGTATGTATTCACCCGAGGTGTGGAAAATCGCGATATAGGTCTTTAATCGTCATTATTTCGCAGTGCATGTTATATTATTATTAAACTTAATTTATCCCTGGATGGGTTAATCATTTTATTTTTTAAGATAAGCGAATATCTTTAGAAAAGATAAGCATTTTTCTAATGAAATCAAAAGCTTAACAAAGTTGCTTACCTTTTGTCCGGAATATGGAATAGGCCACGGAAGTAGCCCTTCAAGAGCTATTGAGTTAATTTTCTATGCCATACATTTATGTACATCCAGTTTCTCTTGATAAAAAATGTAACTTACCAGGAGAAAACAAGAAGAAATGTTACGTCAGCAGGAGTTACAACGTGATATCCAACGACAGCAGGAATTACAGAAGCAGGAAGAAATGCATCAGCAGGAAGAAGAGGAGAGAATACAAAGGGAAGCTGCTGAGAGGGAGAAAGCAGAGGCTCAAAAACGACAGGTATGCTAATACTTACTTTTTAATAAAAGTGATTAATGAATGGCATTTTTAGCATTTGACTGTGTTCAACCCATGTGAATTGAATCATAGACATGTTTTATCTATCTCAAATCCCCAGTAAGTTATATTGTGCTGGGAATCCTTGTTTGATTAACTAAAATTTCCAAAAAAGCGATAATGCGCTCCTTGCCTTTAATCCTGAACCCCGGTAAAGCGTGTCTTGTTAGCACTCTCTTTAGTAATGAAATCATAGAAAGTATGAACACTTCAGTGCGTGAGAGAAGATTGAGTTGATTTCCACCAGTGCTTGTTTTGTGAAGTTTTGTGGTATTTTTTACCGCTTCTTTAGATGTGAGTTTGCTAAACTTTTCTGCTAAAAAAATAATACTAAACTGGTAAAAATAGTACTAAACTCAAGATGCTCTTTTGGATACGTAAAATGACCATTCTGTTAGCTTATCCTAAAAGATGAAGTCAGTACATACATTTCCAGTAATTTTTTAACATTCATAACCAAATTTATTGTTTTCAGCAAATTGAACTCTTAAGGCAGCAAGAGTCATTAAGAAGATTACAGCAAGCACAAAGAGAACAGTTAGCCAACATTCAGGTCTGTTAGAAAAATATTTAAATATGTATATGGTGGCTTTAATTTGATATATAAGATTCTATAGAGAGTACTCATACATGTTAAACTCCCAAAATTCATTATTAATAAAAACAAAAAAATACAGAATAATTTTATAGTTTTGATTGGGAGCTTAAGACGAAATGAAAGTTTTGGTTTTTAAACAATTATTTGTATTTTTAGTTGCCACCTTCATCCAACTGGGCTGCCCAACAACACACACAAAATTCTCCATCACAGTCAAAATCACTGACAGAAATTCAGGAAGAAGAGGCAAGAAGGGATGAAGAGAGACAAAGAGAAGTAAACAATATGTGTCTTGGCTTCTGATATAACAGCTGTTTATGTATATATTTGGTGTTACTGTCCCTCATTTGTTGCCACAATCTGTGATATAATACTAGTACAATCTTTTGTTATACAATTTTTAATGGAGCTGCAATATTTTTGAAACTGAATAGTTGACAATAATAACAATAGATAGTTTTTTTTTAATGGAGCTGAAATATTTTTTGAAACTGAATAGTTGACAATAATAGCAATAGATAGTCTAATGTCTGAACAAGCTTGCCCACCCCAAAGAGAATTTGAAAGTAGCTGTTACACAGATCTTGTGATCTTATTTCCAGCAACATATCCTGAGGTTACAAGAACAACAAGCCTTAGCAGTCAGTCAGCAGCATGCACAAAAATCTTGGGCAACTCATGCGTGAGTACTCTAAAATCACTTATTTCATGGGAACATTAAAAGTAGTGTTGAATTTCAAGTGTTTCAAACTAAGGTTGTTAGCGGTTAACTGGTTAATCGGTTAGCCGGTCCTCAGATCAGGACCGGTCATTTTTATTCAGGACCGCATAACCGGAAAAAAAATCTAGCGGTAACGTAGTGAAAAAGAACAACACAAGCCGTAATGCGCCTCTCCCTCTCGTTTTGTCACAGTGAGTAAAAGCGATACCACGATCCAGCTGACAAGTAGGTTGGCATTCAAGTCTTCAGTCTCCTAGCTGTAAGCGTGCGTACATGGCACGTTATAGCCTTGCTTCACTGAAGTTCACAATAGTACTAGCTACTGCTAAGGAATTATTTATTTTTAAAATTTTTTAATTTGCTTAGTTGTCGAGGCACTGTGACTGTACTAGAGCTAACACAGTGCGTGTTTGATGTCAACAACGGTCAAGGCCGAGGCTGTTTCTATTTATATTAATTATAGTTTCTTATAAAGACAAAGAAAGCTATAAAAGCATATGACCTCCTGACCTATCGGGATTTTCTGATCACCGGTTTATAGTCTGTTTCAGGCATTCAAAAAACCTATCGGCGCAGGCCGCTTTATGAAGTACATGTACCTATATTATGAGAGATATTTGAAAGAGGTAGCAAAGATACCGGGCGATTAATCGGCCCACAAATTTGAGTTCGGTCTTTTAGTGACAGTTTTCCTGCTAGTCAACTCCAAGGCATTTGATTACCACATTAATAGTACGGGGAGTGTAGCTCAAACCCAATTCGAACAGAAAAAACGGGGAGGG
Organism: Radix auricularia; assembly: GCA_002072015.1. Taxonomy (NCBI): domain Eukaryota; kingdom Metazoa; phylum Mollusca; class Gastropoda; family Lymnaeidae; genus Radix; species Radix auricularia. Next base: position 342,379 of record MUZC01002318.1, on the reverse strand, counting down.
GGAACGTGTGCCACGCAAAATTCAATTATTCTGGCGAGTTGACGATTGAAAAATAATATGGTTTTTTAATAAATTCCATTTTATCATAATTGTTTACTCCATAGCTTTATAATTTTATTATTATTATTAACTCTTAATGTACCAAAGCGCGGTAATCCGCGGTTTACCGTTTAGTACCAAAGAGCGGTAATGCGCGACTCGATAGAACTCTCTTTAGAAACGAAATTACAGAAAATAAAAACTATTCAGTGCGGGATGAACGATGTTTTCGACTTCCGGCAATGGCGGCTGTTTACCTCGCTAGTGTTATCGCTCGATTCGCGATGTTTTTTGGAAGTTTTTACTTTTTTTTTTTCGAAGATGCGATTTTGCTATACTTTATTACTAAAATAATAGTACTAAACTTCAGGTAAAAATAGTTTTAAACTCAAAACGGTCTTTCGGATACATAAAATAGCCATTCTTATTCTAAAAGATGACGTTAGTATGACCATAATAATAAAAATTGATTTTACGCAATTTTTTAAATTTTATAACCAGTTGATCACAATTCGGGAAATTCTTACGGTACTGAGGCGGAAGTTTTCCAAAACCTTATGGCACATTTAGAGTTAATTTTAATAAGCGAGTTGACCAGTTGACAGGCATCACACACAAGAGAGGTAAACATGACGTCACAACGGACGGGGCGAGGCGTTGGTTTTTGAAACTAATGAAAAATACCTCGCTAACTTTAACCAACGATTGAACCGATCCTCTTATTTAGACCGGTGAACTACAAGTCCTCAAAATAAATATAAAAAAGACAATTAACCATCACTGTTTAATTAATTCTTTGGAATTTTTTTAAAAATTGAGGGCAATGCAGAAAAAGCTGAACTCAAGCGGAGGAAGCGGGCTTTGATGCCATCAGACGACGCAAAGTGACAACATTCTCTTGTTAGTTCTCAAAACATACGGGACATACGGACGAGCAGTTAACCGATTAACCGGTCTTTTTTAGAACGGTTAGCCGGTCCTCAAAAATGAGAGGTCTCAACAACCTTATTCCGAACTTTATCTCCCTTAGGTGTGCATGAATGAATGATGTTGCAGCAATAGGATCATAAATGATCATGAAAAAAACAACTTTCTATTACAAAAGTTTTGTCTCGATTATTTGCTAATTAGTATTTTGCTCTACTTTGGAAGTGATGAGACATTAAAAAGAGAATCTTGATTTTTTTATTGTGATAATATTTTATAAAAATTTTGAATCTAATCTGTGAAAATATACCAAATAATTAATTTAGTAATAAAATATCCTACATTTTTGGTTGTACCAGGTACCAAGGTGTTCCAATGAAAGGACTTTCCTTGCTAGACATTCAGCAACAGGAAGCTGAGAATGCTAAGAAATCCCAAAAGGAAAAACCCAACAATCAAACTTATACTGCTAAGCTTTCTTTAGCCAGTGCCTCTACTTGGACTGGTACTGGTGGAACATGGGGAGGTCAACCTGTCTGGAACAACAGTACATCTGGAATCTGGGATAATTTGGGCTCTCCAGCATTCAAGAAACCAGTTGTAAAAGAAAGGTAAAGTTTTCTTGGTTAGTTTGTTTTTGGAACAGATATACAAGTTCTGTTGACAACCCTGGTGGCAACTTTAAGCTATTCTTTTATTATGATACCCCTTATAATTTTCATTAATTTAAACCCCAAACACATATTTATTCTCTATAATTAATCTGTGGGCAAAAACTAGATTTAATAAATAAAAAAAATATGATCTTACTTACAATGTTAATTTCCACCTATGTTCCTAAGAGGTAAAAATTTACTAGCAGTTTTGCTGTTTCCTGTCATTCTTATGGAATGTAAAATGAATGGAATAATAAAGGTTTTTTGCCATTTATCCTGTAGTCACATAAATAATATAAAAGCCCAGGTCACTCACTCACTCACTGGATGTGGAATGCAACAGTCTACAGCAGTTAGTTGAAAAATCGTGTGGTGATTAGCGCTGTAAAAATATTTAAAATGACGTCATTGTTTGGTGTGCATCGGTGCGCAAAATACAACCCCTATTATTAAATACTTTGCGTACATTTCAGAAAGTTTAATATTTCGTATTTATCAAAAAAGGACAAGTTAGTTGGGCTTTTGAAAAAGGTTGGCGCCATAGGCGCCCTAAAAAAAGTGGGCGCCACGGCGCCCCGGCACAATCTAGTATATAAGAAAAGTAAAGCTTTATGTCTCTCTTTGCAGTGGTGAGTTTCCTGCCTTAAAAAGCCCAGCTCAGCAGTCAAAGAAAAATACAGTAAAAGCAAACAAAAATAAATTGCCAGGAGCAAAACAGAAGAAAGAGGAGGTAACAGTCTATCTTAGTTTGGTCATTAATTTAATTAAATTTTCAAAAATAGATGTCCAGTTAGTTATATAATAATACCTGTTGCAGGAAAGCATCCAGAAGCTCTTTCAAAATAGGCAGCAAGATGATTTTAGCCAGTGGGTGATGGAGCGGGTTCTTCAGTTCTCTGCTCCTATAGATGGTAAGTTAACATGTAACCAATGTCACCGGTAATGTCCTCCTAAATTCCTACACTTGCAAACTTTTTACATCTTATCATCCGTAGACCTGCAATTACCAGCTACATAGCCAATGAAAATTGTTTTAGATTCTAAAACATTGGCACCGGGAACAGCTGAAAAGTAGGAAAGTGCTACTCCTTTTTTTTCTTGTAACAAAATGAAATATTGTTAGGAACACATGAGCTACATAAGATTGATATTAAGCCATTCAGATACTTGACAAGTTTTATTCAGCATTCAATATCAATATTACATTGAAAATGGAAACTCTGATGATGAATTGAAAGCGGATGAAACTAATCTATTCAGTGGAAATCACTTTGGTTACAGCCATAACTGAACCAGATCAATTTGTTTATGGCAAAGAGTAATGAAAATAATTTTACCTTTGTGGTGACATGCACATATCATAATTTACTGCCTTTTGTGCGCACAAATTATCTGCATACCGATAGCACTACCAACCTTTGCTATAAGTTAGCTGTGATGCAGATGTCAAGAGCCATCTAACAAAAAATTTTGAGATGGCTCTATCTAACTGACAGCAGGAATTGTGTACAGGAGGGCCTAAGTTGAGCCGTTCTGTTTTAGATTTTGATGAAACTCCTGTCACCTCTATAGATTCTGTTCTTTTGAATAGTACATAAAAAGTGAAGTGGCCAATTGTGGAGTTGCAGTGCTGCTGTCACTCACCACATGATTTCTGGCAGTCTTTGAATTTTTGACAGGAAAATCAGACATTTTGATGCCTAATGTATTAACTGACCTCATTTTTTAAAAAAATGAAGCAACAGAATTTTTGTGTGTGTTTTTTTAAATAGCTTTTTTAACATAAAATTACAATAAGAAGTGATATGATATACTGTAGAAAATAATTACCACATGACTTGATATTTATTAGAATATAATTTTGTAGAGCTAATTACATGAACATGAGACATAAGCCCAAAAATCATGAAAATATTAAGTAACACTTGAGTGAAATGAAGCAAATAGGCAGTCTAATTGCACTTTGATTGAGGGACTTTTGCCATCCTTTGCTGTCAACCAAATGCTTAACCCTCAATGGCTTCTACCTCATGTCATACTAAACATAGCTCTGTAGATAAACAGATGTGTTAGTCTGGTCTGATCTAAATAGCCAAAAGGGGTAGTTTGAACACATGAGATTGTACCACCCATAGAAAGAAAAGGCTACACAAGTTTGAGATGCTGTCTACGGTTTAAGTGTAGCATTATGAAAGTCCTTACAAGAAACAGAAGACCCTTATGCCGGTGTTGAACAATTCCTGGAATTTTTGGGGATCATTGCATGATTCAGCCACCAGTTTAGGAATGACAGTGTTTCCTGTGTCAGCAGCAAAATATTCACAGACATACAATCTAAGCCTGTGTTATGTTGTGAAGCTCTCAATGAGCTATACTATGCTCGGTTTCATACAAATTCAAGAGAGTAAAATACAAATCATGTGATTAAAACAAGAAATGTAAAGATTTATTAATGGACAAAAACATATGTGTATGTCATCTATTTATTTGTATAATAAGTGAGTAAACTTTTCAAATAAAAACTTGAAGTTGAAACAACTTCATGCAAAATTTTCTCCCTTTGGTAGCGGGGATTTTTATTCTGGATTCTAAAATAATTCTAAATACGACCCAGAAGGATTCCCCAAAGTTTTATTTTGATATTTTTATTTCACATGGGTTTGGCCTTTTTAAAATCTACTATCATTCATGTCCATCAGCAGCTTGAGAATGTGAAACTGTTGAACCATGTTATGCATTCCATTCACAGTGCCCACATTTGTGTCTTTCATTGTCGATGTGGAAAGTCCTGATGATGTAAGTAGAGCTTCCTGTCCATAATTGTATTATATTCTATTCTTTGGTTAACCCATTTCAAGTCTTTTATTAATAATTGAAATGTAAATTATTAAAACTTAGGTCTTATTTGTAGTGATTTAATGACCACTGTCAAAACAAAACTTCTTAAAAGCTGACAAAACATTTTAAAAATGTACTTATCTCATTCTGAAGTAGCAAAAAAGGTTTTTTAAAACATTCACAAATTTATTTTTGCCTGTTCAAAAAGTTGAAAAAATATTTTCATCTCAGGTTAGAGATTATGTGAAAACCTATCTAGGGGAAACTAAGGAATCCAAAGAATTTGCCAAGCAATTTGTAGAAAAGAGAAACAGATTTAGAAATCAAGCTCGGCTGGAGAAGCAACAGGAAGAGGTAAAACTTTGTGAATAATGTTTTGGGTAATACTAGTTGGTATATAAACCACCTTAAAAAGTGCCATTGTTTAAAAGGAAGCTAAATCTTAGATTTTAGCATAAGGATGTTTTTCATAGCTGATTTTTAAAAAAATTTTGAGATGAAAACTTTTAGCTATTTAAAATTGTTTCAAAGTGCAGTATTAAAATTATTTTTATTATTATAACTCACACTATTGAAGATCACTTTAAGAAAATGTTAAACATTCAATTTTATTGTTGAATGATAATAAAGAGGTGACTTGTTAAAGTACCTTGAAGAAAAAAATATTTATTTGAAAAATCTCCTCAGTAAATGAGATTATTCATTATTTGTTTAGGACAGCATCTGGGGACCAGCACCTGCCATAAATCCTCATAACCAAGTGAGAGGAGGAGGTACCGGAACAGGAAATAGTAGCAATGCAAATGATGGAGGAGAAACTATCTCTGGGAAGGGTAAAAATCGAAAGAAAAAACAAAAAATGCAAAAACTGGATGGCAGCATCCTTGGTTTTACAGTTCAAGCAGATCCTAATCGCAAGAACGCTGCAGGAGAGTTTGAAAGCATTCAGTAATACACTCAAATGTCTGATGTTTATGTGATATTGTAGAACCAGGTTTGTTATATTCTAATGGAAGGTTCATTCCTTGTTTTTAAAATTCAAACATTGTGTTTAAACTGCTTTTAGCTCCCTTCCCCCCCCCCCCTTTTTTTTTTACTTAATATTTTACCATCAAAATTTCAGATTGCAAATGTTTCCACTCATGAAAACCTTGATTATCAAAAAAAATTGTTTAAAAAAAATAATAAAATGATTTAAAATAGTTTGGCTACACATTCTAGTGGTCTTTTTTAAAATATTAATTGACATGGTATATGACTAATCTGAAGTTAGCAAAAGCTCTATATTTGGTTGATTGCCCCATCAGTGTGCCAAAATGACATCTCATAGCATTCACCTGTATCAATAAAAAAATTTAAACTTTATTCTCATAGCTTGTTTTTTGTTTTTTTTTAACCACTTTTCATTTATTGTTAGTTTTTTATCTACACAATTCAATAAATTAAATTTGAGGGTTAATCATATATTTTTATTATTCTAAAATGTATTAAGAAAATATTTTAAAGAATATGTCTAAAAAGAAAGAACAAACAAGTAGAAAATTATTTAAATCTTCTTCATAAAAATGTATTTTGCAAAAAAAGACTTGAGATGAGCACATTTAGTTTTCGCCAGGTGTTTAATATTCCGAGATTTCTTTGCATAATGCATTTAAGAAATTGTAACTAATAGTTAATTGATTTTTTAAAAATTCATTAAATTTCTTAATTTTAAAATGTAATTTTTAAACTTTTCACACAAGTGAAAATATTGCTTTTCAAACAATGATTACTCATTAAATACTGGTCGATGAGCACCATCAGTGAGGAAAATAAAAAAAGTTCTGAACTGCCATACCCATTACTTTCCTCTGGAAGTAAATGCTGGCATCAGCTACAATAATGCTTCAGTTTTCCGTAAGTTGGAAAGTCAATAAATGTATACAGAACAAAACATAGGCTGACAAATAAAGTCATATCACTTGAAATCAAATAAGCTTAAAAAGTTATATATATTTAAAAAAATTCAATTTCATGAAGTTTTCATGAAAGTCTCTGGATATTTGTTTTTGTAGTTCAGCAAATAAAAGATTTCACAAGGCTCAAACTACCTTAGTGAAATGATTTGAGTTTATTTAAGAGTTATCTCTAACTGCAGTCCAGTACTCAATTCTACCCACAATAAAATTTTACATAGAATCCAGTACTCAGCTCAATCCACATTGCAATGTCAAGGGTATGAGAATCATGATCTCCATTAAAGTTAAAATGAATTGTTTTCATTGTGTGTGTGTTCCTGCACTTGAGTGAACAGGGCAAGATGGTACCTGGCTGATTAGGGCCAGGATATAAATAGCATGTGTGTGGTCAGTCAGGAGAAGTGAGAGTGTGTTGTGTTATTACAGTGTTTTGTCATGTAGTAATGAGAGATGTATCTATTTTGATGGTTTAGGTGGGCCTGCATTGACTATTCTGTTACGTTATTGTTGAATACTAGGTGTGCTCGCACAAACGCAGAGCCCCTAATGTTGAATATTATGTCTAGGGTTTTCACTAACGATTCTATACTATATTAAGACCATACAAATAATAAACAGAAGCCTCTGTGTATATAAAATAATAGAGGTAAAATATTTAATACATTATATACAGATATATATACATGGTACATCAGTAAATAAACATATACTAAATTAAGATATCTAAGTCGTTACAATGATACAATTAGCTTGTTACTATGCCCAACTCCCCTCATGGAATGGGCGTGGCCAAAGGGACTGGTTGAACTGCTATGCTCCGGTCTGGCTAATCAGGCGTAGCACAGTCCTGTCCCGTGGTCAGTATGATTGGCAGTCGGCCGCTTGGTCACTGACTGCAAGGGTTCTCACGTGTGAAGGCAAGGCCACCTTGTCCCCTTCTTCGTTCCACATCTCCTGTCTGAGATTGTAGCCTAATGGTTTCTCGCCACTCCGCTGGCTTCCCAACTATCTAGTACTAAGTACTGACTAGTACTAACTACGTACTGCCACTAACTTCTACTACTTCTAACTTCCACTAACTAGCTGAAACATCAATATCGAATAATTAAACCAATGATAGTAATAACATATCAAAGCATATCAATACATATAATAAATACCTATACAAATTCATTAGACTATTCTAAGTCTAGGTAACTCAAACCTGAAACAAACTTTCAGCTGGGCTCAACTCTTATTCGCCCGTCACACCGCAGACGGGCGAATATTCTGAGAGAGAGGCTGGTGTAAGGTTTGGCTACCGTATTTAAAGACCCATACCCTCGCGTGGGTCAGCGGTCCGTTCTCATCTGATTGGTCTGTGGCGTGTACCAACTGTTAATCACGCGCTGACATGCATGACTTCGAGAACGTTCGGCCAACTTCCACGTCCTAACCTATTACTAATACTTTGGAATATTCCATGGTCCATCATGGATCTTTGTCCATCTCAAGGACAGCGTCCTTGTTGCGTTGATGGACCTACCCCTACCCTCAACGGTTCTAAAATATGTAGAGGTTCTAAAATTTATAGCGGGGAGGTATTCAACAGTTATCATAATTATAAATAAGGATAACCTGTGACTTCATTACTTGATAGAAATACACAGGGATTGGATGTAGTGTAATAAAATAATAGAAGCTTTGCCACTCAAAACTCAAGACTTCAGTGTATGTTCAGTATGTAAGATATGAACTCAACTTATAGTACAGGGTTAAAGTACCTGCAAAGGAATAAACTCTATACACAGTCCAGTACTCTCACCTCTATACATGGTGCAAGGTACCATGTATTCCACAGGGCTTAATGGTACATTAGTGTCTGATCATACAGTCGGAAGATGAGGCGAAAGTTTATAATTTGTATTAAATTATTTAGCATAGAAAATCTCTCTGCATACCCTCCTAATTCACACTGCCAAACCAATGACTTCAATGAGAATAAAATTGATGAAATGGTTAATTTAACGGCCTTAGGGACACCCAATCTCTGTTATCAAACAGATATCTAGACACTATCCAATGAACTGACTCCAATATCACAAACAGTTCATTATCATTAACATACGTTTGCACTCAGCTCATTGCAGAGAAAGCAATGCCCCACTTTGCAAATGTTCAAATGAGACCCCAGCACATCACTTCATCCACAACTAATAGCTAAATTTATCAAGACTATCACCTACTTTGTCTATGAAACATATCTGACTACACCAATGTGCTTTATACCAGTAAAGAACTGCCGTACATAGTATAGTGTACATCCTTCATGACTTTAGGTAGAAAGGCTAACAACAATATGCTGATGACTTGATCTGAATGCTGATGATAATTGATGCAGGCAAATATGAAGTTGATTAATTTGCTGGTTTGTGCTCTTTTATTAACTTTAAATGTGATGAAAAGGCTGCTTTTGTCTCAGATTTTTAATACAGTTTGTGTTAGTATTAGCAACATTTCACATGTGGCATGTGAGTGAAAGACTGAGTCAGTTTTACAGTTTTGAACACTGTCAACAGCCTTATTGTTTCATCTTTGACACATTTTGTTTTCTGAACCCATTATTTGAATACATTTATTCTTGTTTGGTTTTAGGATTCTCAATAATGTTATACGAGATAACCACATGAGATCTTTCTTTTTGTTTTAAATCTGTAAAAGTGTTTTTTTTCAACTGCCCGCTACCCACTTTAAATTATGTTTGAGGAGGCTTTACTTTATCATGAAGGGGTACTACTTGAGAAGAGAGGAATCAATCTTTGGGATTCTTTTAAATGATTGCTCAAACTTAAATGCATATTTAAAACTTTACGGTAAGACCTCATTAACTGAATGGATAAATTTTAAAAAAGATAATTTATTGTATGTAGGTGTCATGACAGAAAAGAGATTGAACAATGATAACTAAATGATGTAAGGGAAGCAATTTTGACATAAAACAAGTCTTTAAAAATGTTTAAATAAGAAGTTAAAGTTAAGATGATAGTACTGATATGGAGGTTGATAGAGTTTCTTCATAATTAATTAAACAATCTTGTTCATTTCTTGTTGGTCACAATTTTGCTAATACTATTTGATATATTTCCTTTTTCTTTTTTTTTAACTTATTGCCTTTACTAAAGTTGGTAATGAAAAAATATTTATGCTTTGTTTTATATAAATATTAAATTTAATTTCATTATTTTTCACTTCTATTTTATTATTATTGTTTATTTGAAATATTTAACTTATGTAGTAAACAAAGGTAGCCGCAAAAGTCACAAAGTATTTTATATTCTTTTATGAACCTTCCAAAATAAATTGTGATTCATTGCTTATAAAGGTGAGAAAGCGGAAACTAACAAAAATGCCAGCACTTTTTATTCATCACTCAATCTTAAATCTTGTTTGTAAGCATGGTCCATGAGACATGGGCATAGTGTTTAAACAAATTTACTTTTTATTTCACTTCTGTGTTCTCGTTTCAAGTTTCAATTAAATTGTAAATTGTGTCCCTTGTAAATTTAGAAAATTGGACTTTTGCATTTAGAGCAAGATTTTTAGGGCGAGGGCCGCATGAGTAAGACATGAAACATCAAGGGACCACACCTAAACAAATTTTAGCCTCGTTTACGATAATTTTTTATTTTTGTCAATAATACCGCAGGCTTCCGCGGGCCGCAGTAAACTCAGTCGGGGGTACATGCGGTCCGTGGGCCTTAGTTTGCCCACTCTTGTTTTAAAGAGTTAAATGATGATTTACATTTTGCTATAATATATCAGGAAATGAAGCCAATGGTTTCAAGTGTTAAATTTATATAATGGTACAAACAAGACTAAATAGACTAGGCTTTCGACTATTAAATGAATGATTCAAAAGCAGAAAATGTCATTTGGAAATAACATATTTTGTATTAGTTCAATCTGCAGAGTTTTAAAGAAACTTTTTATCATAATTTAGCAAAGCTAAAAACAATTCATTAACATAAAAAATAAATAAAACAGCAAACATTTTAGACACATTTATTTAGCTTGTTCATCTGTGTGTGTGTCATGTCAAATCTCACAAAATTATTTTTGTTACACTTCAGATTGATTGAGCTGAAATTTAGCAGACACCTGTATCTCTGGTGACAATACAGTATTCCAACATTTCATTTCATTTGTGCAATTGGCTGTCAAGTTATTTACTTTTTTGTGCAATTTTTATTTCTACTGGCAACTCAACAATTGTCTTCAAAGTAATGAAAGAGTAGTAATAAATACATTTTTTAAAAATTGTATTTTTATTTGAAGACTGAATTCTTGTCACAAATTGTAATTTTTACAACCCGGTGAAGTCAATCACATTAAAAAGTAGGTAAATAAAAAATGGATTTAAAAAAAATTCCAATGTACTAAACAGGACAAACTCAATTTTCTTATGTCTTAGGAGCCTAGTATATTGATCGTCAAGATTAATATCCTTCATGTTTTCAGTATTGTTCATTGGAATTGCATCTCCCTGAAAATTTCTTATACAAGTAACATTTTTTTGTATACTCTCAATCATTGAGCTTCAGAAACACACTGTGTATGCTTGACACATGGTTGTATGTTGACAGAGATTGACACACAATTCTTATAATTTTGTGTCCTCATGGTGTTTCATAACTTAAGTACCCATACCATTGATTTTCCGTGCTTGGTTCCCATGCTATTATTTTTATAGACATGATGAAATTTATTTTGTCCTTTTTTAGTGCATTAGAATGACAATGAGCTTTTAAAAATCCTTTTATTTATCCATTGTTTAAATATAAATTTGTAAAAACTTGAATATAGAAATTTAACATGAAAATCAAGAAAAATATAATTCATAGTCAAGGTAAAGAATTTTATTAAATATTTTTTTACTACATAATTTCATGAAGTTAACATTTTTATGTACATGTGATTTTTATGTCTCAAAAAACATACCGTATATACATGTGCTTTAGCCGTTCATAAGCCAATCTCCCACTTTTGGAAGAGAATAGTATAAAAAGTGTGTAACCTGCTCATAAGCCGACGCCAAGAGTTACCAGTATATTTTATTTCTTAAGTAAACAGTGACGAAAAGGCGTACATTAAAATTAATTGTTGAAAACAAAATTTGTGAAATAATTATAGCTTCTAGTAGAGCAGTTGAATCTTGTAGAATGTATACAAGGTACTTGATGATCTACAACAACAACACCGATATACCATGTACAAGCAGAAATAACCTATGGCCCGCTCGTAAGCCGCCCCCCCCCCCAACTTTTTCCCTTAGAATTTTTCAAAACTAATTTGGCTTTTGAACGAGTATATACGGTATAAATATTTATATATTTTTTTAAAAATATATACATGGTATCAGACATTTAGCAAACAGTAAGTTTTCAATTCATAAATATTTTAAAAAATGAAACTAGTGTTGTCATTTATAAAACATATTTTATTGTGTAAAATGGTAAATTAACTAACTTAGATTAAAGCTCAGGATGTCATTGAATAAATGTTTAGGAATTCGCTAGGATCTACAATACAGTAAATCTATATCAATTGAGTACTCTTTAAAAAAATTAGCAATAATGGCATCATTGTTAATTTTACAATAGCATTTATCATTTAATAAATAAACACCACAACTTATACTCCAATTCTAATAACAAGTATATAAATGTTGTTTTAAGACAATTATTATTTCAAATCATTATAATGCTAGGTATTAAAAAATTATTTAAAAATTTTGTTTTTGTTTCTGAAATATATTTTAAATCATTTTAAGATTTGAAAGACTTATACATAGAGGATAGTAAGAAATAATATTTAATTGGCCTAATTCCTATTTTTACTGATCTTGAACTGACATTGTTTCCTTTCCAAAGAAGGACTAGAACATGCAAAGTTTTGACACTGAATTGATTGTGTGATTGATTTTTAAAATTAAAGTTCATTTACAAAGTTGTCGTGAGTATAGACTGCAAGATTAAGAAAAATAAATTAATTCATGTTATAGATATTAGACAGAAATCTGCGTCAGCTCTTGGGGCATAACTTCAGGCATTCTCAGAATTGGTTTTCCACGAAAGTGAAGATTGTTGTTGACTTTGTTGGAAGGGAGAAGAGAAGTTGATAAATGTTTAGGTGTAGCAAAGCGGGTGAAGCGCATTGCATCAACAGGCTTGTCTCTAAAAGAGCCCATGTAAGTGGATTCAAAATCTGGGTGCTCCAGCTCTTTTTGCTTGGCTAAGGCCTTGGCCTCCTTTTCTTGTTTTAGTCCAAAATTTGTTGGTGGGCCTGGAGTGTTAAAAAAAAAAAGCCTTTCAGATAAGTTTTCATTTGTATAAAGATAGTTTTTAAACATATTCCTGTACTCAGTTGCAACCATGAAGAAGTCTAAGTTTCACAGTTTGTGCTATTGGTTTTGAAAACAATTTGATAAGCCATTTTTTTTTGGTTTTTTTTTATCAAGATTGATATCTCAGGTTCAGGTATGTTGATTTTAAAAGTCAGGACTATTTAATAAATGGCCATCAATTTAGTATGTGTGCTTGATAAAACAATAAATATGTATATGCTTAACGCAAAAAAAACAACAAAACAATTTTAAAAGAAAGAAATTAGCTAATGATTATATAGGATCTTGTGTGCCCAGTTGTTTCCCAGAATATACACTGTACACCATGTTGTCCAGGGTGCAATGTTGCCTTCAGATAGAGCCATTATGATAGTAGGAAGAAAAGGGCACCAATTTCATCTTTAGAATATAACTCAATAGTCTATTTAATTTAGCCATAAAAATTTCATTTGTTTCAGACAGATATGTCTAAAATTGTATTAATATTGGTTCATGGGGTGGGATGTGGGGTGACACTTACTAATTGCACATACTTTCTACTTGGATTTAACCCTCTAATATGCATGTGTATGCGAAGTCTCAAACTTTAAAAACCTATTACCACCCCCCACCACCCCTATTTATTATTTAATGCAGACTACTCTATGGAATGTTCACTATTAACAGGGAGTAAAAAATTTATTCTGAATTTTTTCACTTGGTAAGGAGTAACAAAGACTAAGTAATTATCTTATACAATTTGTAACATTACAGACATACCTGTACAGAAGTTTATTGCATCTTCTATTGTTCATTAGAAGTATTTGAAATTGTTTAAGAAAATTAAATTAAATTAAATGATTGTGTTTAAACATTTGTTTTATAATTATTTAGCAGGGTATAGAAAAACTTCAATTTTCATACCTCTAAGAGGATAATCTGATCTCTCAGGTAGCCAGCTCAAGGTTTGACTATCCCATTTTCTCAACGCTGGTAAACAGTTTTCCCGCCAACGTCCATTGTAGTGTTCATCATACATAGTTATGAGCATATCATCATAAGCCTTCCCATGATGACGAAAAAACAAATCCCCTGGTAGACCCTCATTGTTTAGAATGGCTTTTCTTCGAACAGTAACATCTGGGTGAAATTCTCCATAGCTTTTAAAGTCTATACGATGAGTTGTGTTGTGCTTGTATTTAGCATCTGGAAACTGAAAGTTAACCATCCATATATTATTGAAGGTTCTTTATTGAAGTATAATATATTATAGAGAACATTAAAATGTTATTGCTTCTTTATTAAATGGAATTGATAAGACTAAGTTATGAAAATCAGGTTTACTGCTGGTGTTGTAATTTATTTTTAAAAATCTAAAAAGTGTTTTGAAATGTCTAATTTAAAATTATTAATCACAGCAATGATAATTTCCGATACATAGTCTAGATCTTAAATTACGGTGTTGGCATCATTGGTATTAAAAAATTTGGTATAGTGGTACTTTGTTATACGTCTGCTTTGGAATAACTCCAACTTGACTTACGACTTACATCTTTCATTAGGAATAGGACTTGCTAAAACTTGAATGAGTCAAAATGAAACATTGCAAATGCGTAACTTGTACACAAAAACGTTTGATGCTCTTGTTTATCTCTTATGTATACAGTGAATGACTTTGTATGGCAGTTGCTACTATACAGCGAAGAACTCGCACAACAACTTTGAATTTTTACATGATTTTATGTTGTTTTTTTTGTGTGCAAATTTTTAGTAATCAGAAAAATAATGAGAGGAGATAAGGAGCCCAAAATATTGTTGGGATCACCATGAATATGAAAATAGATTGTTGTAAAGGTTGAAAGTCACATGCATATCCGGTACTCAGCTGCAGCAAATTGAGTGCCAAGAACTACTATTTCTTTAATTACCCTAGATTCAAGTGACTCAATGAATTCAATTTATTTTAGACTGGGATAAAGCTTTTAAATAGATTTTAAGAGAAACAATTAATTTAAGTAAATAAAAACAAAACTATAAATTTTAAAATTTATTTGAATAATAGTTATACGCTACAGAATTCAGGTGCAAAATTAAGGAAACTGCCGTCATTTACTTCATATCATACTTCATATCATACTTCATACCTTAAATTCTTCATGATTGTAAATTTAAAGGAAAAAACAAATTAATTATATTTATATCTATACTAATAAAAGGCAAAGTTCTCACTGACTCACTCACTGACTGACTCACTCATCACTAATTCCATGGAACTTTGGGAAATTGTTAAGAACACTCTTGAAATGATAATTGGTAAAAAAGAATTTTAAAATTTGCACTCATGGGGGCTAATATGAGCTATAAAAAAATTGAAAATCACTTATTCTTCTATTTACCATGTGAAGAAAATTGAAAAAAAAAAATTTAAATTATCACTTACTGGGGACCATGGACCCAAATGTAGTTTTTTCTTAGATTAAAAACTGACACAACACTAATTCTCCAACTTCCCTTATGGGTAGAAGCATGAAACTTTTGGAAGTTGTTGAGTACAATCTCACGAGAATAATTGGCGATAAAAGAATTTTCAAATTCCCACTCATGGTGTGCCGGGGGCCCAAATATATATTTTTCCTTATATGAGGTATATAAAAACTGACTCATCACTAATTCTTTGATATCCTATGTAGGTAGGAGCATGAAGCTTTGGAAAGTTGGTGAGTACCCTCCTACAATGGTAACAGATAAAAAAAGGATTTAAATTATCACTCCCTGGGGGTCAAAATGTAGTTTTTTTCTTATATAAAAACTGATACATCACTAATTCTCTGATTTCCCGTGTAGGTAGAAGCATTAAAGTATGGAAAGTTGTTGATTACTCTCCCGCAATGGTAACAGGTGACAAAAATGTAAATTTATAACTCACTGGGGGCCCAAATGTAGACTTTTCCTTACACTTTTTATTAGCTATATCATTATATTATAAATCCCGTGTGAAACTTTGGGAAGTTGTTGAGTATTCTCCCTCAATGTTAACAGGCTAAAATAAATTTAATTTATCACTAACTGTGAGCCGGGGGTCCAAATGAGTGGGTTTTTTTTCTCCATATATGAGCTATATAACACAGACTCATCATTAAATCTCAAACTTCCTGTCTAGGCATGAGAATGAAACTTTGGGAAGTTGTTGAATACCTTCCCACAATGGTAACAAATTAAAAAAATATTTAAATTATCAGCTCAATAGGATCACTGGAAATGTGTCATTTTTTACTTTTATTTTTCAGCGGGACCATAACAGACAGACAGACAAGACTGTGAATACTGTGAAGTTAATATACTTAGTATTTCCATCATGATCCCAATCGAAATAAATTGGTGTTTTGAATATGTGTTACACGGGTTTGCAACGCTAAATGAAATCCTAATTTTCTGCTGCAAAGCACGGGTATTTTGCTAGTTTAAATAATATTGACTTTTATAAGAAACTATTAAATTAGAGAAAATAAAAAGATTGGCACATACATTTATAATAATCATTATCTTATCTGTTACATATACTCCTTCTAAGCTAGTCTTAAGTAATACTACTTTAAGTTTAAGTATAGAATAGTATAAAATTAGAATCTTTACTCAGAAGATTATTTCACCCTACGCCTACACTCTATTTATCCATGGTTAACAGTTAATGTTAATATTAATATCTATCATCTAGTCTTGCATTTTTATTATATTTTAAGGGTTTAAATGAATAATTATAATTCCTTGTAATCAATTTAAGTTAATCAATATTTAAGCCAATTTAATAATATAAGTTAATTAGAATATTAATAGTATTATATTAAATTAAGTATTAGTTTATTCTAAGTTTATAATGAAAATTAAAAATTTGTAATTTATATTAGTATAAGTTATAAGACTTATAACTTATAAGTATAAGTCTCAATTTTAATTTTACCTTTAATCTCTCTTCGGACCAGTTTCCAATAAGAACTCCTGGCGCGTATTTCTGCTCGATTCTCCAACTTGGGTTTCCGAACTTTGAAAGGTCAACGCGATCAGTAATGTGTCGCTGCATATTTTTCAAATAAACATTAAACTAATATTTAAGTAAAGTAATTTGCTCTTAAAATTGGGCCACTGGGTTTCTTTGGTTGCTAAGATAATTGTTGCTATACATCTTTAGTAGCTTCCCTTGGGTTTCCGGTTCTAGATTAACTTTTTTTTTTATTGCGTCACTGTACGCCAAGGGTGTCTAAAGTTCGGTCCGCGGGAAAATACGGCTTCCGCATAAGTTTCAACCAGCTTGAAGATTAAAAATAGTTTTTTTCTGTAATGACGAAATAACATTTACGAGAACCAACGATATTTTGTGATGTTTTGGCTACAAAATAGTACGACATCAAATGAAGGTAAAACTTTTGAGGTTTTATTTTTTTTTTACTAACGTGGATATTGATTAAAAACAGCCGCTGAAGTTACGTTCTGTTATATGTAACCAATAGACATACGAATGATAAAAAATCAATGGTTTAATGTTTTAACATTTTTTTTTTTTTGCAAACTCAGAAAAAGAAATGATTGTGGCCAGAGGCGTCACTAGGGTTGGTATCACCCGGGGCTATAGCTCATGGTGTCACCCTCTCATAGAACTCCTCTGAGTTTTCCACTGCCAAATAACGGGAATATAGAGAGTTTTACAGGCTGGTGTCACCCCCCTGATGGTGTCACCCGGGGCGGCTCGCCCCCACCGCACCCCCTAGCGACGCCAATGATTGGGGCTTCGTTTTACTAAAAATGTAATTTGGGTAAAGTTTTTAATCAGAATATTATGACACAATATTGTCGTCTCTTTATATATTTTAAGACATTTTATTAATTCTCAGATGCGTAGTATAAAAAAATAATCTTCATTCTATAATTGTGCTATTATGTATGTATCTACAAATTTAAGTACTTCACCTCCAAAGGGGGAGGGTGTTGTAAGAAAGTGTGACATGTCCATGTGTGATGTTACACCTTTATTTTTTTCTTTACTATTTTTTTTTTCTAATTAATGTTTTATATTTTTTATAGTAAAATTTAAATAGCTTTAAAAATTAAAAATAATTTTCAAAAAAATGTATGTCAAAAAGAAGGAATGCGTATCTCCTGAATGTGTTGTACAAAAATATAAATTGGATGCAGCAGGACAGATGTGTATTATATAATTTTCAAGTCTAATTTTTGCAATTTTTGTTTTCAAATTCGACATAGAATCTCGATTGAGCTACTGTTTCATTGATTAGCTGTGACAACTGTTGACAGTTAACTATTCTAATATTAAAGCCATTTTAATAATCTGATAGTTCCTTTAAAGTAGGGGTGTACCGGATTTCGGATCCAGCTCCGGCAAATCTGGAAATCGGCTATACTTACAATTCCGGCTCAGGCTGGATTTAAATTCATAAATCTAGCTGGCCGGTAGAGCCCTATATTCATTATGGCTCCAGAAAAACCAAAATCAGGCCATTTAAACAAAGCTGACTCCAGCTCCGGCTAGATCCGGCCAAATCTGGCTGCGGCTGGATTACAAAATTTTGAATCCAGTACATCCCTATTATTTATTTTAATCCACTTTAATAGTGAAGTGTATTTTAAGTATCAATTTAAATATTTTAGATAGGTCTTGATTTTTAAAAAATCTAATGGCTGACGTAATTTAGAGGGGGAGGACGTCCCGAGATTTGTGACAGTTTGTGACGGTGGGGGGGGGGGGAAAGG
>MUZC01002318.1:294293-314766 GCA_002072015.1 Radix auricularia | reverse complement strand
ATAAATTAAAAACCTAAGTTATCCCCAGAAAATTAAACTTTGTTATGAAATAATATACATTCATGCAGAAAATGCAAGATTAACATATTAATTATTAATATTTAAATAAAATATTATCAATATGGAATGTATGAATTAATAATAATAACAACAAATAATTGTCTTGTTATTAATATTAAAACTGAAATTAATATGGTGATTTATATTAAAATACAAATAGCTCTTATGAAAATATTTATGTCAATAATAAGGCTGTGGAAATTAACAATAAATAGCTCATTTAAAAATTTGATCAAATAAAATTTAATTTAAATTAAAGAAAATATTTAAATTGATTTTGTCCAATTTATTAATAATTTATATTATTTGTAACTAGCACACTTTCCCCTTGTATTATTATTGTTTATTTAAATGTGCGTACATAAACTTAATAGTATTTTTAACATTACTTGCATAGTAAAACGAATTTTTTGTTTTATTCTACAAAATTTGGGAGCCATAGAATAAGCACAACTTCACAGATTTTGCAAAGTAATGAATTGGAACTTAGTGTGATCTATATGTGCCTTATAATTTATTATTAATAGAAAGTTATAGATTGATCGATTAATTTTCCCTTGGTTAATAGAAACAAATTTTTAAAAATTAGAACCTGTCCTAATTAAAAATGATGTTAATATAACAATTTTCCAATATTTTGAATTATTGCATTAGAGCTGAATTACTGTTGTTTTGTTTTTAAAGATGAAACACATACAGTATTTTTTTATTATAACTTACTTTGTTAACAACAACAAAAATGAATTTTTAAAATTATATTTAGGTATAGAGGAGTGGAAATGGAAGGTGTTCTTTTTTCAAAGTGGAGATTCTTTGACATAATAGAATATGGTTGAAACCTGCCATCTGTGAATGTTGTATTGTGGCTTGGGCAAAATAAATTCTTAATACCCTGGTAAGTAAGTAATGTAATTTAATAACAATACATTTGATCTCTAAAATATGGTAAATGTTTAACACCTTGCTTTTGCAGTGTCCTAATATAATTGTAAGTGTATAATATCCCTTTATAGTCAGTAAAAAAATTGAGGGGTCAATAATAATTTAAGTAAGGTGACCAGACGTTCCAATTTAGGCGGGACAGTCTTGATTTCAGACCTCATGTTCTATGGACCCTCGCTAGTCCAGACGGGATGCCCGTTTGTCCCGCATTTTTCAATACTTTATTTACTAAAATAAATACAATTAAGTTTATTGTGATTTGGGGTCAGAATGACTTAATATTTTTTAAACTAATTAAATATTCAAAATAGTGATAGTTTTATATATATTTTAATTGCTTTATTGTTAGCAGAGCCGGTTGGTGCGTCCATTTCTGTGGTTATTGTTAGCTAAGCCGGTTGGTGCATCCATTTCTGTGGTTATTTATATTTTCCTCCTTGATACGGCTTTCAGGTGACTTGGCAAGAGCGATACGTAATGTGACCAGATGTCCTGATTCCAGACTTCATGTCCAGCTAAAGTCACCAGACTTCATGTCCTTCTAAAGTGACCAGACTTCATTTCCCACTCAAGTGATTAGACTTCATGTCCCACAAAAGTGACCAGACTTCATGTCCCACAAAAGTGACCAGACGTCCCGATCTTTTGCTCCAGAAACTTTTGGAAGGGGGACTCCCGGTTCCCATCCCTCTTCGCCCCATGGAATATATGGTCACCTTAATCTAAGTGAGAACAGCAATAAAATAGTAAAATATAATATAAATTACTAAAACAATGTGTAAATTTCCACATATTTTTAAATTAGTAGCAACATGTCCTTTTTCAGTACTTATTATTAAAAAAATTTTTCTTAAAGATAGTTAACAATATGCAAATTGCTTTTCAGAAAGAAAATACTACATCCAACAGCACTGGCTGTCATTTAGATGATGACAGCATGTTCCTATTTGATAACAAGTCACTCTACTAAATTATCGGAGCAAGAGATTTTTTAAAATTAATTACATTATTTATAAAGAAAAAAATTCCTTACTACTATTCTTACTCATTTTTGTCCCTCTTTCTTATATTATATATCTAAGAGACTTTAATAAATTTTAGCTACAATACTACCACAAGACTGGTAAAATAAATTAAACTATTTTTAAGTCATGGAACATTAAGAGATCATTTTAGTAGTTACCATGACTAGAAACTAGTTACCAACCATATTAAATTTATATCAGTTAATGTTTTTTATCCAATTTGTAGTGAATTAATTAGACATAATAAAAGATGAATATTTAATAAATAAGCATTTTAACAAAAACTAAGCAGTTTGAAAGAAAAATCTGTAATCAATAATTTAAAGTATTGTTGAAAAATTTGCAGATTTCAAAATGATTTTTTTGCTGTTTATAAAAGTTATAACTAATAATTAAATTTACACAATACTTGTTCACCTGTAAATTCTGTATACATGTTAAATATTTTTATATAATATTTAAATAGATATACATAATCATAATTACTTAAATTGAGCATCTTTATCTATACACAAATGCAGTTGTAAAATGTATTCAATAATAAAGTTATGTGTCTTTCATTTAAATAATAATATCATGCATTTTTTTTNTTTTTTTTTTTTTTTTTTTTTTGTTTAATGAAATATTTATATTCAGTTCTGTTTATATACATCATTCATATCAAATAAAATTTTAAGTGCATATGAATCATTTTGGTCACAGTATTTTTCAATAGATGTGTATAATACTAGTACAATAACACATGAATTGCAGTTTTATAGAATTAGTAATTAGGACAGTTACATTATCTTACAGTTTTAGTTAAATTTAAAAAAAACATTTTTAAAATTCTTTTTTTTTCCAAGTGATAGTTAACAGTTATATATCTAATACTAATAGTAGTAGAAGTTTGCTTTTTATATTTTCCTTTCCTATTTAGGTTTTAAAAAGTTAAAAAAATGGTTTACTTGTTAAGAGCATTTAAAAAAGATCATTCAAAGTAGTTCTAGGTGTTAGTTTTTATTTGGATTGTTATTTTACTTGTTCATGCACCAAATAGCAAAAGAAATGTTATTTTATTCATTAATCATAGCAATGCTATAAATTATTATAAACAGTAAGTTGAATGCATTGGCTTGACACAATGTAATCAGAGGCGTCACTTGTGAAAGAGGGGCTGTGTGGGTGCGGACCACACCATGTGAACCATCACAGATGGTCACACTAACTGTAAAATTCTGGATGTTTACATTGTTTAGCACTGATATTGATATACTCATAGGCGGTCTATTGGGTAAGTTGTGAGGGGAGACACCATGAGCCAATGCACTGGGTGACACCAACCCTAGTGGTTTTCCAAAATAATGTCATGCACAAATCAAGAACCATACCATTTGTACAAAGACCCACCCATAGTCACATGTATCAAAAAAGGAAGACTACGCTGGGCAGGGCATGTTGAAAGGGTGCCAGAATATAGAGCAGCAAAAATCATTTACTGGCAAAAACCAGGAGGCAGACGACTCACTGGTCGCCCAAGACTGAGATGGATCGATGATGTGGAAATGGACCTACACCAGCTGGGGGTTCGAGCATAGAGAAAGAAAGCAATCAATCGATCTTAATTGAAGGATCTGGTCGAGCAGGCCAGGGCCCTACATTGGCTGTAGCGCCACAGATGATGACCTAGGGAAAGGGGCCAAACTTTGGTGGGGAGGGGGCACATTTAAGATGTGTGATTATACATCAAATCGTGCCACTTTAAATAAAAGTTTAAAATGTATTTAATGCTTTTTGACATAGCTTCAATCCAGTTACGTTATAGGAGTGAAGCCTTTAAATTACAATAAATACATATGTGACATAACAGGAATTTGAGACATACTAATTTTAAATAAAAAAGATTTGTTACTATGGGGTGGGGGTCACGGCAAAGCTTTGTAATATCATCTTTGGGTTGATTTTCATATTTTGTGACGGTGGGCGGGTAATAAAATAGAGGGGAAAATGATTATAAGTATTTATGTATGGAGAAAAAAGTAATGCAAATTTATTTTAGCTAATTACAATAAACTAAGTTTACGTAAAATTTGATAAACCAAGTTTTCAAATATAATTCATAAATATAGTCAGATCTAGACACTTGGCAAGGTTTTTATTTATCTATCCTGTGTTAACGATCAAGGAGGTGCAAAAAAATATTAAAACCTACCCTCATCTATTTTCAACGATCATTTTTATTAGTTCTACCAGGGCTGGCTTTAGGCATAGGCAAACTAGGCAGCCGCCTAATGCCACTGATTAGTCTCATCATAAGCGGGGTCCTAGCACAAGAATATTTCCATATTCGTTTTTAATTGTTCTATTACATTTAGGGCCACCAAATTCACTTCGTCTAGGGCCTCTCATTCACTTCGCCTAGGGCCTCCAATTCACTTAGGCCGTCCACGGTTCTACATTGATTCGGAATAACGAGATTTTTCTATTAATTTCTACAAACAATGACACATGTGCATGGGGCACGGTGGTTGAGAGGCAGCGCGCTGGCATACCTATGGTTTCTGGTTCGAATCCATGTGAAGGCAATAGTTTATTCCCGCGGCCTACTGTGTCCCTGAGTCACCTAGCTCCGAATGGGTAGCTAACAGTAGTTAGGCGATTGGGTAATGCGTGGAACCCTGGAATGCCGTGGCCTGTGAACGCTGCATCACTTGGCAACAGATCATTCGTCATGGTCTGTTGAAGCAATATCTTCTACATTGGAGGAGCTTCTGTATAGATATGAATTTATGATAAGACTCCATAGCCACTGTGATATATAAAATGTAGGCTATATTTAAGCAGTGAATCTTTTCAATGTATTTTTCCACGATAATGATTCAGGTTAATTTAGTTTTAAAATCTAAACATAAATTATATTCATACTTTTGCTACACACTACACATTCTCTTTCATTTCCATCTACTATTTAATATAAAATTTAACTCTTTAAATTTATTTAACCATATTTTATTCGTTTTAGTTTTATTTGTAAAAATCCTCTTTTAAATCCTAATTTATACAATGTTTTTTTTTACAAAATGTTTATAATGCAGGTTTACTTAGTAATTAATGGTATTGTTGTTGATTTTTCATGTTTTTTAATAACAATACGTTAAAATATTGGTTGATTACGAGAAATTTTATCAATTAATAACACATCGTAGTCAATATAAACAATTCTCTATTGATGAACTTTGAACTGTAATTTGTAATAATTTACCATGTGACATGGAGGTAGCGTAATAATACAAAAATAGGGCATTTATTTGATGGAATGCTTGCGAGCATTTGACGTGTGGCCTGACTCTAAAAGTTTGACAGTTTTTTACTATTTTGAGGAATCTTTCAGGATTGCATAAAAATGTTGACAAATAATTCGGCGTTCCATCAATGCTATCATTTTTTTTTAAAGGTTGCAGAAGACATGCATAGGGGATAGGGTTACAAATACAGCCTAAAGCATAAAATAATAAATGCAATAAATAGTTAATTGACACACGAATTCTTCTTTTTCTTATTATTTTTCAGCATATTCAACCTTAGTTTATAAAGAAAATAAGCACTATAATCTAATCTGTTACAGAAGTCCTTCTATACAGAATATTATTGCGTCCTACGCTTACCAATGATTTGTGTCGAGTCCTGCATTTTTGTTATTATTTTCAATGTTGATAAAGTATTGATTTTCCTGATTTCTTCAGGCAACCCATTTCACTCCCGAATTCCGGGAAGAACGAGAATTTGTATGAGTTTTTTCTTGCATACGGACTAAAAATGTTTTTATCATTGTCCTTGTGTCTATCGGATCGGAGGTTTGTATTAAGTTATCTTTGTATTGTATTTCTAAATTAGAATTAATTGCTTTATGCATACTTAAGTCTGTTTTCTTCTGTCCTCAAGTGTTTCAAGGTTTATTTAATGATTTGATTAATGGCGTTTTTCTTGTCAGTTTTGAATATTCTCCAGTAATGAATCTGGAAACTCTTTTTTGAACTTTTTTGAACCTTGAAATAATCGATGACACTTTTGTTGTCATATTCAAACAGTTAATGTCCGTACATTCATTTTTATTATAGCTATAGTTAACACGTATCAGAGTCAGAGTCAGGTGATATAGGCCTACAATTACTAAACTAATGCTTAAATTATTAATGTGCGCATGAGGCTGGGGTATACAAAATGAGGGTTGAGACTGCAATCAGGCTTATAAAAAAGTAAATGGAAAAGACGTAAACAGGGTAAGGGTTAGCCTGACAGGACGTAACAAAACAGCGAACGTTTCGGCTAGGAGCCTTTTTCAAAGGACATACAATTTGTGTATAGTCACTATAGTATGTCCGTTGCAAACCCTTAACCTGTTTACGTCTTTTCCATTTACTTTTTTGGAGCTGGGGTATGTAGGTCATGACTCTCCATATTTTCTAAGATAGTTATTAAAACGCAAAAATTAAAAAAAAATTAAATATACTTTTGAGATATCCGAGAGATTTGTGTGGATTACCCCCCCCCACCCATTTTCTTCACGTATAATATATAATTTAACAAACTTGAAAGGCTCTGTATTTATTTCGTAGAAAAGTACTAAACATATTTTTAATTATCTTATATTTATTCTTTTGTTTTTGAAATACACAATTTTTAAATTTTCATTAGATTCTACTTTTCAACTAACTATTGTAAATATTTACGTACTTAATGCGGACCAAAACCGAAAGCTCCTATAAAAATATGACAGACCTGGACAACATTGAAAGATCACGTTCTGAACGATCCTCCGTTAATATGGGAAGTGATATTAACTTGTATAATGGTGTGAAAGTAGATCCTCAACATAACAGATTTCCCCACTGTATTGTTTGGACCCCTATTCCATGTTTGACGTGAGTAGTTGGTGACGGTTGTTCCTTCATAACTTCATGATTCGTTATTAAATATTTTGGTTAATTCGAAGAATCTCGACCGTGACGTCACGGTCATTACCAGTGGCTATCTTTGTTGTTATGGTACGCCCTTAAAGAAGCTAAAATGAAAATTCTATACTAAAGACTATAGTATAGACTATAACTATAGGCGCCTATGCCTATGCCTATAGTAATAAATGCCGCCTATAGGTATAGTCTATAGTCTATACTAAGGTTGTTAAAGGTTAACCGGTTATTCGGTTAGCCGGTCCTCAGATTAGGATCGGTCCTCTTTATTGAGGACCGCAGGACCGTGTAACCGAAAACAACAACAACAAACAAACAAACAAACAAAAAAAAACGCTAGCGGTAACATAGTGACAAAAAACAAAACAAGCCGTAACGCAGTAACGCGCCTCTCCCTCTCGCTTTGTCACGGTGAAAGCGATACCACGATCAAGCTGACAAGTAGCCTAGGTTGGCATTCAAACTAATCAAACCTTCAGCCTCCAAGCTGTAAGCGTGCGTACATGACGCGTTATAGCCTTGCTTCACTGAAGTTCACAACTAATAGTAATAGTTACTAACAGTGCGTGTTTGATGTCAACAACGGTCAAGGCCGAGGCTGTTTCTATTTATATTTATTATAGTCTGTTTCTTATAAAGACAAAGAAAGCTATAAAAGCATATGACCCCGTGACCTATCCGCATTTTCTGATCACCGGTTTATAGTCCATTTCAGGCATTCAAAAAACGTATTGGCGCACGCCGCTTAGTGAAGTACATGTACCTATATTACGAGAGGTATTTGAAAGACGTAGCAAAGATGCCGGGTGATTAATCGGCCCACAAATTCGAGTTCGGTCTTGTAGTGACAGTTTTCATGCCTATCAAAGGCATTTGTTTACCACATTAACAGTACAGCGAGTGTAGCTCAAACCCTATTTGAACAGAAAAAAACGGGGAGGGTGAACGTGTGAATCGCAAAATTCAATTATTCTGGCGAGTTGACGATTGAAAAATAATGTTTTTAAAAAAAAATAAATTCCATTTTATCATCATTGTTTACTCCATAGCTTTATAATTTTATTATATTATTAATTTTAATACGTGAGTTGACCGGCATCACACACAAGAGAGGTAAACATGACGTCATAACGGACGGGGCGAGGCGTTGGTTTTTGAAAGTAATGAAAAATACCTCGCTAACTTTAACGAACGATTGAACATGTCCTCTTATTTAGAATTTAGACCCACAACNAAAAAAAATGCTATGAATTGAGGGCAATGCGGAAAGATCTGAACGGGGGAGGGGGAAGCGGGCTTTGATGCCATCGACGCGAGGCGACAACATTCTCTTGTTAGTTCTCAAAACATTAGGGATATAAGGACGAGCGGTTAACCGATTAACCGGTCTTTTTTGAATGGTTAGCCGGTCCCCAAAAACGAGCGGTCTTAACAACCTTAGTCTATACTATAGTGTTAGGGTTTGGGTTAGGTATAGCTATAGGCCTGAGGCTATAGCTATACCTAACCCAAACCCTAACTAAGCCTAAGCCCTAAAACCTTCAATTTTCCGTAAATTCTAAAGCCAAAACTATACTTTACTGATATACTGCCTATACATAACCCAAACCCTAAAACCTTCCATTTTTGAAAATCCCTTTAGAAATTATAGAACTCTTATTTCCAGCACAGTTGAGATTCTTCGCTTCAGCCAATATTTTAATTATTGATATTGAAAAAAGTTAACGATTTTTATACATTATAAAATTATTTATTATATTATCATTGGGAAGTCAAGTCATTTAAGCTATCTTAGCTTATCTATACTGACGCTCCTTCTATGCAGAAGATAATTGCGTCCACAGACCATGACGGATGGTCTGTTGGCAAGTGATGCAGCGTTCACAGGCCATGGCTATGAGGGTTCCATACATTACCCAGCCGCCTAACTATTTTTAGGTACCCTTTTGGAGCTGGGTGACTCAGGGACGCCCTAGGCCTCGGGAACAAATCCTTGCCTTCACATGGATTTGAACCGGTGACCATCCGTATACCAGTCAAGCACGCTGCCACTCAACCACTGTGAAACTCCTAAATTGACTACATTTAACGTCTTTAACTAGTATGAGTTTATGAGCAAAGTTCATTAAAGTCTCATAAGTATGTAAAGAAATTTAACCAGAATTTGAATCAATCAGAATGTGAAAATGGAAAATTCATGAGTATGAGGAGTAAGACTTATACTCATTATATTATTTATTAGGACTGCAGAAATTATCGATTAATCGAGAAAATTATTTTAATTGATAAAATGGCGATTTAAATTAAAGAAAATGTGACAAACAGTTTTTTCGATTTGTTCAAAAATAATTAATTATTAATATCTAATAGGTTTTTTACGTAAAAACTTCTCCATAAAAAATGATTTTTAAAGTTTAAACTTTAAAATAAGCTGTTTTTATAAGGAAAATTATATTAAAAAGTTAAACATTGTTTTTACTTAATTAAACAATAACAAAATTTAAATTCATTGACATTATTTTGAACTACTTATATTTAAATAAACTATTATATTGCCTATTTTTGTTACTTCCCTTGAAATTTTCAGTTAAATGATGTCATACATCTTATTTTTAGCTTTAATCAAAATTAGCGATTAATTATTCGATAATTTTTCAAAAGTTAACGATTAAATTGAAATTAATCGGTAATAGCCCTGTTATTTATATTATACTAAGTGCTATAATTATTAACATGGAAAAATCTTTTGTATAGAAGGAGCATCTGTAATATTTAAGTTAAGTAACACTTAAGTATAATTATAAGATAAGATGTTAAAAATGTCTACAAGTCTACATGTCTGGTTACTGGATAGATAGACCGGGTGATGTCTGTCCAGCGGGCCATTATATGACCACTGTGCCAGATTGCAGTTGCAGCTGCAATAAAAAATAGAGCCATATATTTTTTGGTCATTTTATCTTTTCACTTTATCAGTTAGAGCGCTTGTCCTTTATATTAAATTTTAAATGTTTTAACCAAATGTAGTATTTAAATGTTATACTGGTGACCTGTCAAAACAGCCCTGGTCAAAATAGCCCCAGGCAAATTGTTTCATTTTTAAACAAAAAAAATTACAACTTTTTGCATTTTAAACTTTAGTCCACTTTTTCACCCTTCAAAATGGGGTAAGATTATGTCTTGTGATGTTATTATATTATTTCTTGTCAACAAACAACTGTGACTTTTTACCATATCGAGTAAAGGCTATTAATATTAAATTCATTCTTGTGTTGTCATTATTATTGTTTCTTGTGAGCTGAACATGACACTGAATCGGTAAGTAAAAATATGAATATAATATTTGATTGTATTTTTTACTATTAGTCCAGGGCTGTTTTGTCGGGGTCAATTATGTTAGAGCGCATTTGTTGTTTGTCAGGGCCGTTTTGTCCAGGGCCATTTTGTCAGTGAACCGTTATACTCAAGGCTTCATTATTGTTTCCGAAAAAGAGAGAAAGCACAAAAACTATTTTTTACATAAATATTCATTTTTATTATAAAATAATAATTTTAAACATTGAAAATTTTCAATTAAAAAATTGCATTGCATTTTTTGTTATTGACCTTTCACCGGTTTTTAATCATGTTTTAAAAAAAGTTAGATTTTATTCTGACTTTTCCTTTCTTTGTTCTTTCTTTTTTTTCCCTTCAGCTGGCTTCTACCAATTATTGGACACATGGGGATATGTACCACATCCGGAGTTATAAGAGACTTTGCTGGTCCATACTTTGTTTCAGTATGTCATTAATTTTAAATTTAAAATATGTTAAAATAAATAATTTTGTTAAATTATAATTAATCTTTGCTTAGATCAGGCTTCCTGGAGTTTAGCTTTATTAAAAGTAAGAGACATTGCTTTCTTTTCAATTCACTTCAAATTAAAAAAAAAAAAGAGAGAGAGAAATGTCATGTATGTGCTGAAAGGACCCCCACATAATTCCAGGGAGATAATAAAAATAAATCTGTCTAAAAAATCATTTGATTTATATTGTAAGCTTCAACTTCAAAATCAAAGTGGTGTGATAAAAATTTGTATACTTTAATACTTTTAAAATAAGAATAAACAAAAAATTAAGAACAATACACAACCTATAGTTAAATTAATTTCATTAAATTTTAAATTCCTAGGAAGATGACATGGCTTTCGGAAAACCTGTCAAGTAAGTCTCTATTTTACCTTAAATTAAAAAAAAAAATCTTTTGACATAACTTTAAAAAAGTTTTTATCATTTTTCAGTACTGAAAGAAAATTTAAAGCTCAATAATAAATTCTAAAATATTGATTAGTTCAAATTTTTGTAGCTTCCTCTCCTGTGTTATATGTAATTAAGCATAATAGTTAAAAAATGAACGGTTCAACAGACTAAATACTTCTATTGGGAATAAAATATGCTAATAAATCAATTTGATGTGTAATATTTACAAGTTTTTATATTACTTATTGACTTATTGGCTGTGATCCAATCCATGCAATGGTTTTGAATGCTTTCAAGTGTGATATAATTTTTCTAAGACAGTGCTCTTTGCTACATGCTTTGTGATTTATTTTTTTAGTGAAAAAGTGTTCTGCGAATAAGCTAATTTTAATTTGATTAAAAATTATATCCATATTTGGAAATTTACAAATGAGAAGAAATACGCCACTGCATAATACCCATGCATTAGTCCTATTGCATTTATGATTGAAAAGTATCAGATTAGAGAGACAAAAAAAACCCAACAATTTATTTACTTAATTATTGTTGAGTGTTAGTGTTATCTTGTATCCATTTGTTTTATCTTAAGTAAACAATTACTATTACTAGTATAAGTATTTTACTCATCATCATCATCTATGGTGCTACAGCCCATGTAGGGGCCTGGCCTGCTCCACCACATTTCTCCACTGAGATTGATTCATGGCTTTCCTCCTCCATGCCCAAACTCCAAGCTGATGTGTGTCCATTTCCACATCATCAATCCACCTCAGTCTTATGTGACCAGTGAGTGGTCTGCCCCTAAGTTTCTGCCCGTAAATAACTTTTGCTGCTCTACATTCTGGCATCCTCTCAACATGTCCTACCCAGTGTAGTCTTCATTTTTAAGTCACTGTGACTATGGGTGGGTCTTTGATCAAATGGTCAAGTTCATGGTTTGTATGAAAAGTATTTTACTGGTTGGATCTAAATTTGCCAGATGTCCCTAATATTGAATATTTGAACTACTAAAATAATTTGTGGACTTTTTATGAGGAAAACATGTTCATCCATCTTATCCTGGCCATCCATCACATCCTGCACTAAAGCATTAATGTGCTTATCTGTGTTTATAAGCTTTCTGTGTAATTTGAAATATGTTTTCAATTAATTATTTTGATTCATACTTCCATAGGTATTGGCAAATGGATCTTTCTAAAGCCAGGAATGGCAAAGACTCATGGGATAGATCTGTGGCTGAAGCATCTGAAGAATACAAGCACAGAATGGTGAGGGTTTGTTTATAAAGGATATCTTTTCCTCCAATTCTCTACAATATTCAGCACTGTATACAGCCTCATATAAGACTTAATTAAAGGAAGTATAAGTATTATGATAATAAAGAACAAGGAGTGGTATTATTCCAAATTATAACATATACATTTGACCATATTTTTGCCCTTATCTGATACACCAGTAGATAAAACAATATTTTACTAAAGTTGCACCAATATATAAAATGTGGATTTTTGATGATTTGTTAAAAAAAATAATTAAATAAGATACATGCAGCCTAGCTATCTGCCGCACTGAGCATTTTAAGTCAAGTGGTTTCCCTTCCTTTATTATAACTAAAAATTTGTCCTATGTTTCATCAATTAAAATAGAAGAAGAGGCTTCATTACCATTTTTTGTTAGATCAAAGAATTGGTCGCGGCAAAACCACAACAATTATTCTATATTCGTATCTGCCGCCAGACCATAGTTGATGAGTTGAGTACCTGTTATCCAGATTCTAAATGCAATAAATGCCAGACATAAATGGGGTTTCATTGATCTGCTAGATCAAGTCTTCTGTGTGTGGAATTAGTACTCTACTTAGACAAATAAAAGCAGTTTTTTTTCTGTAACGTTTATAAAATATTTTCAATAAGGGCCAAATGAAACTTTGTATAAGATGTTTTTTTTTACACTTGAAAATACAGCAAGTCAATCATTCTATTTTAAGTGAAAGAACCAACTATAATATTTCACATTTATTGAAACATGAATAGATTATAATGTGCATGGACTATATATTTTGCATTGCTTACAGAAGGCATCAAGTATGAAACATCATACACCAATAATTTACAATTATTGTTGTTCAAAGACATCTGCATGATCTTTTAGACCAATCGTAGCCAATAGACCTTCTATTTTCTAGGTCCCAAAAATGGAGTAAAAAAAAAAACCTGACACCTTGTAAAATGTATAATGAGGGAAAAATTCAAGGGTTCATACTGGGGTATAATTTTTTTTGTTGCATATTTGCAAAAACTTTTACTTTTACATAAAATAAACACTTTTGGGGTTGCAGTTGATAAGACCATTTGTTTTGTATCAGTATCATACTTTCTGTCACTTAGTATATCATAATTTACCTTAGTTTTAGACATATTTTTTAAATAGATGTTAGAATTTTGAACATCAGAGCAATTGGAGAAAATGTTTATCACTTATAAAACACAGCCACACCCATCTATTTTTCAGGCTCCTGGTACCTAACTGTTATATTACTTATATAATGTAAAATTGTTTTATGATTATAATACCCATGACAAATAAGTTATATATCATGCACAAAAGTAGATACATATTTGTTAAAATTGAAATTAATTCAGTTTCCATGAAAATCATTTTATTCTATAAGGATACACATAATACACCAGAGTTTTTAAAATTTATTTTTATTTAAGAATCTGAGAAATTCTCGGTCACAATGGTTAATTCTTATTTTAATTGAAAACTACATCATTTGTTTATCTTTCAGCATGTCCTTTGTTTTGACAATTGTCATTCCCATGTTGCCATGGCCCTAAACTTAATGAATTACAATGGCAGCAGCAGCTGGAATATGGTTAAACTTTGCTTTCTCATGTTGATACATTCAAAGTACATCAGGTAAGGAATGAGCTCTAAAAGCAATTTTCTCGGTAGCACTGTTTTTGTGCTCAATCTACATACTTTTAGAGTAGTGGAATCAATTGGATTAATGTACTAAATTTTAATCTGATTCCTAACTTATAAAACATACATTATGTATGAGTATTAGTATTAGGAATTACGTTTCAGCGTAGATCTAATTATATCTTGAGTTCCCAGCCGGTTGGGAATTCTTCCATTCTACCCCTCCTTCCAAAATTTTTGGAGACTTCTAAAGATTAACAGAGCAGTTGTTTGTCACATCCTGAAGATCTTGGCCACAGCAAAAAGTGAGCCAGGTGGACCTTCTGCCTTCTGATTGAGCAAAACATCATGCTGAATTTTGTTAGGTGTTTCAAGTATGGCAAGGGTTCTTTCTACCAGCCTCTGAGAACTGGGGTTGAAGACCATGTTTGCCATTTTCTTCAGCCAAAAAGGCATGTTGCTACCAGCTCTCTGGAAAAAAAAGAGATATTGACGATGGATTGGTATTGGGAGAAGTGCCTGCCTGGATTTTTCATTGATGGGATTTGTAGGTGTCACTCCATTGTGCCCTTCAAGAAGCTGTGGTTCATCATGACAATGCCCCAGCCCAGAAGGCAAAGACCACTGTCTGTTGCCTGGGAGAATCGTGTCTAATGTCTTGACTCTGAGACTTTTGGCTCTATTTCTAAAATTATAAGGAGCTCTTGAGATGCCGCCACTTAGAAACCAGGGATCAGCTTGTTGCTGCTTTTCTGGTGGAAGGTTTCACATATGAGGCTTTCAAGGCCTGTGTTGACACAGATCAAAAGTGTTTGCCAATTTGCAGTGTTTACAATAATTACATTGAGAAGGTTTCTGGCTTTCCTCTAGGAGTCCCTGAACATGATAAATATGTTGAAAAAAAAACGCTTGGTTTTTAGATCATCGTAAGTTTGTGGGGAAAAGTGTAACCCCTCATATTTAACTTTAATCTTTTGATTGTATATATCAAGTGTGTGAGATATCACGAATTTCAACCCCAATAGTTGCCACAAAGTACTTTGGACAAAAAAAAGGTGTTAAAAAGATGGCACATAATTTACTTATTTACCTATTTTTCTCAGCTTTGAGCTATTAAGTTCAATTTAATTTTAATTTTGTACTTTGTACTCATTAAAAACCAGGATGTTCGAATCCAGAATGTCGCGATATTTCTAAAGTTAAAAACATTTACCTAAAAAGTGTTAAAACTATTTTTGCTTCTCTTTTTTCGTTTCAGTTTTTGGGGTTTCATCAAGACTTGGCTACCTTTTCTCATAATGGTTGGTGTTATTATTGGTATCATATTTTTGACCAAAGGCACATAATTGTGATTTAATCTCAATACTTTAAAAAAATCTGTTTGGCATGTTACCACAGTTGTTTTCAAGCTAGAACCTCAGTTATTTAGTAAAAGTAAACAACAGTTTTTAAAATTTAATCATCACATTTTTATGATCTCTTTTGATTCCTTAATCAAAACTGTTGGTTTTCCTAGGAGACTTATTGATAAATATAATCTTTCTTTGATAAGTGAATAAAATCATCAAGAAGCTGACCACATGAAATACATTTTATAAGTTTCACAAGAACACCAGTAAGAATGAATGGTAATGAAAGATTAATTAAATTAAACCTTGTTGTTTTATATGAACAAGAATTGTATATAGTTTCTAAATATGCAAATCTGATATACATATACACATTTATTGCAACTAAGCACATGCTAAGTTATAGATAAGGTTTTGGCTTCATTTCAGAAATTAGTTTTAAACCATTGTTAACATTTCTATGTGAGAGTTTGAAAAAGATATTGCGAAGTTTTAACAGCATTTTTTGTTGTTGCTATCGACCATCACAAACATTTGGATTCACTTTAAATTCAATATTTTTATGGTGAGTAATAATCATTCATTATACATTCAGGTTTTATTATTAAACATTTGTACTTGAGTTTATTATTTTACAGATGAAACAGTTTCTCACTTTATGTATATAGATTAATCATGTGTTGAGCACCATTAAAAAGTAATAAAAATAATTGTTGAAGATGGTGATTACTTTACCATTGAGACTTTCCAAGCCCCAGTTCTGATATCTCATTTTACATAAGTATTGGGAGTTGTAAAAAATTTCATTTTCTTCTCTGTAAACATGGATGGCCCTAAATTATTTGTATAATCATGGAATTCAATTGATTTAGCATAGAGTTTGTTACACTTTTAACAGTTAATAATTTGCACCAACATGTATTTTTTGTCTATTTTGTAGTCTTCATGCATCTAAAAAATTATTCTACATTCATATGTGGTCATTTTAGACCTAATTTTAAGTGCTTCAAATTCTTTGTGTATTGTTTTAATTGGTCAGAAGTTAAAGAAAATTCTCGCAGTTTATGGGGTGTCTTTTTTTTCTGTTTTGCTTCCTATAAATACTATAATTATATAAAATGTACACTTTTGGAGATGAAGTTTTAGAATTCATTTATCTGTCTATTTTAGGTCAACATGTAATGGTGCTTTTGGTTTAAAAATAGCTATTCCATCCTCTTGTTTTTATTTCTCTAACAAACAGTAAAAAATTATATTTTCTTAAAATTCAAGCACCCCCCCCCCCCTTTTTTTTTGGTGTGTGTGGTCACATAAGAGTAGAAGGGCTTACATCAAATTTGAATGCTGTAATTTTATTTTGAGATGTCTATTTTATTTTTGCATGTTGTAAACTAACCTTCTTTATGTGATTGTATAATAGATATTAATTATTTAAACGTACCAATAAATATTTTTTACACTGTGAATATATTTCTGTCCAAAAAATATGTTGTATAGATATTTCTAATACTTATTGCCATTTCTTTTATGTTAATAATGGTCCATAATCATTGTTTTCTTTTAAGAAGGAATAAATTTTGAAATCTTAAAACAATAAATAGTTACTACCCAAGTTTTTCTTTGAAATGTTATTTAATATAGATAAAATTGTTAACATGTATAAAACTATGTATAGAATTTCTATCTTGTAGAGTTTAAAATCTTTTTTTTAAAAACTTAATATAGAACTACTAGAATGGGCCAACATTTTTCAGACCAGTGGTTACTCTAAGATCAATGGCATTTAAAGTCTTCTGAAATATGACTTTATCTAATTTTAGGCGATCTTTGAAGTTTTACTGTAATTTAAAAACTGTCTTTCTTACTGGACTTATATAACTCCATTTTCAGATACAACTTCTACTTGTAGCTCTAGAATAAAAATGTTATACAAATAAAAATCAGTTGTGTCTCCAGATCAGAATGTTAAATGTTCTAGACTTTGAAGTACCAATGCCAAAACAATAAAATATTCTAGATTGTAAAATAAAATTTTTAATAATTAAAAAAAATTTTTTAGTCAAAATTTAACCAAATACTTGGGGATGAAATTCAAAGACGCTGATTTTTAATTTTTAAAAATTATACTCTAAAATCAACAATGATTTTGATAGTTCTTTTTTAATGGATGTATTATGACTGAATCACTTTATAGCTTAAATCGGTCAATTTAATTTTGAAGTTTTTATTAGTTAAAATTAAATTTATACAGTATTTTTTTTCATATAAAGTGTGTGTGGTCAACATTGGGGGATAACTGAGCACTGCTGATGGGAAATAAATGTTTTCCTAAAGAGATGGAAATTGAAATACGTAGTTACAAAATACTTCACATTTAATTTGACATTGTCCATGTTAGGTCCCTTTTTAAAATGTAAGTCACAAATTTATCTGTGTTTTCTATGGCATCTTTCCATCTGCAAGAGACGTTAGATTTATCTTTATTGTTTGAAACTCTTGGTGTGGCTGATGTGACTAATCCTTGAGTGGTCCCTCTTCTGCATGTCACACACATAAATGCAGTGGGGCAGTGTTGCCTGGCCTTCCTCCTAGTTTTTTCGTCAGCTGTATTAAATATTAATAATGAGCAAAACAAGGCTGAAAAGCTGAAGAAAAAGACAGCGAAAAGGAAGGCCAACAATATTGCTCCACAACATTCGTGTGTGGTAAATAGCACATGTGAAAGAGACTACCACTAAGAAGATAAAACCATCGTCCTTCGCAGCGAGTCATTAGCAAAGTAGTAATAAAGCATAAGCCAATCAATTCTAATTGGGAAATACAACAGGAACATAAAAGACATAGGGACAAAAAATATGTTAGTCTTTTGGTATACAAGAAGAAACACTTTCACATACAAATTCTCGTTCTTCCCTAATGAACTAATAAAATGCAAGACTAGACGTAAACCACATATAAGCGTAGGACTCAATAAAAATAGAAGGGGACGACCTTTTCTTGTGATCCATCAGTGCTTGCCAAAAGTTGTAGCATTTTCACTTTCATTCTCAGCTTCAACCTCTTTGGGATTTCATGAAGATGTGGTAGCAGACTCATTAAAAAATGATAGTTATCATCATTTTTTTTATTGTTCCTCTTTTCCCATTCTATTGTTAAGTTTTTAAAGCTCCTCTATCTTATGCTCCAAAATTAATTGGTTCTGTTTTATCCCTTACATTTTTTCTTTTCCTTATCATATTTGGTTTTTGGTAAGGTATATTATTCTTAGTAGTAGAAGGTTCTTTTAGAGGTACATCTTCAACTATGTCATCATTAGCGTTTAAACTGTCATCAAATTCAATTTGAACTATGCTTTCATCTGTCAAAATGTTTTATTTTTTTCCTAAATGAATGTAAGAAAACTGACCTACAGGCTGTATGTTGCCCTTACTTGGCCATCAGAGAGGAATTGTAGCTGGTGGAAAAATGTTCCATGAGCTTTGTCCATTGAATCTGGCTTCACTACCTGTGACAGCTTTAGTTTTTTTTAAGAATTCCTGCCCAAAGGTGTCTCATAAGCTTTTCCATTTGTTCTTAACAACTTGGTCTGAAATAAGAAATTGTTGCTGTTATACACATTGTGAAAAAAAAATGTTCAATAAGATTGGACAACATACATAAAATGAAGCCACAACTTTTTCTCTATTACAAGCTGATAAATATATCAAATAAATTATTATACATTATTTAACAGTTTGATTTTACTGTTACAAATAGTATCATTTTTAAATATTAAAATTAAAAAAAAAAAAAAAGAAAACCTGTAATTTTATTTAAGTTTTAATATTGTAGTTTTGTTTTCTCTTTGAAGTTTAATATATTATTTTTAAAAATCTAAAATTATTTTTATTTAATATCAAGGGATAATTGCATAATGTTACATATAATATTTGAAAAGTTAAAATAATATATTGTGCAAAATAATTGAATAGCATTTAATCATTTAATGTGAACAAACGTATTTTAAATAGTTTAACAAATATTTCATTTCCGTAATTTACATTATTTATTACTAGCAACAACGCTAGTCCAAGGACGGGAATAAGTGTAGGTTGACCTCATAGGTTCATGGTAGAACATCACATTCACAACATTCACATCAACTGACTCCAAAATGAAAAATCACCAGTGGTCGTTTCAACAAGTGGCTCTGTCCAGAGACCCTACCTCCCCCTCACACCACGGTCTGTCCAGAGACCCTACCTCCCCTCGCCCACCCACACACACCGCGTTCTGTCCAGAGAACTACCCCCCCCCCCTCACACCAAGGTCTTTTTGAATCCCTTTTTTGACAATATATTTAAATAACTATTTAAATAATATTTAAATATTCAATAACTTAAAGTACAATAATAGATTTTTAAATTTTCAAATTCCAAAGTCCTCATCTGAAATATTTAAGTGACTGACGTATTGTTTGTGACATTATTATATTAGAAAATTCGAAATTTTGTGATATTTTGTGTACGTCAAATGATGGCGAAAATCAATGACGTTTTTTTTTAAAGCAACTTTTTTTCTAAAAAAATTTGATGAAAGGCACTGATGCATCTGACGCTGCCAAGCTTCTTATTGTTTAAAGGAGTTAAAGAGGGTATGTGTGTGAGTGAAGAATTCTCTATCTATCGTATCCATACAGGGGCCGTCCATAAATGACGTCACGCACCTAGGGGGGGAGGGGGTCCCACTTTTGTGACGATGCGTGACGTGGGGGAGGGAGGGGGGTTGAAGAAATGTGAGGTCACATCGAAAGGGTAACTTTAAATAAAACTTCCACTGAAATATTTGGTCACTTAAAATTTATTTAATGACTTTATTTTAAATTCAGTGCTTCTCAAAGTGCCGATCGATAGGCTATCAGACGCCGACTGGCGTAAGTTAACAAGACACAAAAATTAAATATAATTATAATTCTTAAGTTTGAGAATCCGCAAGAGAACAT
>MUZC01002318.1:246165-286438 GCA_002072015.1 Radix auricularia | reverse complement strand
ATTAAGTTATAAACGTTATAAGTTAGATATAATTGCTTTGTTATTGATCTAACGCCCCTGTCCATTCTAGATATAATAATAATTGTGCCCATTTAAAATTAGTCAAAGTATTCATTAACTTTAGGGAATGCAATTCTTGACATCGCAATTCGAGTATTAAGCACAAAACAAATTTTCTAAGCTCAGTTTTTAAGGTATCACTTTTAAATATCCCAGAAAGGATACTGGATACAGTCAAGTCATGATGATTAAGATTATTGTCACTCGTATCAATATAAATGAAAGTAGGGTAGATTTAGGTATCTTCGTATAGTACTTAGGTATAAAATCTACCTAATTGAAAAATTTAAAAAATGCATTTTCTGGAAGGAACTGGTCAAATAGTTGGCATATGTTCCAAGCGTACACGTACACATGACGTTAATATATCTAGTGGATTGTAATGGATTTTATATTCCCAAATGAGTCTGCATTAGCCACAGGAATTCCCCTTTGACCCCAGATGGGGTAATTTACTCCTGTTCGGCGACCCTTGTCTTACGGGTTAAATGAGGGAGGCAATCCTCCGAATCCCGGTCCCAAATTATTTTACGTGAGTTATCGATTACTATGTTAATTTAGTTGTATGGCATCTGTCCGTCTACGAAAGACGATAGATTTATCTTTATTATTTGCAGCTCTTGGTGTGGCTGATGAGACCAATCCTTGAGTGTCAGTCTCTTCTGCATTTTACACACACGAATGTAGATGGGCAGTGTTGCCTGGCCTTTCTCCTCGCTCTTTTTCCAACTGCTTCTTCCCTAGATTGCTCCTCTGCTCTTAGTGCTCCTTCTTTCACTATAGCCCGCCATGTGGTCCTATCCTCAGCCAGGTTTTCCCAGTTTTGTATATCAATGTTGGCTACTTTCATGTCTCTCCTGCATATGTCCGTGTATCTGAGACATGGCCGACCAACCGACGTTTTCCCTGTTGCCAGCTCGCTGTATAGCACATCTTTGGCTATGCGACCAGTTTGCATTCTCTTGACGTGTCCAAGCCAGCGGAGACGTCTTTGGCTTAATATTGCTCGAATACTGCTAATGCTTGTTTGAGCCAGGACCTCTGTGTTGGGGTCTTTCTCTTGCCATTTGATGTCAAGGATGCGGCGCAGGCATCTGAGGTGGAAGCTATTAAGCCTTCTTTCATGCCTGGTATAAGTGGTCCATGACTGTGAGTTTGGCATTGGACCAGGCTTTTTTGTACAGTCTAGCCATAACAGTTGCTGCCTTCCCTATCCTACCACTTATCTCATCTTCCAGTGAGAGGGTGCTTGAGGTGTTTGATCCCAGATATGTAAAACTGTCAACAACATCCAGGTTGCAGTCATCTATAGTGATGGTTGGGAGGGAGGCAGCATCCTGTGCAATAATGAATAGTGTTTTTGACGTGATGCACATTTATGGCCGGTCAAGACGGCTGTTGGAGGGGAGGTACAAGCCATAGGCGCCCCAGCACAACCTAATATTATAAAACATAACCAATACATGTTTAGTTGGTTATAAATAGACTAATGACCTTATTTCTGTTTCCACCGACCAATCAAAACATGGAATACATAAATATGGCGACAGGACGACCGAAGCGTGCATGACGACGAATTGTTGTTGCGACCGTCCATCGAGTCGATTTACCTCTATTACAATGGAAATAAGAATTGTTTGTATTAAGACTACTCTCCACATAACGTAACTAATTTTATTGTTAAAATTTCATAATTTTTCACATAAATTTAACAAGCAATAACACGTTGGTGTCTGTTTTACATCGCTTTAAGTTAACCATGTAAATATACTATAAGTTACTATAACTATAAGACTATAAGTAAGCCATAACAACACAAGTCGTGGAGTGAGGTCAGTGTCATGTCTATACTTGATCTTAAAAGGGCAGTGCCACTCGCCCGCACTGACTTGTTCCCAATCGTAGCGAATTCTGTTATTGTGTATGGGTCGATAGGACGACTTTTACTAGTAAATTGTCTCAAAATCTTCAAAGTTGGCGTTGGATTTTGATTACGTGTTCGTTCAAGTGTTTTTTGGCGAGTGTGTTCTTGTCAACTGGGCAACACACAATCGGCCTGTAGCGACGATATTACATATTAAATTCACCCTTTAATTCTAAATTGTTGTGATAAAAACCAACCCTTTTGGGGTTCCATAGTTAAGCGCTGAACATATTTAAATTTTAAATGGATATAATTTATAATATTAATGACGAGAATCGTCTTATTTCTTATTTGCATGAAAGTGAAATAGCTGAATACTGAACAGGTAAGAGTTAGGCTACTGTTACTGTTACAGAGTTTTTAAAAGAATACAAAACAGAAAACACCTACAAAAGAACATATTTAATCATACTTCTGATAACTGAATGTAAATGAACTTAATATGTTGCTTCAACTACAACAATTAAAAAAAATATATTAATAAATAAACATTAAACATATAATTATTATAATTTATACGGAATCCTAATTTATATATAACATTGGGGCAGGATATTCTTCTTTCTTGCTATCATTACATTATAACTGATTTACTTTCATTGAAATTAAT
Source organism: Radix auricularia (assembly GCA_002072015.1). Taxonomy (NCBI): domain Eukaryota; kingdom Metazoa; phylum Mollusca; class Gastropoda; family Lymnaeidae; genus Radix; species Radix auricularia. Next base: position 283,844 of record MUZC01002318.1, on the reverse strand, counting down.
TTTTTAAACTTATAATTAGGTATTATACCATGCCATAATCATAATTAAATTTAAAGATAGTCCATAATTTAAAAAATTGTTAAATTGAAAGAAAGATTTCGGTTTTTGTTATTATAAGTCACAATGTATTGTGAACTATATAGATAGGCATTCCTCCATCTTTAAGAAAGGGACTTATTCAAATCCCATGGATTGTGGTTTGTGAGTAAATCCTTGCATGGTAGTTTTGGCTACATTTTTAGCAAATTATATTTATTGTTCATTCTCTTTTTAATGCAAGGGCTCAATTTAATCCAAAAAACCATAAGAAATACAGAAAATAGTCATAAGGACCTGTTATTCTTTGTATCAAGTAGAAATCAACTACATTAATATTAAATAACATTAAAAACTGTAATTTGCCAGTATTCAATCTCACCAAACTTCCATTACTTGAGACTTGAGTACACAAACTTTATTTTTAAAACATAAATAAATATATTAGGGCTGCGGAAATTAACGATTAATTTCTCGATTTATCGGTAAATTTTGTTATCGAATAAAATTATTTTAATCGATAAAATAGTGATTAAATTGAAGAGGTTGTTTAAATAATTTATCAGATTTATTAATAAATTATTAATTATTAATAATTAGTAATAGTTTGCTTTTTTAACGTACAAACTTCTCAATTTAAGAAGAAAAGGATTTATAAGTGTAAACTTTAAAATAAGCTCTTATATTTAAATTTTAAAAATGTTAATTGCCTGTTTTTGTTACTTTCCTTGAAATTTTCAGTTTAATGACGTCATACATCTTATTTTTTGCTTAATCAAAATTTTTGATTAATTATTAGGTAATAATTCAAAAGTTAACGATTAAATTTAAATTAATCGATAACAGCCCTAATATATATATATATTTCAAAATATTCTCAAATTAAGTGACTTGATAAACACAACTGTATTGCATGAAAGCAAGGAATATTTTAAAATATTAATTTCTTTCGTGAGTTCCTATAAAGCATTGATTAATTCTACATTTACCTTTGTCTTTGTAATTTCTTACATGTTTTTTTGGATACCTTGTATCATACCTTATTAATAAATGTTTTTTCACTAACATTAAAAAATATATTTGATCTTCATTTAAACCTGAAATATGGGTATTCAAAACAATTCCCGTATTAGATAAACAAACTCAAGACTTTAGGTGTGACTTTTCCCAAGCTTGCTTCATAGAAAAATTAATGGTACTTGGTCAAAAATGTTACTTACTTATTGAAATTTAACTTGTAAGCAATATAAAATAAATGATATAATACTACTATTATTGTGTACAAGTTGTGATACTGACAATATTTTTTTGAAAAGTGGAAACTTGTAAATAAATAAAATTATATGGTAATGAAGGTGACCAGTCTATAAAGTACAAACTTGCTATAAAATAGTAATGACACAAAATGATTTAGATGAAATTTTCATCTCTTAAACGTAACTGCCTCTTTCTCTTAAGAAACGTGTAAAAATTATTACATTTAAAATAGAGTTTTTTTAAATTCCTTTTTCTTTTTAGCTAGTTATATGAAAATAATTAACAATGGAGTTGAAAATAATCTCTTTATTCATTTCAGGAATGATAATTAATGCAATGGTTTCTTGTGTCTGGCTACAGAATGAGTCATACATTTCCCTATCAGTTTCAACCACAACCACCATCACTTCCCAAGGTCACAGGTGGGAAGAAGGCCCCATCTGCCCCCATTTCTATTCCTCCCCTGGTTAGTGATGAGAATGACAGTGATGAAAGCATCACTGACCACACTCCACCTGTGCAGAACCGCATCCCAGCTCTTGATGTCTTGCCAGGAAGCAATGGAGCAAAAACGACCAACAGCTTAATATTACTGACGACCACTTCTAGCCCAAGGGGTAATTTAAATGCTAAAAAATCTGGGATTTCTCTGCCAAGCCCAAGGACGATCAACAACAATAACAACAATGGCATTCTGAACCTGAACCATATTGGTCAGCCCTCCAGCCAATCATATTCTACCACTACCCCCATTCTCATCCTTAACAGTAATTACACTTCAACAGGGTTCAGCATAGTCAGCACAGCCACACTTAACACAGTCCTATGCACAAATGCCAATAATAATAATGATAACAATCCAAAAACACCTGCGCCTAGTTTAAATTCACCCAGTAGCCATGTAACCCATGCTCAAATTGCAACAACGAAAGATGAACTCATTTCTATTAGCCTGGCACCAGCCAACATCAACAACATTAACAGTTCATCAACAAACACAACAGATCTGAGTGCAGTGAATAAACCAGAGGAACCAGTGAGCCCAAAGGATGGTTCAAGCAGCCCCTTGTCCAGCTTTGCCTACGAGCACGATCACGACTATGACAACATCGCATCACCATCAAGCAGCACTTCTAGTGGTCCCATATATGTGCGGCCCCCTGGATTTAAACACCATGGCCAGGAAATTGTGGCCCCTTCAGTGAGGAGCAGCCTTAAGAAAAAGAAATGTTCATCAACACTGGTGAATGTTAGAGAAGGTTTTAAAAAAAGAGAATCTACACCACCAAAACTAAAGCCAAAACGAGGTGAGTCGATCCTAGGTTTTAAGATATCCCCAAAACAAGAAATTATCTGGCAATATCCAATAATAATAATAAAAAATTAATAATTTATATAGCGCTGTACAGGGGCGGATTAAGAGTGCACGGGGCCCCGGGCTGCAATCAAACAGGGGCCCTATCCAGCCAGCATCCTTAAAATTACAGCTAATATAATACTGTAACTAAATATTAATAATGAAAAAATAAACGAACACGAAGAAATAACTGTTTGAACTGTTCGCGGTATGTTATAATTGAGTGTGAAAAGAAAAACTTTTCACGAGCCTGAACCATCTCCACACGGCCAACGGAGCTTCTGGACAAATGAGAAATTTTAAAAATATAAACTATATTTTATATTATGCGAAGTGAGCCAATTAAAGTTTTTCAATTATTAAGTACTATCAATACTATCATGTCTGAACGCGATCAGTTGTATAGATAATATTTATTCATTTATTATATTTTCAAGGGTTCGTGCAAACATTTGTACACTTTTATTATAAAATAGAAAAAGTTTGGGGGCTTCCAAACCGTCGGGGGCCCCTGGCTTTAGCCCGTTCAGCCCCCCCCCTTAATCCGCCATAGGCGCTGTATCCCCGCAAGGAGCCGGGCTCACAGCGCTTTACATGGAGAAAATAAAATACATATATTGATTAAATAAACATTCATATCATACTAAACACATAAATGACAATATGCTACACATAATTAGGATCGCAGTTCAATGGGTCTTAGGTTCAAGTCTCAGTGAAGGTTGGAACAAATTCCCTGGTCTTAAGGGCGCCTCTGAATCAACCCAGCTGTGATTGGTAGCCATCAAAAGTTAAGGAAATAGAGACACCTGGGCCTTCTGCTGGCCACACAATACCCTCACTTGAACTTTAATAATATACACATTTTAATGGGGCGACTTATATGTGTCATAAGTTAATCAGTTTTTGGGCTCTAAATAATTGATTATTGGATGTCTATATGGTGAGTTACTTAGGCTTGTATGTGTTAAACTAACTAGGACTAAGTTTATTAACCTAGGCCGATCTGATCAATTGAATGGGCCTTTGTGTTTAATCAACGAAGCCTATATGTTTAAATTAGTTTAAGGGGCCGTCCATAAAAGACCTCACGCAATTTTGGCAGATCCCCCCCCCCTCTTTCGCCACTTTGTCACATGTTGTCACAAAAAGTTAGCCATCTCCAAAATGGCATCACAAAGCTTTGTCACCCCCCCCCCCCATAAAAATAAAAGCCATATTTTCTATTTGGAAATGAGCATGTCTCAAATAATTTTTTGCCATTTAAGTGGGTATTTAAATTTAAACTAGAGTAAGGCTGCACTCTAATATCATAACGCGTGAAGCCATATAAAAGGTCATTAAATTTATTTTAAGCAATCAAATATTTAAGTAGAACTTTTATTCAAAGTTGCGTATTTTGATGTGACGCACAGTTGTTAAATACCCCCTCCCCCTCGTCACACATTGTCACAAATCTGTGACCCCTGCTCCCTCCCCTAGGTGCGTGACGTCATTTGTGTATGACCCCTAATTAACCAGACCTATATGTTTCACTAACTTGGTCTAAATACTATAGACTATATGTGCAAATTACCGACCCTATGCCTATGTAATATACTATATCCTATACCCTGGAATTCCGAAACTAAAATCAATCACATTCCAATCTCCAATGTCTAACCATAATTAAAAACCGTGATAAGAGCCTCATCGGGTTTCTTTGTGACTGCGATATTAGTGTTGTTGTCACGAAGTCAGAGATCTTACCAGATATGAGTGTCATGCGGTGTTAGATCTCCGCACCTGGGGGCTTACCTAAAATCTAAAACCTTTATGTTTGTGTTCTTCAACATTAGGCTATATATATATAAGATTTTAAACAATATTAATATTAACTCTACCATCACCTTGTTTATGCTAAGCTCAGTTCACTTTGAGGTGGACAATTTTCTTTGCGAATGACACGCCGACTGGAAGCGGCAGATTTTCTCTTGGAACACTGTAAAAACTGTAATTTGATCGAAAGCGCCTCTGACGTAAGATCCTGGCATGTCCGATCCATGGCCCGTCACAACCAATCAATAACACCAGAACCAAGCTTCGATGTTATGGTCTTGGCCAATATCAATGCACGGCCGGCACATCTCAATGAAATACCATCAGCGGCTTATCTGAAAATGGAGGTGGATGCGTAGGGCGGTAAGGGGCCGCCCATAAAGTACGTCACGTCACGCTCCAGAGGGGGCATGTAAGAAAGTGTGACAGTTTGTGACAGGGGAGGTGGTTGTTCGGTCATGTTTAACGTCACGGTGTTTTATATTAAATTTAAATAATTTTGTTAATAATTTTTTTTTTCTAACGTGTGATGTACTTTGGGATTTGTGACATGTGGGGAGGGGGGAGTTTAAAATGGTCAAAAATAACGTGACGTGCTGTATGGGCGGCCCCTAAAACAGTTTTTGTCCTCATTTTTGTTCCCGGCATGTTTTAGAGTTCAAATTTTCAAGGTAATTTACTCTCGAAGACTCTGTGACAACTTTACACCAACAACAAGAATTTACGGTATAAAGCGACAATACGAGGACCTACTTTTCTAAACCATAACAGAACAAACATCAAGAACTCTACAGACATTGTGTATGTTTTGACCAGGAGGTCAACAGTCATTAAAAAGTGGTCTTGTCATGGGCACAAATCAGAAGTCAAAAAGAAGTTGTTCGGATTTAAGGTTCGATGACGTCACGCACCTAAAGGGCGTGGGGGAGTGGGGTCACACATTTGTGACGATGGGGAGGGGGGTGTATACGAAATGTGACGTTACATTAAAAAACGTACAACTTTAAATGAAAGTTCCACTTAAGTATTTGATTGTTTACGAGTTATTTAATGACGTTTCACACGGCTTCACGATATTAGAGTGCAGCCTTACACTAAATTCATACTTAGGCCTTAATGACAAAAAAAGTGATATGCACATTTTCAAATAGAAAATATGGCTTTTTATGGGGCGGGGGGGGGGGCCCACGCAAAGCTTTGTGAATCATATTGGAGAAGGGTCTAACTTTTTGTGATGGCCAAAGTCGTGTGACTTCATTTATGGACGGCCCCTTATATCACTATTGTAAGAAATCGTTGCTTACAGGGCATGCACCTAACATCTCATTCATTACTATGTCGCTTTTGTTCCTCATTTTTCCAACGTTTGAGAATTTAACTTAACTCGTACAAATGGTGTTCCTATTATTAGTGTAAGGCATTATATGCAGTTCATTGGATTTAAATACATATATTTTATGATTTATAGGGAAAAGCTTCTACATGTGTATTTACGTTTCATTTATTTGAGGAGAATGAAAAAAAAGCACATTTTTCCAATTATTTCTGACGTTACCTTTATTTCAGAACCACTCCCTATGAAACTGCGGGCGTTGCCTCAGTCTTTTTGGCAGCAGCCCAACATCGCCCACCAAGTTTCCCCCTCCACACTATTTCCAGTGTTGCCGCCTCTGGCTTATAAAGAGTCGGAAGAGGCTATGATGGGTAAGTCAATCGGTTGGTAAATCATGTACATGTCGTGTTGTTTACCACTGGTTTACAAGTGGTTTCAATGCAATGAGACGTTTCTGTATTTGCGGAGGTTGTATGTCTCAACTAGCCGTGTATGGCAATAGACTATGTCCCATTAAAAACAAACACAAAAAACTACTGATTTGGGTTAGGGACATTATTTAAAAAAGTAAAAATATAAGTTTTACATCATGTTTATATTATGTGTTTTCAATAAATGAAAGAAAAGACTACGAAAAGGTGGGTGGATGGGGAGGGGGAAGGGATAGCAACATCCTCAATAAAATTTAAAAAAAAAACACTTAAAAAGCCGAAAATGAGTTTTATTTTAGTTGATGAATGCGTTTATCGCAATGGTTAGAATTTTGTTTTTTAGTATATCTCTAGTCGAATGGCAACTGGATGTGAATAATTAAATGTTGCATGATTATTTTTAAAGAGCATTCATCGATAACGTTTTGTTCACATAAATTGATCCAGTCTCGAAATCTACTTCGAAGTGTAAAACGCTACATGGCCAAGTACCAATTTGTAGCGTTGCCAATGGCAATGGAAAACTTTTTTCGTTTATATCGTTTCTTTGTTTTAAGCGTCATTGATACTTCATGATTTTTTTAACTTCGGTAACCGGCAATCGCATTTGTCTTGATATAATTGGTATCCAATGTAACGAAGGAAAATTGATAAGTGAGAACTATTTATTTTATAACTCGTCTCATCAATCTACATAGAATATAGATGCTTATAGCAGCATCATGCAAACACGAATGTGTAGAAAGGGCGCATACAAAGATTCAGCGCCCTCCCTTCCCCCGGTGGTTGAAGCACAAACAAAATTAACGTTTTTATCCATAAATAATGATTTACCGTAAAGAAATGCGTGAACAGTGTCGCTCTGCTGGTAGTTGTAGTAACGATGCTTCATTCTACCGGAAGTGAAACAAAACATGATTTTTTTTAATACAAAGGAGATTAAATATAAAGAGCAGGTTACAACTCTTCTAATAAATATATATATATATATATATATATTGTAAATTAAAAACAATCCACCATACCAAGTCGTGTAATTAAGTTAGGATACATGTGGGAGAATACAATTGATAGCTTGTCATTCATTGCTAATATAGCCTGCCAAAGATCAGCTCTTTCTGGAGGTTAATAAGTATCAAAATGAAATAAAAATTGTCAAGTAATTATAACGAACATTTCTTATAACAGAGATTGGTATTTCTCAGACTGGAAACACCATATCATATTACGTTATTACGTAATGCTACAATTTTTAGACAAGATTTTTGACGAACGATATAAGGATACAACCCGACAGCAGAAGATCTAAACGATATGACACTACTTTACAGAGTTGGAAAAAAAAAAAACAACTCTTTTTTTAAAACAAAGAACATAGTATGGCTGATTCACGTGCATCATACGCCGCTGTGGTGATTGAGGAATTTAATGACATTTTTCCAGAAGATCTCTCGAGCTTTGACATCAGATACTTTCTTATGAAAAATGTATATTCTCGGCCACTGTCAAAGTCTGTTAACAAAAACAACCGTTCTGTAATAATAAAATTAATGAGCATCAAATAAGTAATTAACTAATACCCTCACTCTCACGGCCCGTCTTTAATGAGTAGCAGCCTTCGAGGTTCACAGCCAATGATTAGGGAAATCGGTCCAAATGTACAATCTCAATGCAAATCCTTGAAAATTCAACATTGTTTAAAATATACCCGAGATTAATTTTTTCCTGAATAATTTTACGGTCATGTGTTTTTCTCAGCAAGTGATATTCGACATGAACTATATATGTATGGAAGCCCCAAAGGTTATAGTATAGGTTTGTGTACCACCTTGCCACTCACACCTCCCCCCACCATTTCAGCATTTGCACGAACTAGTATGCTTGTGACTTGGTTTATGGAGGGATCTGTTGTTACATCTGTTCTTAAATCAGTTATATGTTTTGTTATTTCAGTACTTATATCAGTTATATGTTTTGTTATTTCAGTACTTATATCAGTTATATCTGTTGTTATTTCAGTTATATCTATTTGCGATAGATGTAAACAAAGTCAAGCCACCGATATCGTTTATCTACACTCAGTGTTGGGCTTATGAGGATCTAGGTGTGGGGGAGGAGCGGTCATGGAATAATCGACCGATTTGGTATTAATTATTGCTAGATGGTTTGACTGTGGTACAGCTATAGGACGCCTAGTTGATTGTGCACTGTGCACAGCGGGATTTCATTGTGCACGAATACAGTTTTGAATATTTTAATGACATAACTATAAGACGATCTCTACAAACACTGCTGGATTCTTTATCAAATAAATCCCATTAAATTATCAGTTTCATAAATTCATTGGGAATGGCCAATCATTTGTGGGAGAAAAAGAAAAGCAAGGTTCAAAAAAGCTATGAAAAGAAATTTGTAATAAATTGACCGTGATCGACTTTTCGGGGGTGGGGGTTGGGCTTGGGGTAGGTGGGGGAATTAATCGAGCTATAAGATCATAATCTTTGGGTCATAAGATCCCAGTCTGTGGACCTTGAGATCCCAGTGTGTGGATCATGAGATCCCACTAATCTGTGGGCCATGAGATCCCTGTCTGTAGACCATGAGATCCCAATCTGTGGGCCATGAGTCCCAGTCTGTGGGCCATGAGATCCCAGTGTGTGGGCCATGAGATCTCAGTCTGTAGGCCATGAGATCCCAGTCTGTGGGCCATGAGATCCCATTCTGTGGGCCATGAGATCCCAGTCTGTGGGCCATGAGATCCACATCTGTGGGCCATGAGATCCACATCTGTGGGCCATGAGATCCACATCTGTGGGCCATGAGATCCCAGTCTGTGGGCCATGAGATCCACATCTGTGGGCCATGAGATCCACATCTGTGGGCCATGAGATCCCAGTTTGTAGGTCATGAGATCCCAGTCTGTAGGCCATGAGATCCCAGTGTGTTGGCCATTAGATCCCAGTGTGTGGGCCATGAGATCCCAGTGTGTGGGCCATGAGATCCCAGTCTGTGGGCCATGAGATCCCAGTGTGTGGGCCATGAGATCTCAGTCTGTGGGCCATGAGATCCCAGTCTGTGGGCCATGAGATCTCAGTCTGTAGACCATGAGATCCCAGTATGTGGGCCATGAGATCCACGTCTGTGGGCCATGAGATCCACGTCTTTGATGTAGTAGGTACTATAATTCTCCAGGTAAAAAAAGAATTTGCACACAGAACACCACACGCTCGCACACACGTACACACACGAACTCTTACTCCTTTCAATCCTCCCACGTTGGGACTCCTCATTATGATCCCAATCACTCTGCTCTACCCACTCACTTTATCACACAATCACCCCGCCCCCTCGCTTCCCCCTTTTCACCCCCCCCACCAACCAACCAACGCGTGTCTGCCAGGTCCTAGAGAATATCCACTACCTGTCAACTTCCAGCGCCGTCTTCTCCCCACAAAATTAATTGCCAATCCATTGCTTAGAAGCAATCAACTGAAAGCATTGATTCTCAAGATATTGGATTTTACCATTCAGTTGCAGGAGATTTTTTTGCACGGAGATACAGTTTTTTGTTGGAGACACGAATAACTATCTTAGAAAGTATTACAGAATGAAACATGATTATTTTTGCCTAATGGCTTCATCTATAAATAAGCACCATGAACGCATATTATGTTTACAAACAAATGAAACCATTTTTGGTAAATGAAATATTTCAACGGGTTTGCAAGTGGCCTGCGGGCTGCATGTTTCTGGCCCCTGATCTAGTGGCTGCTTAAAAAAATTCTTTAAAAAAATATTATTTCTTTAAATAACTGCATGGCTTAAACAAATTAAAGAATATCGGCTGATGTCTATAAAATAATCTTTTACAAAATATTCTTTTTTAAAAATATTATTGATTTCACTTCTCCTAAACGTGCGGACTAATAAATAAAAAGTATTAATTTAAATAATTACCCCTTGAAGTCTGCTGACCACTAGCCACTAAGTACTAATTTTAAGAATGCATGAAAGTGTTAAAATCGCAAAATGTAAAAGTTTAAGTCGTTAGCGCTTTAGTGAAGATGAAGCCAATTTTAGCCAGCTTTGTCTGTAAAGGAAGGACAAACTGAACAGAGGGTGTATGTTTGACACATCGTTCCACGAGCTACATGGCCGCGAGTTGTATAAGATGAATTGTATTGATAGCCAGTGACTTGCATTGAAGGATATGAAACGGAACGATATTGGTGAAAACAAATCACCCTTTGAAATATTTTCAACACCAGGCATGGTCTATCTTCGTAAATAAACGCACTCCTTATACCGGGGAATGTTCTGTTAACTATCAAACTTGCTATACATTTTGAAATTCTTTCTTCAGTTCGCCTGCACCGGTGTTTTTTTTAAAAAATGAATATTGATTGATCGATTCCATTGTTTCCCCTACATATTGATTAGTGTGTATGTTGAACTTCTTTGACCGGGTGTCTTTAGAGTATGATATTTCGTATTATTTTCAGTTTAAATTGTAACAATTAAGTTGTTTAGTTTTGAGAAAGCTATAGAAATATAAGAATTCTGACAGGATTAGGGCATTTAATAGTAAAAAAAAAACACAAGAGAAATACGTTCCACATATACATGTAATTATATTACATTATATACCCCATTTTACATTAAAGGTAATTATATTACATATTTACATAGACATGTAATTACATTTGATTACTGATGTTCTCACAGTTGTTTTTGAAATAACTTTATTACGTCTTTCAAAGCGATTCTTATTTCAGCAAATATGGAAATAATATATGGTCATCGATTTATCCTCATGCGTCCCTTCCATTGGTGTGAGACCCTCTCCCCTGTCTTAGCTGATACAGAAAAACTAAATATTATCATCTAAATCTGATCATTCACTACTTTTCTAAAGACTCATAAAAAATAAAAATAATGTTAACTGCAATGATATGGGATAAACGTGTCGTCTTTAAAAGCAATGCACGCTCGTAGATGCAGATTGTGCAATCCTTGCACTTGTTGTATGGATTAATTTGTTAACCACGAGCAGTGCATTAAACTCTCGACATGGCCGCAGTGTGGATGTATTGTGGTGATTAATTCGACACTCACCCTCGCAATGATCAAACAATTAAAAAAATGGTGGCTGACGCACACTGGTTCAGACCTATGAGTTAACATTTACTCCCCGTAACGTGTTGAAATTGATCTCTTTTAGACAAGACATGGACACAATTCACGGGCAGATCAACCGTGGTAAATAGTAATTAATAATTTAGCCCCCCCCCCCTTTTTTTTCTCTCTTTCCCAATTTCTCATCTCTCTTATTGTATTCGTGCGCGGGGAAATAAATACAAATGAACTATTTCAGGTTACAATTTATTTTAGTATGTTGTATTTATCGTGTATTATTCTCTGGTAGAAATACACCTTTTCCCCTATCGTAGGCTATACTATATATATATTGTTATTATCATATGGGACTGTTTGTTGTTATTCTCTTATGGGGCTAATTGTTGTTATTCTCGTAATGGGATATTTATTGTTACTCTCGTATGGCACTATTTGTTGTTATTCTCGTATGGGACTAATTGTTGTTATTCTCGTATGGGACTATTTGTTGTTATTCTTGTCGTGGAGTATATGTTGTTATTCTTGTATGGAGAGCAATATATACATGCTATTATTTTTTGTATAGGACGATATCGCGTTGATTTTGTTTATGTTTAGCCGTTCACTATTTGACGCTTTCTCTCAGATCTCTATCAAATTTTCAGCCAGTTTTTTTTGTGTATCATGGACTATGATCCATTATTTTTATCTTCATTTAAAATATATTGGTCTGAATTGACAACTCTGTTTGAGGGCGAGGAGACTGATTTACCTGACAAACCCGTCTACCCGTCTATCCTAAGCTAGGATCCTCATCAGCGGTTCTTAAATAGAAATAGCGTCGGGGTGACTTTGAAAATAAATTTTATTTGAAATAACTTTTATTTGTATCGAGTGTAAGTGGTTTGTTGGGGGTGGGCATATATATTTTCCGTCTTGTTGGTGCTCGAAGTTATTTCAGCAATGATTTACTATTGGTGAGTAGGAAAATATTTTGAAATCCACAGAGAATGCCGTCTATGCCAACACTGATATTACACTGGTTGGCGAAACTATGTTCAACATACTCATACTGCCATTTCTATTACCTTTCTTTCATGGACTGTCTGAAATTTCTTACTTTCCTATATTATTTGAACATCGACGGCAGGCCTTCAAAAAGCAGACAACAACCGCAAAGTCCTGCCTGCCCCTCCCCATAGATAAAAAGCACGAGTCTCTGGAACGTAGTGATGTAACCTACATCCTAGACACCTCCCATTAACGAAGACCACAACTCATGTTATCGTCAAATTGGCAACAGTAAGTGGCTCTGATTGGGAGAAACTCGTGCGCACCAAGGCGAAAGATCTGCACGCGTCTGCTCTATTGATTTCTGAGCTATTCCGGGCTTGTTTTCAAGTCGGCCAGGAGCGAGCATTGGGCGAAGCGATCAGCTGCTCGCTGTGTTGATTAGCGTGCGGTGGCTCGGTGCTTACAGCTGTAACAAACAACGAACTCTGCCCGTAAAACTCAAACACTCGAAACGTATACAAGAACACACTGTGCTTGTGTGACATGTACGGTATGTTGCATCAATAGTCTTAGCTTTTTCAGAGATGAAAGTTATCTAAATGCTGTTGATGTGGCGTTTGACTTAAATGTAAAAAGGTCGAAAAAATTGACAAAAGGTGGTAAATTCAAATTAATAGTTAAGCGCGTATGAGAATCACGTTATCAATCTTATCATCATCATTTATTCATTGGGTTAATTGGAATAGGGCTTCTGACAAAACACGCTGTTTCTATAGTTCTTCACAGCTCTTTCATGTTCTCTTTGCCCCCGTGTGTGTAAGGCATCAGTGTTACGTTAAATATTCATCTGCTACTTCTCCCTTCAAATTTAGGGACTCTAGCTCAATCGTTGGGCATCTTCCGAGACCAAACTTATTTAAATCTAAATAAAGGAACACACAAAGACCGGCACTGGTTTTATTTGTCCGGTATCAGTGGTATGCGGTATTTTAACTTGGGTCCGGGCCAAAATATCGGCTACCCACGTCTACATTAAAAAGAAGAAGCCATACTGTTACTGTTGCTGGTAAACGTCACCACGAGAAATTACGAAAGGAGGGACATCTGGAGCGGGATCCCCTTCTTAAGACACCACTTATGGATCCTTTCGGCATGTGTCGTGATCACTAACTTCAATTATCGACTTGACAAGTCTGAAGTGCACGCTCCAGAAAACCGCCCCTGTGCGTCATATGACCCGCCTTAAGAGCTCGCGCTTTTAAACGTTTGATGGTCATCCAGTTCTATAGAATGGCAGAGGTGGTCTTGGGGTGTGGCTGATTAGTATGGCGCCTGAGGGGCCCCCTTGATAGGTGATTATTTGTGAAGTATAAAGCTTACACCTTGCAACCGTCAGCCCCACCAGTGGCACTCGCCCAAGGTCTCACGTAATTGCCTTCTCTCCTTCAAACTTACATCTCGTAATGTTTCTGATAACGAAATACTACAATTTGAACGGTAAATTTGAATATGTTACTCACAGAGTTGAGCCCCCCCCCCACTCCTTTTTCCCGTTTAACTATGCTAAATGTCCCAATCAACACGTCAGCCCCACTAGTAAATAACACTTTTCACTAACAGAGGAATCGTCTTGAGCGGCTACCATTCAGGAATGGTTGCTGGCGTTTACCAAACAAGCTGCGTCACGAGAGACTTTACTTTTGAATATGTCACGTGGTATGCACGGCGTAAACAGTCAACTTATGTCTGAATGGTGATTGACAAGAGAGTATCGCGTGCCTTAATAAAAATTCGAAATTTCTCTCCTCCCCCTACCCCGCCTTTCTGATTATCCTTTCCTTTTTATTTCCATATCGTCTTATCGGGTTTGTGTGTTTTCTCTTGGCGTGTTGTGGACACTGGACGGCTTGCATGAAATGCCGTCTCCAAGAAAAAGTTAATTCCAAACCCCACTAAAGTTAACAGAGAGTCTTAGAGTTTCAGGAATAAATAATTTTCCAGCAATGAACTCCTACCTGGGCCGTGCTAAGGTTTTCAGAGACGTGTGCTTCTAACTATAATAATCAAATAGATACAATACTAATAGACTTCTCAAAAGTGCTACCTCACTTTGGCGAGACCTGTATGCATCTTTTTTATGGGACCCATCCACCAAAGAAAACATTGATAAACTAGGAAAAAAAAACAAGAAACAAAAACAAAAAGCAGATTCATGACTGCAGAATATTCAAAACTGACAAAGATAGCACCACTCATTAAATCATTAAGGCTTTAAATTATATATGGTAGAAGAACAAAGAGTAAACAAGGCAACTAATTCTAACTTGGAAATACAACATAGAGATAACTTAATACAACCCTCAGGCAGACAAAGGGATAAAAACATCTTTCTTATTCTGTATGCAAGAACAAATACTAATTCTCCTCCTTCTCGTCCGGAATTCGGATATGGAATGGATTGCCTGTGGAAAACAGGAAAACCAACACTTTATCAACATTTAAAACTCTAATAAAAATGCAAGACTAGACAAAAACCACGGATAAGCGTAAGACGCGTTAATCTTTTGCACAGAAGGAGCGTCTGTAACCGATATGATAACAGTAGCATGGATCAGGTGTCCATAGCACAATAGACGTATGATTCTATTGCTTGCACCAAGTGTCTTTCCTTAAAGATATTGCACAGTCTGAGGAGCCTGGGATACGAAGCAATACGAATCTTTAAAACAAAGATAGTTTGACCATATAAATGTTGGGTCGTGGGTAGAAGAAGCCATGGTGTAGCATACAACAAAGGACTATTAGATATAAACTGAAACCACTAGAGGATCTAGAATGGGATAATGTACGACTTTGGATGCTTACCCAAGGAGCTGAAGTATCGGGCCCCCCCCCTTTTTTTTTCTGCACCGCTGCGGGTGGGGGCGGGGCGGGGGCTTCAAGAACATTGGATTGGTTTCGAAGCAAAAGTTACATTTAAAAATGCATTAATATCAACAAACAACGCCACGTGCTACACAGCCATGTCTGTGACCGCCCATGTGACAGGGATAAACACCAATCTGTTTGTGTGTGCATGGAAGTATGCCGTAGGAGCGTGGGTGGGGGAATTACAAGATGTGTCAAAGGCGCAGCTGACACTTGACTTGAAATAAGGGCAGTCCCAAGGGGGATCAACACCGTGGACATTATATCCATTGTCTAATTTCCCTCATTCGCGCTTGTGCTGAGTGCCGCGGGGAATTCTTACAAATAAATTAGGGGAGTTTTAATCCGGATTTCGAGTATCTGCCCCGACACGTTTCTGATAATCGGATCACCTCCCCTTTATTTCAGACGTGCGGCCCGTGACTCCCCCTGACGAGAGAGACGCGGCCAAGAAAGCGCCTGCACCTGAGAGAAAGCTGATTGTGGCCAACACGGACCTGCTCCTCAAGCTGTTCGAAGGGGTGGGCGAGGAGAAGACGAAACCCCATGCCGCTGTTAAACCCAGGAATCAACCCAAGTAAGTCCTGGTCCGGTAGTACGGGGAAAGGTTGGTGGGGACGGGAGGAAACAACTGTAATTTTACTGTAACAACGAAATCATCATAAACGGCACGGATGATAATATATTGTATTCTAAGTCAGAGCCTAGAGAGGTAGAAATGATAAGGAAGAGCAGGGCCCTGTACATAAACTGGTAAAAAAAAGATAAGGATTCTTAAAAACACGCTTTTTTCCAGTGCACTAGAAAGGTCAAAATAAATTATTGGCACACAATTTCAATTTTCTACAAAAACAAAAGCGTGGGTGGGCGCTAAACAAAATCAATGGTATGTATGGGTTCTAGTTATGAAACAACATGTTGGCTCATAATTATATTTATATGTCAATCTCTGTCAACATACAGCCATGTGTCAAGAAAATTTACTTGTACGACAAATCTTAAGGGAGATGAAATTCCTCTAAAAAATCCTGAAAACATTCAGGATATTAATCTGACAACCAATGTGATTGACGCCCACACATTTGTTTGTGTAGAAATAAGCATTGGGGGGGGGGGGGGTAAGCTCTTTTACGTCAGATTTTAGTTTGGTAGCAAGCAGAAATAATTGTTATATATAACTTTTATTTTATATCAGTAACTTAATGTCAATAATTTATTTTGTTTAAAGGTTTCTAAAACTTTGCAGCAGCCTTACCAAACATAATTTAAATTGTGCATTTTTAACTTCTTTTTCAAATTATTATTCTGTCAATGTCATTATAAACAGCACGCCTATTTAAAAAAAATCTTTCTCAGAGTCCGCAAGATGGTTCCTAAAAGTAACACCAAAGGTCTCTTCCTGGGAAATGACCCATACATGGTTGAAGCAGTGACTGAGAAAATATTCCCGCAGCTCAATCTTGAGGGAGGATCTCGGCATTCAGGGGGAGGCAATACATCTCTGCAGTTGATTACATTTAAAGAAGGTGACCGGACAGTGACCCTGCCATCTCTTAGCCTGGACCAAAACTACCCCCAGATGTTGTCAGAGTTGGTGATGCACATCTAACTGAACCCAGAGAATCTCAGTGAAACTCAACATTCACTTTTGGTGTCAAGTCTGATAACTACAAAATCAGGCCACTTTTGGAAGACTAATGCCAACAAACACTATGAAGCATACATTCCGTGATAAATATTTTTAAAATCTCTTATTTATAAAATATTATTTGTTTTCAAGTCTTGGAAATTCTCCACTCGCAACCATAGACCTATCAGCCTATCGGATTTATTATAAATGATTTAATAAGGAAAATGTGTTTGCTCAATTAGCAGATTAGTAATTTCAGTTTAAATGGCAGGTTATGCCTGAAGAAATCTTTCATTATGGAGCCAAGTTTTTATATTCTCTTCTACTTCACAATAAAGACATTAACCTGCAAAAACATCATTCCAATAAGTTATCAGTCCAAGAAGTGTTTCAAGGTATCTGGGATTTGACTGCTGAGTGTGACAGAAGCTTTACACCTGTCTTCGGATCATTATCCTCTGCTGAAAAGATATGAAACAAATTAAAATTTATCTAGGTGGTCTTAAAAAGGTGAAGATTTTAATATGACACATACAAATAACTAATAGATTTTAATTTCTCTTGAATTCTATAATATAAATATAATTTACTTTGCCCCCATCCACTTGCCAAATGAAATGTCTTGACTCACAAACAGGGATTATAAAGTACCTATAAAATTGTAAGGTGGGGAAAATAAAAAACAACAACCTTGTTTGAAATGTATAATAATGAAGAATATTTTGGTTATCAATGAGTTTGTCGAAGAGATTTAAAAAAATTAAATGTTGTCCATTTTTTGTTTGAATGCTGCCTTTTTAATCATTAGCATTTTTACAATTGAGAAATGATAATTTAAGTAAGTAAGTAAAATATGAAAAATGTCAGTCATAAAATTATTTGAGAGCAGCCTCCCAGTTTTAACATTAAAAAGAAAAGCATGGCTACATATGTTCTGTCCAAATGTAAGTATTATGACCAGAGATGAGTAACAATAAAAACAAAAGTAAGAAAAAAGCTATTCACAGATAAATCTTATTATTGATCAAAGTTGGTGTAAGTCTTATTAAGGAATAGAAAGAAAGAATTAAAATTATTACTTGTTATCCTAAAGTTAATAGGTGGCCAATATATTTTAAAGTAAAGATATTTTTAAAAAATAATTACAATATATGAAAAGCCTTCATTCACACATTCATTTGAATCTAGACACTAAGAGATAGAAGATAAAACTATTAGACTATTAAAGGCCATGTACATTTGTATATAAAATAAATAATTTATTCATTAATTAACTTAATGCATCAAATCATTATTTATCTAACATTGGATGATTATAAAAATATTGTTACATATGATAAGATAAATCACTTATTAAAATTAATTTTTTTTGGTATACATATGCACACCCTTCAGTCTAAATAAAATAGTATGTCAATGCCATTGTGATAACTCAATCGAAATTTTTTGTTATACGACGAAGCAGGTTTTCCAAAAATAGGAGCCAGTACCACAATAACTGTGATCTATTTTAAGATTTCAAATTTCATGAACCTACAAAATTATGTATAAAATATTTCTTGATCTTGAATAATCATGCTTTTGGATAAAAGAAGGAAAGAAATATTTCAAGGTCAATGAAACAATAATTTGTAATTTTTTTGGTATGTATATGATGCAATGATATTTAAGCTATTTTGAGAATGGTAGAAAGCAGGGTTTTAGATATGAGTGATTAAAAAAGTTTTGTTCTGTATTAAAAGTAACATTCCAATTCATTGATTTTATTTTTAAAAAGTTAACCCTGCTCTAAAATATTCTCAGACATTTGTTTAATGAATTTTACAATTTTGAAAATTTTCCTAAACCAAGAAAGCCATAAAATTCCTCCAAATGCACAATTTATGAACTGTTAGTAAGGAGAGTTAAGTAGGACACTTTTGCCAACTAAAGTAGGAGTTTACATTAACAAAGGAACATAATGCTTTTAATGGTTATTTCTATTTTGTGTATAAAGATGTAAATATAAATGAGCTATTTCTGTGATAATTAACTATATGAAACTGATTTAATTTTGCTTATTTACTCAACATTTTTAAGTATTTTTGTAGCGATATCTTAATTGATATGCTTTTTGAGGTAAGTATAATTATTTTCATCAGGCTTTATGTAGATTTTGTGGGTGTAATATTTAGGTATTTTTTTAGATATTCATAATTAATTATTTAAATTATGACAACAAAAGATTGGGCATTTATTTTGTTGACAAATGGCTCTCTGCTTTAAATACTTCATTAAAATAAAATTTCAAATTTCAGTCATTTTCAGTAACCTTACTAAAGCAGGAAAAACAAAGGGTCAATTTTTTTTTAAAAATGACCACATCGTTATTGTATTTGTCCTATACATTATCTTTTCAAGAAAAATTCTCTGCATGTAAAGCATATTTATTCAACTAATTTAAAACAAGTCTAATTGTTTTTTTAAAAGCAACATTCCAAGTTTAAAAAATAATTTGATCAATCTTATATGTAATTTTTGTAATCATTTATATTATTTACCTCTCAAGCAGAAAAAAACAAGAATATTTAAGATATTTTTTATACCCGATGTTTCATTATCAAGCATTCTAAATTTTTTACTTGTAATTTCGAATTTTCGTATTTAGTTAATTTCGAGAATTTCGATTCGCATATAAGTAAGAAATACATTTTTTATTAAAATGCTTAAATTTTTTAAATAATGCCAAAAATTTTAATTAAATTTACTTTAGACTCCTCTTAAAAGATCTGTGGATAAAGGTTTTCAATATTTATAAGATTATGATATCATAAGTGTGTAAATGTATGTTTTAATTTTTAGTCTTCATACATTTCTATCCGTCCCATTATATACTCATTTTTATTTATTAATTCTTGAATTTAAAAAGTGTAAATATTTTTTTTTAAAAAATGATTTCACCGTCCATTATAAATTTATTTTTAAGCTTCAAGTATTTATGATTCCTGTTTACATAATTTTGAAATAATCATTTTCTATGTAATAAAACTCACTAATTATCTACATTTTGTTTAGAGATTGCCTTAAAACTTTAATAAGCAAACTCAAACATAAATAACTTACACCCCACATATTTGTTAAGCATTGACACACATGTAGAATACACTTAATAACTGTGTTATACATACTTTTAATGTAATATTTAATTCATTGAGCTGTCTAATGATATAGAGAAATTAAGTTATAAATTTTTAATGCAACTTTTCATCTTTATATAAGATGCACATTTTTGTGAACTATGAAATCAAATTAACACTGTTATGGAGAGTTATATTTACTGTTTAATGCCTGTATATACATTAAATATGAAAATATCTTAAATGTATGTCAAACAAGCTGTATGATTGAGAACACATATTTATATATATATATTTTTTACCCAGCATGCCACAATACTTTAATATGTTAACAAGAGTCTTACTTTCATGAAGTGGACATGATAAATAGTTTTCAAGGTAATATCTTTTTTAAAGACAAAGTTTCTTTAGCTTTCTTTTTAATGTTAAATAAAAATGTTATCATTTGAGCAGCTCTTTATTTATCATAAAAATAGTACATCTTTAAAAATTTCACTTGCATATGGTTATAGCTGATATACATTTATCTTTTAATTGAGTAATTTCCGTTTTATGTAGATGGATGGATTAAAATTATTAATATCAACTCACTGTCTCCCTTGGTTTATTTAATTAGTCCAGACATACAATATAGTAATATAAAATTTCAGATCAACTAGTTTTCCATCCAAGTAATTCCTAATTTATATTTATAATACTATAGCTCTACTAGATTTAGGCTATTAGACACAAAATTTATGAAATTTAAAGTTTCTACTTGTTGAAAGTTTAGAAGACTAGTTGCTGTGTGTTCATGCTGGCTTTGCTGGGTTCAAAAACATGCATACATGTGAGTGACAGATAATATTTTAATTTTTAAAAGTTATTTATATGTTAAAGATGATAAAATATCTTTGAGTTTTATGCAGTGATAATATTTAATTTATGTTTAAAGTATTAATATGATACTTTTTTTCAGGATGACTGTCTCTAGTGTGTAATGTTAATATATTTTTTCCCTTCTAATTTGGCTTAAAAGAATTTTAATTAAATAACAATGAAACATACTAAGTGAGAATTGATGAAAATGCTAACACACAACTAATACTTCCGTACTTATACTTCATTTATCTCTGTTAAAGAGGAAAATTAATTACATAAGCATTTAAATTCTCTAAGGGAGTAAATATTTTGCTTTTCAAATCATTTACACATTCCCCATTTTTATTCATTTATTTTATTGCTGCTATAATTTTTTGCTGATGTTAAAAATACAACAACAAAAAATTACTAACTTTTTATCTAATCCATATTTAAGATAATCTAGTTAAAATAAAAGGTAGAGATAATCAGTTTTTAAACATCATTTTGACTCTTATAAAATAAAAATGGGATTTGAAATGCTAAAATCATCATTAAATATTAAAAGAAATTCCTATTCCAATTATGTCTGTAAAAAGGGCATTGACTTTTATATGGTTGCAAATAAAAGAAAGTATTACTTGAAAATAAAATGTAAAAAAAAAAAGAATTCTATTATTACTTAACAATGTTACCAGATGCTGTAGAGTCACATATTGAAGGTGACAGTGAGAATGAAATTTGATTATTGATTCAAACTGGAGAAGATGTAAATTTAGGTTGAATCATTATTTACAGCATCAATAAAAATAGAAAGGTATTAATTAAAATCTCTCAATGGTCCATATCTGGGTTTTGGTTTGTTATAACATTCTTTCAAAGCACTTTGTTTCTTCATTAATTACATAGTATAAAAGATAATTTATATAAAGGATGATGCAAACTGTGTAGAAGGGTCAATTATCTTTTAAAGAACTGTGCCATCCAAATCCCAAATGGCCAATCTACTAGCTAGAAGAAATATTTGGAGAATTAAGATTTTGTGTTAAATTTTTTAAATATTTTATCATGATTCTGTTTAGTGAGAATCTTTGTCTATAATGAATTTAAATTAACTTTTTTTTTTACATTTAATAATTTGAGTGTGTTACTTGGATTTTGAAATGTTTGTTTTAGCGTTTCAAATGTATTTTGATAATAAATGAACTGAAAATGAAATTACTGTGTACTTTCATCTCTTAAGAAGAGATTTAAAGATGAACTAAAAGTTGTGTTCTATAAAGATTATTCCCCAGGGCTTTTTTTGCAACCTAAATTTGAATTAGAATACCTTAGTGCTAAAAGTACTAAGTCACAAAATGTTCATTCTGAGATAATTAAGTGTAAGTAAATTATTTTAGTCCATGAGGCTGCTAAAAAATTTGACCTTGTTTCATTTTATTGGTTTCAAACTAAATGTTAAACATTCACAGTTAAGTTTCATTTGGACAAAAATGTGACTTAAGAACTTTGAACACTAGGGTCTTCTTAAAATTTTTATTGTAAATAAGTTAATCTTGTGCAGTGAACATCTATTTATTTTAAATAGTGGCTACCACATTTGTCTGATATCAAAATTGGTGGAGTTATTAAATAAAAAAAAATTATTAGTTAACTCAAATTGATTCCTTTGGTTAAGTTTTTGGAAGTGCTTGTTAAATTTGTTCAAATTTCAAAAATAAGCGACCAAAGATTTATTATTTTTTAGTATTCCTTTTAATTGCAATAAAATACACATGTATACAATTTTATATATACAATATTATATTCAGAGAGTGGTTTAAAAAAAACCAACTAAAATTAAAGTGCAGTTGAGGATGAAAATCTAACTTCACATGTTGATATAAATTCTTGCTTATTCTGATTCCATGCAAAAAAAACGTTAAAAATTTTGAAACATATTACAACTAAAAAAATTAAACCAAACTAGGACTTTAAAATAAATTTGTACAGCATTATCAAGTATTTATTAAATTGAAATTTATGAAATAAAAAATGTAGAAATTATCCCAGTTAGGAGAAATAAAATCCTATGATTGGACTTACATGGGTTACACACTGGATCTTTAGACCCTCATAACTCAGACTAAGTGCAAACATTTAAAAAAACAGTTGACCAACAATACCAGATTAAAAAATTTAAAGTTATTCTCAAAATCTTTTCTACTGTTTCGTTTTTTTATTTGATTATAACCTTTTAGTACTGTGAGATTGCATTTAAATGCATACATGTGTACTATTTTCTGAACTTCAAAATTTTCTCTTCAAAAGAGTTTTTAAGATTTGCCTTTTATTGTTTATTTTCGGTGACAAACTAATATAATTTTATCATTAGTAATTAGGTATATGAAAAGAGGCATTAAAGTAAAATGTAAGATTTTTACTATCCAGCTTAAAAAGATTTATAAGGGGCTGTCCACAAATGATGTCACATGATTTTGGCCGATTTTACCCCCCTCCTAGTCACACAAACTTAGACCCCCCTTCCAATATTACATCACAAAGCTGTAACCCCCTATTTGAAAATGAGCAGGTTTCAAATACCTTTATTGTAATTTTAATATGTATTTAGCATAAGGTTGCACTCTAATATCGAAACACACGTGAAACCATGTAAAATATAAAATAAATAGTATGAAATCGAATATTGAAGTTAAATTTTGATATAAAGTGGCTTGTTTTGACGTGACTTCACAATTCTTAAACTCCCCCCCCTCCCCCTCGTCACACATAATCACAAATGTGGGGGACCCCCTACCCCCTAGATGAACGTCATTTATGGACGGCCCCTGATAAAAGAAATTAAATTTATACATGTACCCATATCCTAAATCTGTAAAATTATATTTTACTGCAATTTTCCAATCAAATTCTTTTCTGTAAAATCCATTAAAATGAAATGCTGATTCAAAACTATTTTACAATTCTTGACTGACTTTAATATCACCAGATACATTATTTTATTGCACTGTTCTTGATCATAGCTGAATATCTAATCATTTATGAAATGAACTTCAGAGACAATTTTCCAGGTATCCAAATTATATCAGTTGTCACTTTTACATATTTACATTTATGACTAAAGTTTTTGTATCTCCATCCATACACACAAAGCCTAAAAATTTAGGGATTTAGGGAGAAAGACTGACAGTCACAGATACTGATAGTTTGCTATGAACTGATAAATTTTTGTGAACACTGTAGAAGTAACCATGTTCCAGTCTAGAAATTGCATGAAATTCTTGAATTTGCATTTTGGGACCATCCATAAATGGTTTAAATGATGTCACACATCTATAGGGGGGGGGGGCGATCACAGATTTGTGATGATGTGTGATGAAAGGGAGGGAGGGAGGTGTTTAAGAACGTGATGTCTCATCAAAAAATGAGCAACTTTAAATAAAAGTTCCACTTATATATTTGTTAATTTATTTTATGACATTTTACATGTCCTTACGATATTTAAGTGCAGAATTACACTAAAACAGGTACCAAAATGACAATATATTAATTTGAAACATGCTAATTTTAAAATAAAAATATGGCTTTTATGGGGGTGGGGAGGGGCAAAGTGATGTCATTTTGAAGGGGAGGTCTAAGTTTTAATGATGAAGTGTGACNAGGGGGAATGGGACAAAATCACGTGACATTTATGGACAGCCCCTTCCTAAACTTGGCATGTGAAAATTAGTAAAAGGGTTTAGAAATAGTGTCTATCAAATATTATTAAGAGAAAGTCAATATAAAATTATTTGCAAAAGTGATATATTTTAGAAATACAATAGTTCATTCTTTGATTTTCTAGATACAGATAATGGAACATGATTCAGTTTTATTTTGTAAATAGCTGCCTTAATAACTTAATATTATGGTTCTGTTATTTTTGGGGGCATAAATAGTAATATACTAAAAATCCATTTTCAAAATTATTTAATTTTTTAGCTAAATTTTTAAGAAAATTTTTAAGTGTTCCATTTTAATTTTGACAGAAAATTTGATTTAATTTTTGATTAGGTTCTAAACGCAAAAAAATGACAAATGAAAATGTATACCTTTGACATTTTTCCACCTTAAATTGATAAATGATCTTTTCAAGGCACAATAGCAAATTGATTCTTAAAATTTTTTCCTAATAATTATTTATTTAAATAAAAAGAAACAAATGAAAATAAAATAATAAAACAATGTCTTGTAGTTAATATTATGATATATATCATATAAATACACTCATTTTAGATATAGTGGATAATAAGCAAATCTGCTTTTTTTCTCATTTATATCCATTTTTAACTTTATATAGCAACAAAAAAAAAAAGTAATCCACTATAATTAAATACTGCTCTGGTCATTACATTAAAAAAAAAAAAATTTAAAAATTTAAATAATATGTGCATTTCAAAAGCCACTACCACATCTATTTCCACTAGCTATTTACAATAACTTAATATAGAACATATTTTTGTATTTAAAAAAAAACTGTTTTATTATAAGACTTTAGAAGCTTGGTAAAGACAAAAATAAAGCCAAATTCTTTTTTTAAAATCTTATTTTTTAAAAAAGCTTTTGAATCAGTCAGCATCCTGAATATAAAATTAGACTTAACCTTTAAAAATATTTTGTTTTATTTTTCATTAAACATTTTTTAAACATTCATTTAAAATCAATAATTCAAATGCTTCAATAAAATCTCATACTGAGCTTTAGCCTTAACTTTAAATTAGCTGGTCATAACATCATGCATTAAATATACAAATATGAACACCATCATCTGTGTATCAGTGGCGGATTTAGCTATAAGGCAGGGGAGGGGCAAGTCGCCCCCCCCCCCCCCCCCCCCCGCGCTCCAGTTGGGTCTAAAATGGCGCCCCCCTGAGTAACCAGAAAAAAAAAAATGATGATAAAAAAAAAAGAATGATAAACACGAAAAATTTAATCAACACTAAACTGCAATACGACAATATTGGCTTGCTAAATATCGTTTTTCAAAACTGTAATATCTGGTTTGGTCAGTCAGGAGCGTCGCTAAGTGGATAAGAATAGAGAAATATTGAAACGAATGATAAACGTGACGTTTTTCTTGATTTTTAGCAAAACAAGGTTTGCTATTCAGAGTAAACAGAGAAAATTCTTGCTTTAGACTTTTGTGATATTAGTTGTAGAAATACTTGAAATATTTGTTAAATCACAAGTTTATTAGCCAACTATGATTCCACTTTGGACAGTCATCTAGAGTTTAAAAGAAAAATGAAATTTATTTAAATCATGATGTGCTGATTGATTTAATTCAATCATTTGCATCTGAATTATCTGCAGTAATTGATGATGAACATGTATTTTCTGTAATTATCGATTAGACGGACCATTGATATATTTGAAATTGATAAGATGTCATTTTACGTTCAGTTTCAAAATCAGGACATGTTGTGGAACTACATATTACAAAAGCGAGACATTGATATCACAATCTGAGGAGGGAAGGCATATGTTGGCTCATCTGTGATGTCTTGAACTAAGAGTGGCCTTCAAACCTTCATACAATGCCATCTATGTTCATTGTTGTACTCATGTTTTGAATTTGGTCACTATCGAAGCAATGTCTGTAAACAATGAATCAAGGATAAATCGTTTCGCTCCATGTAGAAAGGAATTTAAATATGGCTCAGGGCTCTATATGAATTCGCATAAACTAAGTTTCTTTCTTAGATCAATAAATATACTACTGAAATAAATATACGTTACTATTTTGAAAACATATCTGTTTATATTGTTTCTTCTGTTTGACTTGTTTGTTAATTTGGAAATTTTACTAAATTAGTAGGCTAATAATTAGTATTGAAGACGGCTGCGGATATTAACGATTAATTTCTCGACTAATCCTTAAAAATTTTAAGGATTAAATTATTTTTAACCATTAATCGACCCATCACTCAAAAATAATTTGAAGTCAAAAAGTCAACAAAAATTATTTTAAAAAAAAAATGCGGCTGATAAATAATTTCCTGAAGATTACACGAACATTTTGGTAATGGCAGTAATGGAGTTTGACTCTGAAACAGAAATGACGACAGCTCTTCTGATGAATTACTGCGTTACAAAATGGAGATGGAAGTTCTTGAATCCATTAATCCTGTACAATGGTGGAAAATTAATGAACTCCTATCTTATCTTAGATATACAGACGCTCCTTCTATGCAGAAGATAATTGCGTCCACAGACCATGATAGATGATCTGTTGGCAAGTGATGCAGCGGTCACAGGCCACGGCTATAGGGGTTCCACGCATTACCCCAGCCGCCTAACTATTGTCTAGTTAGGTACCCATTCGGAGCTGGGTGACTCGGGGACTCCTCAGGCCCCGAGAACAAATCCTCACTTTCGTGTGGATTCGAACTCGTGACCATCAGTGTGACAGTCGAGAGCGCTACCTCTCGATCCGATAAGGTCATTCCTTGCCAAGACCGTTTTGAGCATACCAGTTTAAGTTTTCTCAGTTCCATGTGAATGATTATTCAGCTCGGCTGGTTATATTGTCAATTAGATCCGCTCATCACTTGAACCAATTAATGTCAACACACTTGTCTTTTTGCGTAGTTGGTGAAAAGTAGATATATAAAGGAGACATGCCAGTGTTATTTAGATTTTCAACAAGAACGTGAAATGAGTGTTACTTATGACATCATAAATTAAAATTTTTGGCTTTAATCGAAATTAACGATTAATTAATCGTTAATTTTTCAAAAGTTAACAATTAAATTTAAATTAATCATTAACAGCCCTAGTATTTACCCAATGCTCTGATAATAGTAAAATTTTGCGGCGCCCCCTAAAATTCTCCTGGCCCCCCCCACGCAGACAAAGCTAAATCCGCCACTGCTGTGTATACAATATTTACATACTATTATGTTAGGTTATTAGAAGTCAGTTACTTAATTTAATTTGGTCCAGCCAGGTATATTAAAATATATATAAATCCTATATTTCCTACAAATAAAAAAACCAGTATAAAAATTTTTAAAATTTTTTTATAGTATGACATCACTTAATATACATTATGGTAAAATCATGTTATAAAATTTTATTATTGTAATATTAAAAATAACTAAAATCCTTTTAAAATGATCTGAGCTGGAATCTTCAAATCACAATATATTCACAGCCACATAGATTAAACATGCCTGCAAAATTGTGTTCAGTGAATTTGAATTGAAATTGAAAGTATTTATCATAATCTAAAGCTATTGCTTACTGTTAATATTTTGTTATTTTGACGAATTGGGGGACATTAGAGTGTTAAGTTGTATACCATTTGAATGTTATTTTGTCTCTCTCTCTCTTTTTTTTAAACAGACTAATATTGCACTGAAATATCCATTATACTAGAAAGTGAAACAAAAAAAGAGCACATTTTGATGAAAAAAAAAAAACTGATTAACTTAACCAAACTCTATGGCACGTGTATACATTATAAAAAGTCATCAGGCTGAAATGGTTTTAAAAATGAACTGCCCTTTTCAGAAAGCTACACAGATGTAGTCTGTGGAAAAAGGCCTTGAACAGATCCCCTTAACTTTAGTCCACCCTTCCCATCTATTACTCCAGTGCTCATAGATGCTTGAAGGACATCTTTATTAACAACCTGCTCCATGATTCCACTACTGTGTCTTTTTGACTGCTCCTCTGGTGGCTGAAGACTTACAATTGTTTGGTTCCCAGATCTATTCTCCCCAACCCAACTGCTATGTCTTTTAAACTGGTTTGTCTCTGATATTTTTACTGAAGATTTGATTGCAACAGTAGATCTGTTCAGAGCTTTGGAAATCAACCCCTTTTTAGGAGAGACTGGAGAGCTAGCATCTGGGGATTTTTTAGATATCTCAGGCATTGACTGGTGAGTTATGACTCTGCTCTGAAAGGGAGATTTATTGTTGTTATTTTTTTCCTTTACATCCAATTGTTCTGTGAGAGTTTCTTGTGATGATCCAACTGAAGATTTCCCATTTTCCGCTCCATCTGTCAAAATTAGAACACCTTCTTTAATAATATCCTGGCAAGATTTATCAAAATCTCTTTTTTCTCTAGCCTTGGCTTCTGAGATGAATGTCCCCAAATCCTGGCTTTTGTTTTTATTCTCTCTTAGTCTTTCAGCTTCCTTAGTATTAATGTTAAAAATACCTAAATCTAGACTTCTGTTTAAACCTTGCTCAGACTTTGTCAAACATAACCTCCTAAGATCTTGATCTAGTAGCCCATTAATCTTTGGATCTTTGATTGGTCGACAGTTATATACATCTTTCTTAGAATCTTTGACACAAAATCCCTTTTTAACTAACTCAGAATCATTGTCTAAGGACGAAAGACTTGAATGTTGAATAGGGATTGGGCCAGAGATCTTCATTCGAGATGCGTCCGTTTCGAAAGTTGTCTTTAAGTCATCTCGTACTTTCTTCCCAAAAGCTCTGCCAAGAGAGCCCTGAAATTAAAAATAAACTCTTATGAAACAAATTGGTTAGAATGTAGAGATGCATGTAATGTTTTTTGAAAAGGAGAAGACTGTTAGCTGGTTATTTTAGTACATGCTTTAAGAGAATCTTTATGATTAACTCATTCACTCAGTACAATCTTTGAGCCTTAGCTTAATATTTTTATTCTTATAATGCAGTCACTTTTTTATTACAATATAGTCTTTTCAAATTTTTTTATGACTTCATTTAAAGTGTATAATTATAGATTAATTTAGTATATTGGTTTGAGAAAACAATGTTTTTAGTAATTGTATGTCTTGAATGATAATAGAAATTTAACACAAAGATAATACAATAATACTTGCAGCCTTATGAAAGCAGATAGTTTTCGACTTTTGTACAGTATTTAGTTGATTAACAGAGTGAATTAATTAATGTTCATGCATAAAATTTTTTTTTTTTTTAAAGGCAGAGTGAATAAGATAATTTTTCAAGCATTAAATGTAATTTTTTGAAGAGCACCCTAGAGAGCATTAAATATTAATTATTAACTTACTATCCAATATTTTGAATAGAGAAATAATCCTAAATTATCAAAATAATTTTTTAAGAATAAAAAACCGATGCTAATTTCTAACTTTATAATTTCTCTGCCTAAAATTATCACAGATATTTAAAGATCAAGCTTGGACTTACGCAAACATATTTTGGGGTTTAAACAAAATTACAACATCATGAAAATCATGTAAACTTTTCTTCTTGATTGGTCAATTTTCCAAAATAATGTAAGAAAGTTAACATTATAATATAATCAGATTTTAACTGCCATTAAAAATGTTGATCAGTTATTTAGGATATATTTTTTTATAATAATGTCACATTAGAGCAGGGAAAGTCATTTGCATGATTTTTTAAAAGTGGTTTATTTTAACTACAAGCGAATTTTTTTTTAAATACTTTTTTTTATATCCACATGGTGAGGCATTGTTATTTAATTACTTTTTTTTATGTCATTAATTTTAATTGTTTTTTTTTTATAGCACTGTGCATAGAGTTCTTTACAGTTTACAGGGTGCTTCAAAAAAATGTATACACACTTTGAACTTTCATAGAAAATGTATACACACTTTGAACTTCCATAGAAAATTTATTTACCGTTCTACAAAGTTAAATTTCAGGAAATTAGAAAGCTGAAAGTCCAATGTAAATGAAACATAAATAACAAATGTTAATACTGTTCAAATTGGTGACCTGCAGCATCAATACAATTCTGAGTACGAGTCACCACTGATTCTGTACATCGTATCAAAACGTCCAATGAGATTTCTCTACACACGGCTTGAATCTCATTCCAAAGAATGTCTAGGTTACGTGGTTTACGTTTGTACACCTCATCTTTTACTGTGCCCCATAAGAAGAAATCCAGTGGTGTAAGGTCTGGAGAGCGTGCTGGAAACTCGATTGGCCCCCTGCGTCCTATCCACTGGCCCGGCAAATTTTGATCCAGGTAAGCTCGTACGTCCCTGTGATAGTGCGGCGGGGCACCATCTTGTTGAAAATAAAAATTATCATTACCGTATAATGCACGAATGGCAGGAAATATGGAATCAGCAAGCATTGTTAGGTAATTAATACCAGTTACAGTGCCTTCAAATCGAAAAGGTCCAATGAGTCCCCTTGAAGACAAACCGCACCACACATTTACACCAGGCAAATTTACAGCTTTTTCAATTGTAATGTGAGGATTTTCTTCACCCCAGTAAACACAATTGTGCCTATTGACAGTTCCATTAAGTTTGAATTGGGCTTCATTCGACCAAATGATGCTACCCATAAATCCCGGTTCAAGTATCACCATCTCCTGAATCCATTCACAAAATTGCAACCTTCGATCTGGATCGTCGTCATTTAGCTGTTGAATCAGTCTTGGAATGTAAACACGATACTTGCCTCTCTTCAGAATGCGTAGCACGCTGCTAGCACTTACATCACTTTCACGTGCCCCTTGCCTTGAAGATTTGTTAGGAGAGCGTTGAAACAGTTCCAAGACTGCCGTTGATGACTCATCACTTGTAGCTGTTCGAGGCCGACCTGAATGACCTTTATGCACATCACACACTGTTCCATGAACTTCGAATTTGTCTTGTATGCGTGTAAGTGTTAATCTTGAAGGTGGTTCTGTATCATACTCCCTTCTCCACTGTCTTTGAACTTCATTTACATTCTCAAACTTCCAGTACCACTTAATAACCTGCTTACGTTCTTCAAAACTCAAACGTACGTCCCCCATGTTGATATTACAAATTCCAACTGACAATATAACATAGAGGGACGATTATGCTGGCACCTGGCGAAGAAATATAACATTAGCCTCGTAGAGCGGGAAAACTACAATAGTTTAAAGTGTGTATACATTTTTTTGAAGCACCCGGTATATATATATATTTTTTTTTTAATGTCCTGACTTAAATAGAAATTTGGGTTAGAATGATTTTTAAGAAGGATCAATGTCTTGACCCGAGGCCCCCCTGTAATTGGATGGAAGTTGCCATAGGAGTACAGAGAACTGATTAGGAATCATAATTTACTTCTCAAAATAATAATTATATCAATAACTTCCCTCAGAAATACATTCAGAGTTTCTCAATTTAAATTAATGACCAATCTTTGACTTAGAAACTAATGTCATTTTGAAAAACAAATGGAAATTAAGCTTCCTGTTAACCAATTTATTGCACTGCTAGCTAAGGTTTTAATAATGCAACATTGATTTTGCTACACATTTATGTATTCTAAATCTGTTGAAAAAAAAACATACAGAATCTATAACACTATACAATTTTCAAAATGCCATTCATAGGTTGATATATATGTGATAAAATACGAGTAAAACCATGAATGAAGCTTAAAATTATTAGATCTTGGCACATTTATTTTAAAATCAATCTGAATTAGTTCATTCTTTTAAAATATTTATTTTTAAGCTTATTAGAGATTAAGGCATTAAGCTTATTAATCTGAAAACAGAAAAGAGAAATGCAAATATAATTTATAATTAATGAGGAATAATATGACCTGAAACACTGAAAGTGTGTTTTTCAGAGTCAATGAAAATTCCTCATTACCACTACTTTTAGAATTCAATTTATTTTTTAGGCCTATAACATATAATGTAAAAAAAACCAGCAAAACAACAATACAAAATGTATTTAATTTATGTGTTAACAGAGGATAACAAGGAGAAATACATGTAATCAGTAGAAATGAGAAAGAAAAATGCATGCTAATACTTCACCACATGACTGAAGCCCTCAGACAGGTCATGCCTCACAAGTTTTAAAACATTATTACTGTTTTTTTTTTATTCAAAGCATCACAAATAAAGGTTAGTTATTTTTAACATAAGCTTTTGAGAAATCTGCACAAAGAAATTAGATGCAACCATTGTCTTAATGTTAAGTATTTTGCATCAATTATTTCACAAATGAGACAACAAAATTTAAAAATTCATTACTTAATATTTAATGAAACATCAAAGAGTTTTATTTTAAGACTTTAAAATTTTGTTTTAAGTTACCTCCAAAAAATTTCACCCTTTCCTCCCAAATTTGATAATTTCCCCTCTTTTTAAAAAAGGTTGACATGTCTGGTGTTTATTTAGCATGCATAAGAGATTGTGAGAAATGAATATAAGGAAACACCTCCACCAGACTCAATGTCAAATTTCTCACAAACCCTAAAACTCAGTCTTGACCTTCCTTCCTCCGCTGACTTCCTGCGCCCTTTGTCCTCAAAAACACGAAGTGTCTTGTCCTGTGAGCCTTTCCGACTTCTGATAGAACTATGTTTACTGGAATTGTTGTCACCTCCCTTACCATCCGCTGTGTCTAGGGCAGCTCTAAAATGAATAATGAAAAACATTTTAAAAAAAAAATATAATGTATGTGATTTCCTACGAATTTTCTTAACTTTTAAAACAATATCAACTCATAACTTTAAAAAAATATGTATATTATAATTGTACACTTAAAATATACATTGCAAATAAAACAAACTCAATCATAACATAAATTGTATGTTTATAAAATTCATTTTTGTTTAAGTCCAAAAATAATAACAAATTATTGGCAAATAATCAAAAGGCAATTAACTGAAAAGAAATATAGATGTAAATGGATTTTTTTTTCTTTCTAA
Source organism: Radix auricularia (assembly GCA_002072015.1). Taxonomy (NCBI): domain Eukaryota; kingdom Metazoa; phylum Mollusca; class Gastropoda; family Lymnaeidae; genus Radix; species Radix auricularia. The sequence goes on along the minus strand of MUZC01002318.1, from coordinate 250,274 downwards.
AATTGTTAATTATTCCATCAATTTATTAAGATTTAAGAATACTTTTTTTTAAATGTTAGTCTATCCTCGGAAAAGCAATTTTGTAATTTAATTTTAAAATAAGCATCATTTACAGCAAAAATAATAATTATTCTCGTTATTAAATAAAATATGTTTCAAAAGTCTTCATAAAAAATTATAATTATTTATAACCAACAAAAAAAAAATAAAGAAAATAAAATTTTTGAATTAATATGGTTCCAAGCTGAAAATAAACTATTGTACAATACATAAGGCTAACAAATAATAATCTAATCACTTATCAGGATTCCACACACTGATAGAAAATCTATGAAATCAGTGCAAGAGAATGTGAGAAATAAATTTTTACAATACTTCAAATCACAAAATTGAATAAGACAATAGAAAATTAAAACACATAGACAGATCTTTTGAACAATAAATTATACTTTATATCCATCCCAGTCAAATATTAAATTAATTATAATAAATATTTACTTTAAGGACGATGTGGTTTTTAAGGCAGATGTGGTTCTCCTTTCAATGATAAGTAATTGTGATTAAATGATTCTTGATCAATTATATTTGAAAAGGAATCATTTTAAAATTTTGGTTTCCAAATATGTGCAAATGAAAAGAGTCACTAAATAAAAATAAAATTAAATGAAAAAAATTCTAAGGTAAGCATTTCAAAAGAATTTTTTTAAACATAATGAATGTGTTGAAAAGGAGTGAAGGAAAGTCTAAGTTTGAGGGGGGGGGGGGTTGACACTGTCTGGTACCTTAAAATTTTCATTCCTTTTTGGTAAGACCTGAAAACATTTTTTTTTTAAAGATATGCCTACATTTTTACCATATCAAAATTACAGTCTCATTTCAAACTTCTGTCTTTATTTGTTAAAGCTATGTACAAAAGTACAAAACAGAAAAAGATAAAAGATTTTAAAAATGAATAAGGCAAATTTTTTAAATTTAATGCTTCAATTTATAAAAGATATTTTTTTACTGTTATTGTAGTAATAAAACTTTCTTCATACATAAAAGCATTTTGATTTAAATAAAATATGCACTCATTTTTGATATCTTTTTAACTTCAATCACTGAATCTCAAAACTTTTAATGCATTTAAAATTTGGAGTAAGATTATATATATATTTTAAAGAAGTAAAGCTTATATCAGTAAATAACTAAATGTTAAATATTAAAATAATACAATTAGTTCAAGTTATTGAAAATGCATGGTGTAAAATTAATATCTCACCTTGCTGGTTTCAGTATGTTCTCTAATTCTGAAGCCAAATGTCTCCTGATATACGATTTTGATGGTGGAATTCCAAGAATAGATGCCAGTGTATCAGCATTGAAAGAAGGCTCAAGAACCATCAGTGCTCCATGCACCCCACTCTCTATCAATGTCTCACTGTACTCCTGTAAAAGTTTTTTCACTTAAATTTCACATTATAAAACATCATATTCAATTAATCAGTCAATATTATATTTTAAAACTATCATCTATCATTTAATACATACATGCTAGTCATATCTATTATTTCAATTATAAAAAAAGGAAAACATTTGAAATCATGTAATTTTCAATCATATTCACAATCATTTAAAACAAAGAACAATAAAATACATAATAGTAACGTTTGTTTTCTAACTTACTCCCAAATCAATGGTTCTTGTCCACTTCATCAGCCTTTCATTTGTCCAGACAATTAAATCAATATCTTTGTCCTCACACTGATTTCGACGATGGTATAATTTCTGAAAAGAAAAAGGAAATAAATTATTGCTTATGAATTTTTATATGTAAACTATTTATAATTTAACTTTTTTGTCGCTTGAAAATTAAATTAATTTCATGCATTTAATTTATTTTAGGTTAAATAATAACTTAAATGTTAATTTAAATGATGGGAGTCAGTTATTGTCACATGATATGGGATTGGTAGAGAGAGATCATGTGATGAATGCGAGACCAGAATGCTTAGCGGGCTAGAAGTGTGTTCGTGAAGACTAGAGAGGCACTCAATTCGTTTCACTGATATATATTAATATGTAAAAAGAGTGTACATAAGTTCAAGTATTGAACTAAAGTTATTTGTGTTACAAAGGACTTCCATGTTGTCATTAAACGAAAGAAGCAGCTGTTAATTAACGCCTACAAGTAAGAAAGTGGCCCAAAAAGGCAAAGTTACAGATATGCCATTGGCCTTTGATGTCATATCCTTGGAAAAGCCATTATTTGAGACAAAAACTATGCTAAGATAAACTTCTATTAACATTACAAATTAAAAAAAACAAGTTCTTTAAGTAGTAAACAATTAAGGAACTTTGTAACTTACTTTTCAATTTCCAATCTTGAGAGAATTTAAAATAAAAAGTTCAAACTCTAAATGCTTCAAATGTATCTTATAATCAGAGCTTATTGAAAAAATTGCTGTAAAGCACTGATATAGACTTTTAAAAACTACTTTAATGTTTAATGCCCCAAAGCGTTGTAATGCTCGCCTAGTCTGTAATGTGAAAGCACGGTATTGCGCGCCTCCATTGAACTCTCCTTAAAAGCAAAATCACAGAAAGTAAAAACTCTTCAGTGCATGAAAGATGATGTATTAGACTTCTGGCAATGGCGGCCATTTCCCTCATTAGTATTATCACTTGATTCGCGAAGCTTTTTGTAGTTTTTACGGTTGTTTTTTTTTTTTTTGAAGATGTGATTTTGCTATACTTTATTATAAAAATAATAGTTCTAAACTACAGGTAAAAATAGTTTTAAACTCATGGTCTTTTGGTTATTTAAAATTATTTTAAAAAATGAAGCTAGGATGACTATAACAATATAAATAAATTTTACGCAATTTTTTCAATTTCATAACCAGTTGATTGCAATATGGGAAATCCTTACAGGATAGAGGTGGAAGTTTGCCAAAAACCTTCTGGGGCATTAATTAAACGCTAATCAATTTTATCTAAAAACAAATCTGCTAACCTCTTTATTGAAGTCAATTCTCCTAAGGAGCTCAATAGCATGAAGAATGGAAGACTGATGAAACTTTCTGTGGACTGAAAAGTGTTTCTCAAGATCTCTCCTTGTTAATGTATTTAATACATGACCATCACAAAGTTGTTCCTCAAAAATATCTGTGTATTGGGGAAGACCAAGATCTGGGAGAAGGCGATGAGCAATCCAGGTGGGATCCATTTCACTTGCCTTTAAGAATTTGCTGGATAGAAGAAAAAAAACATGTATATCAGACCACACAAGTGTTAGTGTACTACATGGAGAGAAGAGTTTAAAAGTTTAGGGTAAGACTAAAACAAAGTAAATCTGTTTAAATGCAATGAGACAAGTTATTTTAGTGTGAAATTTCAATTCATTAAAAGTGGTAGCTTTAAAATTATTATTTTTTTACATTTCATTTGGATTTCTGTGTTGTTCAATGGCAAGTCGAAGCTTCCTTCTGTGCATTGTGTTAGTGACTCCCAATGCTGCACTCAGCTCACTGTCACTTAAACCCAGGAGAATCTATGGATTGAAATTTGGGGATAGATATAAATAAAGTTTTGAAATAAAATGATTAAATTTGGGTGACATTTTTTTAAATGGAGCATAACGAATCATTAAACTGTTTGAGAATAAAACCATTGTCTTGAATTTAAATCTTTATATTTCTGAATTTTAACACACACAATTTTTAGGTTTTTGACTGGTTAAGTACTCTGTTATGTAATGTGCATGCATCTCTAATTTTCTTACCCTTCCACTTTTAACATTTGAAAGGCAGTTTTGTGCATACATGGGCATCGCCAAAGTGATTTCCAACCAGGCCAATACCTGATGTGCCCTCCACTCCTTCATATGGACACCAACCATTTTTTCTATGGTATTCAACTTCTCCTGGTAGTTGTCCTGGCTCAATACACAGAGCTTAGGGCAAGTATCTGTCAAATGGAAGAAGTAAAAAACAAAATTATGTGGGAAAAGAATACTTTTTTAATTAATCTACACTGAAATATATTTATTTATATACATGTATATGTGTGTGTGTGTGTGTATATATATATATATATATATATATATATATATATATATATATATATAT
>MUZC01002318.1:235729-245783 GCA_002072015.1 Radix auricularia | reverse complement strand
TATATATATATATATATATATTGCATTTAAATATTACTTCTTAATATCTTGTCATGAATGTTATAAAATAGGTTTAAAATATAAGGCAAGTGAGTAAATGTATTAAACAATGTTGAAACAGTTGTTGTTGTTTTTTAAATTTTGACTTCAAGTAATTTGTAAGTGATGGGTCATTAATCATTAAATATAATCAATTTCCACAGCCCAAGAAAAAATATATATTTCAAATAGATTGTGAAGTTTATTTTATTATTTTTGCTTTAATTAAGTACCCACTACTGAGTTTTGAAATGTATCATAGTTAAATAATTAATTGTGGGAATTATAGTACTAGAGAAAATTATAGTACATAATACTTAATTTTTAACATTGAAACTATAAGCAATGCATATAGCTATAACTAACTGAAGAAAAATTAATATTTTTGGAGCTCATTTTCCAAGATCATTAGGAATCATCTTGTTACAATGGACATGAAGTAAAAATAATAATGAAAAAGAAATTCCAATCTATTGAGAGGTATCTATTTTTTTTTTTTAAAGTATATTCATCTTAAGTCCTATTTTCATGGAACAATTATAAATGTTCAAGTTATACAAATGGAACTTTTATAAATACACATTTAATTGCCTATAATTTGTTCATGAATCCGTAAGTTTTTTCTTACAGATGATTTATTAATTATTTAGAGATTTAAAAAAAACTTTTACTATAAATACTTTAGGCTCAATATATAATAAAACATAAAATTCCTACTTGGTGCTCCATTGTCCTGGTCAGCCTGGAAGGTACAATTAAGGACAGAAGATTCTTCCATGGTTGAAAACCCATTGTCTTCAGCAAGGGCAAAGTTATCATCATCAATGTCAGTGATGATTGCCTCCCCATTGCCTGTTGGTCCTGTGGTTGAAGAGATGCTGTTGTCTTGACTAGAAAGTTGATCTCGTACCTGTAAATATAAGGTTTTATAAGTTTTAAATTACTCATTGTTAAATATAGAAAAAACTATAAATGATTTTTTTATAAGAATGTAGTAATTTTGTTTTTACTTGCCTACTTATATCAATAAAATGATATCTGATTAAAATTTAGTCTTAGTTTGCCTAAATTCTTTTTTAAAAAAAATAATTTCATTATTTATTTGAATAAGTGATATTTTAGTACAGTAATATATAATAATTAGGAAAAGTAATCAATAACAATTAGTAATTATGCAGTCAATATTTCCATGAGCACATATGAAATAGAAAAATCAAAATGAAATAAAAACATACAAAAGAAATGTATCTTACAAATATGCAGTCGATGAGCAAAGAAAGAGCTACACATTTTTTACAAAATACATAATAAAATTTAAATACAACAGAAAATTTATAAAACAAGCCGGTTTGTATTAAATTAGTAATAGTTCAGTAATTGACACAGGCTCATAAAGAATTTATGGACCAGTATTGTATATTCTAAAATATTCACTCTTCTTTAAAAGTATAGTTATCTGTTGAAGACGCACCTTGTATATAGAAGATTATTGCATCCTACGCTTATCTATGGTTTGTGTTTAGCTGTTAATCAAATAAAATTTACTTGTATCTGCTATAACAAGCATGAAATAAAAATTAGTTATACAAACCTCTTTAAGCTGTGATTCTATTTCTCTCAAATTTTGCTCTTTGGCATCAAGCTGAGTCTTAAGAAACATTGCCCTCTCTGCTGCATCTTTAGCTTTTGTAATTATCTCCCATTTGTCATTTTCAACTTCTTCTTTCTCTTTGGCAAGCTGGGTTAAAAAATTTCAAATGTAATTAAAACTTTAAATTTAGTTGAGATTTTCTACAATGAATAATGCATAGATTTTTTAGTCTCATTTGTCCTATTGTCATCCGCTTTAAATGTAACATACACAAAAACACATTAAATTATAACAATTCCTTAATTCTACTTTAACATCGTTCATTTTAATAATAAATCTAACGTTCTTACTTATTTGGAGATTATAATTTTTATTTTACTATGTAATAATATTGCTTGCAACTGATTTTTAAAAAATGAAATAAATATTTTGATAAATACTTATTTTTTAAAGCTTAAAATAATATGAAAGTTTATTGCTGCCAAAATAATTTTTTTCATAACTTCCCTTAAAAAAAAAAAATTATTTCAAAACTTCAATTCAAATTTCCTCTTGATCAATAGTTGGGTAAATGAAGATCATGTAAGTGTAATAATTATTGTAAATGTAAAGCTAAAGGCAACAATAAAATGAAGTTCTTCTTTCCATTTTATTCTTATGACTAAGTGAACACATTAGCTTACCTGTTTAATCATATCATCACTTTCTTTCACGCGTTGTTCATAGTTGCGAATAAAATCCCGCAACTCTGTTTCTTTTTCCTCTAAAGTTGTGTAAAGTTGTTTCATTTGACTAAGAAGATCCAGCTTCTCTCCTTTAAGTCTTTTGCGATCACTCTTCATACCTTTTAAACAAAAAACAATATATTAATATAATAATAACTTCATATATGCCAAATTAAAATGACCTTGCTTTCTGTTTGGATGTAATTCAGAGAAATCTTTATTTGAAAAACAAAAATTCTGTTTCACCTAAAATCTTGTCTAAAAAATGTTTTTTGAAAAACATACATAACACTAATTTATATGAATTGATAAATACATTATCTAATTTTTTTTTTATCATTGTATGCCTAAATATATTTTCTGACCTTGCAACACCTCTTTAGCTCTGTTAAGCTCTTGTTTTGTTTGTATCAGCTCCAACTTAAGCTCCCCATAGCTGGGTTTTGTATCACTGGTTGCTGCTTCAAGTTTGACCTGTCGCAACTCATCGAAATCTTTCTTTAAGCTCCGAAATTGCTGCTCTAATCTGGCATTCTCCCCCTTTAGATGTTCATTTTCATGCTATGATTATAAAACATTAATATTAATGGAATTGAGCTAAATTAAAAGCAAAACAAAATTAAAAGAACTTGGAATTTATTAATTTTTTTAAAAAGTTTAAAATATGTATTTTAAAGACGACAAATACATTTTAAAAAAAGGTTAATATTTGAAAGATTTGTAGATAAATAGGCAATTATGTTTGATTTGAGCTCCTGACAGCATTGAACTAATAAGTACTTTGACATTTTATACTACATCCGATTGAGCTTTGAAGTTAATGTCAATGTTCAGTTCTAATAATATTTGCTTGGCAGTATTTTCTTTTAAGATTACTTTTTAAGTCTTAAAGACTTATATTTTTAATAAAAATTTATGAAAAGGAGAATACTTTTAACATGCAATTTTTTTTTTACCAACCTGCTTGTTTGAAGAAAACATACTATTTACAAAGAGATAGGCAGATAGGTATTTAAAATTTTAAAAAATAAACTCCTCAAGAACCAGGAAATCAATAAACCATCTGACACTTAACCGACACATAAAACATGAAGTAAAATTATATGTATTTTCAAAGACAATGTTTATTGTATTACTAAAAAAAAGTTCCCAATGGATGCAAATATTTACTTTGATATCATCTTGGGCACACTTAAGAGCATCATGCTCTTCTATGAGATGCTTGTAGTCTTCCAGTAACTGTTCATTTTCCTTGGTCAGGGTCTGAACAGTTACCTCCATGTCTTCTCTATCAGAATCTGATTTATCTCCTTTATTGGTATTGTCTGAAATAAGAAATATTGTTTGCTATCATTTCTTTAAAAATGTTTAATATTTCTATAAACTTAGTAAGTGTGAATTTAAAAAAAAAAGAAATATATTTCAGTATAATATTTCCTGATAGGGACAGAAATGAATATAGAGGGACATAAGGGCAGAGACTGGAAATATGTAGAAACAAGACAGAAATGATTAAGGACAGCAACTTAGAGTCAGCTATCAACATTAAAAAAATAAATTTAAATGAAGAAAAAAAAATGTTATTCATATTCAGATTTTAGGCATTCTTGAGGATTGAATTGTGCCTGAGGTATATAACATTTATTATTCTCATCTTTGTTTCAGTATAACAACTCAGGTCATATTTGTGCTTGTTTTTCTAAAGCCCCACACTGAATATACCAATAAACACATTATTAAATTAATCGTTGAGTAAAATAGCTTCTGTTAGAGTAGCACGTTATGTTTAACACACCTCGAGTTAATCTCTTGTCAACTTGGGTTGCTTTGTCCACCTTTCCCATTCCTTCTGGCTCCCCAATTTGACTCAGTCTCTTATTGGTTGAAGCAAGCTCCGCCCTGAGCAAACTCACTTCCTGATTGGCTGCCTATTCAAACAAAGTATTTTTTAAAAATTGACATTTGTTGTCAAAAAACAGACAAGCATGCAAAAATTAACAATTTCAATTATGAAGATTTTCATATAAAAAAGCATCAAACCGCACTGAAAAAATAACAATATTGCAGGATATTATAAATAGTCTGAGAAGTGTGACAATTTGTTTGTAGGGTAAAATTACGTAATTTTAAAAAAGAAGAAAATAATTCCTCAGAATTTTATAGCCTGAGTAATAATTTATGTACTATGTCATCAGACCAGGATGCTCGCAGAGGAATTCCCTAACAGAAGAGCAGATTGTAAAGAGAATGTGACAGTATACATGAATCACAATAGAAAATCACATGTTATTGGTAAGCAACAGTATATTTGCAAAAAATATGTGTTTAATATGTTAAGTTGGAAACAAGATTTTGTCACTATAGCAACTTGTGTAACAATGGTTCTTTGAATTTTTTAAAAAGCATCTCTCTTGAATTAAACTAATTTTCAACATATTAAAAAAAAACAAGGCAGACCAAAAGACGAACCTAGACAGCATGGTGTGGGTTTCGCTGTTAAAAACACTCTTCTACCATCCATTGAACCCCCGCCATCAGGCACGAAGAGGATCCTCACTCTAAGACTCAGAACAACTGCGGGCACAGCAAACATTCTTAGTGTGTATGTCCCAACACTCTATTCAACTCCGGAAGAGAAGGACCAGTTCTATGGAGCGTTAGACCAGGCAATAGCCAGCATCCACAAAGACGAGGCAATCTATCTCCTAGGAGATTTCAATGCTAGAGTGGGGAGCGACCACGAAGCCTGGCCCACCTGCCTTGGACTCTTTGGAAGAGGAAAGTTAAATGAAAATGGACAAAGGCTTCTGGAATTGTGCTGCTCACGAGGCTTGTGTGTGACCAACACTTTCTTCAATTGCAAGGATATACATCAAGTATCTTGGAGACACCCTCGATCCCACCGATGGCACCAGCTGGACCTCATTATCACCAGGCGTGCACAACTAGCTAGCGTCCTACTCACTCGCAGCTATCACAGTGCCGACTGTGACACGGATCACTCCCTTGTCGCCATCAAAGTACGAATAATGAGGAAAAACTCGTACCACACCTAGAAAAAGGGAAGTCCACGCATCAATACCTCCTGCATGAAGGACCCCGCGATAACGCAGCTGTTCACAGACAAGGTGAAAGAAAGTCTCTCAAAGATGTCCCCATGCGTCACCATTGACTCCAAATGGACGCATCTGAGAGACAAAATCTATACATCCGCAATACAAGCCTTTGGCACAAAATCTCACAAAAACACTGACTGGTTTGATGAACATTGAGACGAGATGAAACCTGTCACTGAAGCAAAAAGAAAAGCTCTTATGGCTTACAAGGAAAAGCCTATACCCGACATGTTGTATGCCTTAAAAACAGCCAAGTCACTTGCCCAAAAGGTTGCACGTAAATGTGTCAATACCTACTGGCTTAAGCTCTGTTCCAGTATACAATCAGCTGCAGACTTGGGCAATGCAAAAGTCATGTACAAAAACATCAAAAAGGCAACTGGCCCCTTGACGTCAAAAGTTTCTCCCCTAAAGTTCAAAAGTGGTGAAATTATTCAAGACCAGGCAGCCCAGCTAAAACGGTGGGTTGAGCATTATCTGGAATTGTATTCAACAGTTACCACAGTTTCCAGCACCGCTCTAGATGACATCCCAGATATGCCACTAATGGAAGAACTTGATGTCATGCCCACACAGGAAGAGCTGACCAAAGCAATTGACAGCCTAGCTTGCGGAAAAGCGCCTGGGAATGATGGCATACCACCAGAGACTCTAAAGAGTGGCAAGACAGTTCTACTCCAACCATTGCACGAGATTCTGTCCCTCTGCTGGGAACAGGGCTACTTCCCCCAAGACCTAAAGGATGCAAATATAGTGACACTATATAAAAACAAAGGTGATAGGAGTGATTGCAATAATTATCGCGGCATTTCACTCCTTAGTATTGTAGGAAAGACCTTTGCCCGCGTTATACTAACACGTTTACAGAGCCTAGCATCCCGTGTCTATCCAGAATCTCAGTGCGGTTTCCGGTCAGGTATGTCTACCATAGACATGGTGTTCTCCATACGACAGCTCCAGGAAAAATGCAGAGAGCAGCAGATGCCACTATACATTGCCTTTGTGGACCTTACAAAAGCCTTCGACTTTGTCAGTCGCAACGGTTTATTCAAAATACTGGCAAAAATCGGCTGTCCCCCTCACCTACTTGCCATCATCAGACAGTTCCATGAAAATATGCTTGGCACAGTGCAGTTTGATGGAGCTAAGTCAGAGGCCTTCCCTGTCAGCGGAGTTAAACAAGGTTGTGTACTCGCACCAACACTCTTCGCAATATTATTCTCTGTACTTCTTCGATACGCATTCAAGGATAGCAGTGAGGGAATCTGGTTAGATACCAGAGCTGATGGAGGACTTTTCAACACTGCCCGCCTCCGAGCCAAGACAAAAACGACGGATGTCCTAATTCGAGAGCTACTATTTGCGGATGATGCGGCACTAACAGCACATACAGAATCTGGTTTGCAACAACTCGTGTTAAGCTTCTCCAATGCCTGCAAAGAATTTGGTCTGCAAATCAGCTTGTAAAAGACAAACATCATGGCCCAAGACACTCGACCTCCTCCTACCATAAATAATGAAAACTTGGAGGTTGTGGACAGCTTCACCTACTTGGGATCCAAGTTCTCTAATACACTGTCCATTGAAGAAGAAACAGCAGAATTGGCAAAACAATGGCTAAACTAAATAAGTGGGTCTGGCAAAACACCAAGCTAACGGAGAAAACCAAACTGTGCGTCTATCGTGCCTGTGTCATCAGTACACTTCTATATGGGAGCGAGACATGGACCACTTATACATCACAAGAGCGCAAGCTTAACAGCTCCCATTTGAGATGCCTGCATCGCATCCTTGGTATTAAATGGCAAGACAAAGTGCCTAATAGTGAGGTCCTAACGCGTGCCAATACCCAAAGCATGTTCTCAATTCTTAGTGAAAGACGCCTGAGGTGGCTAGGACATATCAAAAGAATGAGCCCCGGCCGCATCCCGAAGGACCTCCTATATGGTGAACTTATTTCAGGAAAGAGGAAAACAGGTCGCCCACGCTTGCGATTTAAAGATGTCTGTCAAAGGGACATGAAAGCAGCCAAAATACATACAAAAGACTGGGAGTGTAAGGCAGAAGACCGATCTACGTGGCGCACAGTTGTCAAAGAGGGCGTCATAGTAGCCGAGGAGCGAAGAATGGAGGAGGCTGCAGACAGAACAGCTAGGAGAAAGGCCAACAGATTTGGAAGCACAGAACTCATGTGTAAAAACTGTGGTAAAGACTGTCACTCAAGGATAGGACTGCACACCCACTCGAGAAAATGCAACCCAACCCAACGGTGATGCACCATCGTCTCGCGAGACGGAAGGATGCCGAAAATAAAAAAAAATAAAAAAACTAAACAACAACCAGGATTTCCTTAGGGCTTGAAACTGCTCTAGCATTACCCGAGTTTAGTCCCTCCCTAGATGACAGCATAAGCCATTAAAAATTAACAACTGTTCAACTTTCCCCAGGCATAGTGTTTCCCCAACCATTTTTGCCCCCTCTCACCTATAGTTAGGCCTCCCCCACTTTTATATAAGCTGTTGTCCATTAAAAGAGGTTTAGATGTAATCTCAGACATTTTAGTAAAACATGAGATCCCACATCAAATTGTAAATGTTCCATACTTATAATATTGGTAATCTATATTTGTACTGCTAGAGATGAATATTGGTAATCTTTACTTGTAGTGCTAGAAATGACTATTGGTAATCTATACTTATACTGCTAGAGTTGACTAGTGGTAATCTATACTTGTACTGATAGAAATGACTATTGGTAATTTATACTTGTACTGTTAGAGATTACTATTGGTAATCTATACTTGTACTGATAGAAATGACTATTGGTAATTTATACTTGTACTGCTAGAGGTGACTATTGGTAATCTACACTTGTGCTGCTAGAGATGACTATTGGTAATCTATACTTGTACTGCTTATAGGACAGTTTACTCCCTATTCCGCGCCCCTCTACCCCCATCCACCCATTCAAAATAAAAAACGACAACACCTCATCAAAATAAAAAAAATCCATTTGCGATATAGAGGAATCCAGCTACCCCGTTGAACAACATTGTTTTCAGAATATCAACACATTACCTAATGTTTAACAGGAGCATTGCAAACGCATCTCTGTTTAACATAGCATCACATCTTTCTGTCTAGACGATAAATTTATAGCTTGTAATTGCAGCTCTTAGCACGTTTTACATAATTTCATTTAAAATGTGGTAAAAAAAAAAAACAAAAAAAAAAAACTCTCAGAGTAACCTTCAAATTATGTTTCATGACCAGACTTCATTAATCAGATGCTTGATGTCATGCACAGTGTGATATAACAGTGGAAAAAACTACAGCCAACAATAAGAAGGAAGCTACAATTACTATCAGAGCACCCCACTTGTGGTCCTCGGATATGTCAAGAGGGCCGTCATAAGGAAGAAATACACTTCATCTTCGGGGCGAAATCTAAAATTAACAGCGGGCCTCACAAAGTCAAATGATGGCTCTATACCTACAGGACACACACTCAAAACCTCCGAGAAAACCAAACATGCAGCCTCAATGGCAATGGAATAAACCTATGTTTGCCCCCCCCCCAAGCCCCATTTAACTCTGGGATAAACCTACGTGAATAGAAAACAATCAATTCCCTTACTTTCCATCTGGCATCAGAGACAAAAACTTCAACGAATAAACTGAATCTGTTTTAGGGTTCTGAAGGTTAATGCTTTTAAGTAATTGCCAACAGAAAGTTTAGACTATGACAGAGTGCCCTTTAAGTTACACGGCCGTAAAAATTATGTGACTGACGCCGTGCTGCAGTTTAGAATTACCGCGCAGCTAATTTTTAAAAATATTGCACAAAAAAATGTATGCTGTGCAACTTTGCACCTGATTTCTCTTTCAACACGGGCCAGCCAACTTTATAAAGTACATTGGTCTTGGAGCTGGACATTAATTTATATACAGTTTAAATGATTTCGCCTTATCATCTAAGTAGTCTTCCTGGGACTATCTTATCTACATGAGGATGTTACCTATAGGTAGAAATTTGTGCACAGTATTTATAATTTAAAAAAGCTGTTCATTGCTCCTGCTTTATTTCTTTGTTAAACTATCATTATTATTTTTTAGTTTTGTACTTAAAAACAATACAAAATTATAGAAGCAATACCATTAAAAATAATACTAATAGTATTACTTATATAATTTTGTTTGACAGATAAATTGTATTTGTTGAATACATTTGTAAACTTTTAAAAATATTCTTTCTCAAGGAAATAAATTATGCGCAAAGAACCCAAGTCCTCAACCACTACATCAGCCATCTAAGTCAGACATTTAAGATAGCTCGATAGTCTGAGAAGTGAACTGAACATCCACATTCGTGTTTTTTCTGAAAGGCTGTATGTAAGTAAGCCACCGAGACAGAAATAGTAGTGTTAAAACTATCTCTGTTGGGCTTTCAGGAAGAGATACTTTAACTTTCGGGGCTTACAGGAAGACTTCCCAGAATGCATCAGGCAAAATGATTGTTATTTTCCTGTTTTAAACTGTTGAAGGCTCTCGTAGATATTAATAATAAATGTGAACAGCAACTCG
>MUZC01002318.1:221302-235500 GCA_002072015.1 Radix auricularia | reverse complement strand
CCCCACACACACAACCCAAAATACAGAGAAAAGCTCATCAAATCCTCCATTAAAACAAGAACGCAAATGTTATGAACTGTAATTACAAATAATTTTGTGTTCGCGTAAATGATTTTTTTTTTAAAGTTAAACCATTATTGTTATTTTTAGAGAACCAGAAAGACACTTGCAAAAAAGACGATTTGTATGTTATGATATTGAACGTTATTGTTGTGTAAGAAATCAATATTATACTCCATTTGAGACAAACTTAGTTATATAATAAATCTATTAACTACAGTCCTTAAAAAGACACACTCGCCTGTAAAGAGGACCCACCAGTATTGAAGACCCACCGGTACTAAAGACCAGCCTGTATTAAACCCATCTGTATTAAATATCAACCTGTATTAAGACCAACCTGTATTTAAGACCAACCTGTATTTAAGACCAACCTGTATTTAAGACCAACCTGTATTTAAGACCAACCTGTATTAAAGACCAACCTGTATTAAAGACCAACATGTATTAAAGACCAACCTGTATTAAAGACCAACCTGTATTAAACCCAACTGTATTAAATACCAACCTGTATTAAAGACCAACCTGTATTGATGACACACCAAATTTGAAGACCCACCTGTACTAACGATCCACATATAATGGCGACCCACCTGTACTTACGATCCACATATACTGGCGATCCACATATACTGGCGACCCACCTGTACTAATAACCCACCTGTACTGGCGACCCACCTGTACTGGCCACCCACCTGTACTGAAGACCCTCCTGTACTGAAGACCCACCTGTACTGAAGACCCACCTGTATTGACGTGTCGATGTGATTCGCCAGCTGCTTGTTGTCGTCTACCATCTTCCGAAACCTGGCTTGAGCGTCCAGCAGCAGACGTCGAATGAGCACCATAGAAGACTGGACCGACTCGTTGGACGTCCCATCTTTAATCCCCTGACATTGACTGGACACGATGTACTGAACTATCTGGTCGTTGAGACAATCCAGGGACTGGATAGCTGGGGGCAAGAAGAACACACGCTCATATTAAAACGAGTGAAAGGGAGGCGGTGGTCAAGCGTGTTTTGTTAGAGCACCGGTGCAGTGCGGGCAAAGGAAAAACTAGAACTAGAATCTTGGGTATTTTCATTTGTCCTGATCGAAATGAAAACACGGTTGTCATCATTTCATTCCCCAGCAAGGGTTGGAGGCATTTCCCCTTAAGAGCTCAGGTTAAGTCACAACTAAAATCCACAAAGGGGCACGACTCTAGTGTTGTAGGTGATAGTGATGGTTTGGGTTGGGGAAGGGGGTGATGGTTTGGGTTGGGGAAGGGGTTGGGGGGGTTGGTAAGATACACAAATGAGATCATGGCTAGAGTTGTTGACATCTCGACTCCAGGTGATTTAAACATTGCTCATGGAAGAAATGACGAGGAGAAGGGAGGGGTAGGAGTAGGTGTGTTGGAGCAGCACTGAGACCCCGGGAGCGTGCGAGGCGTGTACAAAAGTAAGGCCTCAAAAGGTTGTTTGTCATAGGCACGTGACCAGCCCCGCGGGATTACAAACGTCATTTTGTTAACAACGGCATGTATTCCTCTAATAGGAGGCGCCACTGACGACAGTGTAAAATTTGAAAGGTGTAACTGTTAGTGAACCCTGCATAAGTATAAAGTTTCACCTCTGTTCCACTATCCGTGTATCATTTCATAATATACTTTTTTTTTTCTAGCCAAATATTAACATTTAAAAAAAACAACAACATCTAAACTAATTATCTTATGTGTAAAGGGAAAAAAAAAACAACACACACATTAGTCTACTAATATAATATGTTTATAAATTATAAAAATAAATTATGTATAATTCTTAAAATATAGATCTATAGTCTGAAAAAAATTGCCTTATCTTTGTGTTTATTTTATAGGTTGACAATGTAAGGAAAAGTACGCACAAAAATGCGCACTTTCATGTGCATTTCGCGACACAGATAGTATTGTCCCAATTTTAGGTGTGCTGATAATGCGTAAAATGTTATAGTTTCTCTTAATTTTTGAATGTTCTACGCGCATTTATTCTTACTTTTCAAGAGTCCCAACAAATATGTGTTTGATCCAGTGTCCAGTTGGTGTATTAATATAGGACATTGGTCAATAAGTTAGTTTGAATTTTATTCATGAGAGTTAAGTAGATGCTTCAAAATCTAAGTGAGTTGCCAACCTCTCATCACTCAAAGTTCTGTATCAGCACTCCGGAAAATAGGAACAAAACTGCCACTAAATAATGTTTGCGTTCGAACCATTTTTTGTCGTATAAATTCTTGCCAAAAGTCACTCACTCACTCATCAGCCCAAACCTTCATTATAGAGATGACCATTAAGGATATGGCTTAACCGTGACACAGTGTGTCGAATATATACGCACACACAAACACACACACTTCTAAACCCTGATGGAGACAGCAAATATACAGTTACCTGTGGTGGCCACCTCGTTTTGTTTGGAAACGGCTTTTGAAAACTTGTGTCTACCCTGGAGGTCGTTCAGAAATCCCAGACTGTACCGAGGACTTGGTGGGACCACCATGGTGGTCTTCTCTACAACGACTTTTTCAGGAGCCGTCAAAGAAGTTTCCGGTAGTTTTTTGTAGTCTGTCACCGCTTTCGTAGGGGGAATCGAAATCAGTCTGACGTGCGGTGCGGGCATTGGCACTGGGGTCAATAACTGCTCGTTTGTTCTGACCACCGTCGTCGAAAGGTCCTCATTAAAGGTAGGCCCCTTGGACTCGCGAGTCACGTCAGAGCTGACGGTGGACGTCACATTGGTCGAGTTCGACGTTTTGGAGACGATGGTCACATTGGACGAACCCACCATTCTGTACTCGTTGGTCTCTCGAACCGTCTCAGCGTGTGCGCTGCTACAAGATCTCGTCACTACTCGCGACCTCTCGTTGTTTTCCACTGAACCGTTCAGACCGGTAGGTTTTTTGGGGTCACCCTTCTCAGAACAGAACGAGATCTGTGTCCGTTTCAAATCCACCGAGGCTCGTTTCTTGGCGTCCAGCTGGACACCTGTTCTCTGAGCCTCCATGGACATGGGGCGCAGCAAAGATTTTCTTGGGTGGAGTTTCTTATCCGCGGTACCCTCCCTGTCCAGCCTATAGGGGTCCGAGCCAAGTCTCAGCTGAGACTCCGCCGTCCTGCAGGCAATGTCTGTCGGACTGATCTCCCCAGGGAGAGGATGTTGGCGATTGTAATCAAGGATCTGGTCGATTTCTGACATGTCCGAATCATTTTGGCTCTTTTTGAAAGAAAACTTAAACCGCCTTGACTTTGGTTTGGAATCCATGCTATTCTTTAAAGCTCCAATGTATATCTGATGTAAATTTGTGTTACTTTATAGGATATCAATTGTTTATAAATAATAACACGCGATAGAATGAGGCGATCTCATACAAACAGTTCAAATCTCCTATTTCTGAGCACATGTTACTTTGAACTCTGGTTTTAGCATAGAACGAGAGACATGATTATCGAGGTGCACATTAGTCAACACAACTTTGTTTGAATGGGAAAATAAACAGCACATACACACGAATGTTTTAGTTTAAATTTAACTCGGATCGCAAGAAATAAACCACAAAGCATAGACAACGGAATCAACTCAAAGGGTGTAAATCCCGTTAGACCTAAGAGACATCTGAAGAGCATGTTAATTCTAGTTTTCATTTTGGTATTCATTAACTTGACACATCCTTTTACTAACTGAATTCATCAAGTAAAAAGGTTAACATATATTTAGACCCAGTTTGTTTGTTTTATAATATGTTACTATAATTATATGCGTGACATTTTCACGGATGTGTCTTAATTAAATATTCACAATCATATTGTTGTTAGTCATTAGAGTTACCTCCTTCCAACTGTATGCCAAGCAAGAAGACCTAAATTACGTGATGAGATATGAAGGGCACGAAATAAAATTAAAGGGTAATAGGACACGGGTCATTGGCATTTAAATGGTGAGGGTTTTCACTTTCCAACTAAATTTCACTATTTTTATTAGTTATCTCAGTACTACGAGAAGAAAAAAAAAGCAAAATAACATAACAACGTATTTTAAAAAAAACAATGTAAAAAATGGGAAGCCTTGAAACCAGCACTGTGATGAATAGAAGAAATGCTCTGTTATAGCCTTGTACTTATAGAGCAGATTGAAGAAAACAACAAATTACACATGTGAAATAAAATGACTGGTTAGCTTAGCGCCCGGCGATATCAGAACACGTGTTTCACACCCTGCATTGCACCGAACTAGTAAAACGCCTTCCATTAGGCGATAAGGGACCGACCCCACACAGAGATTTCATTGACAGCAAACGGTCCGATAAAAGGGGGATAATTACAGAGGTGTGATACTCGGGTCAGGAGAAGGAAATGAGTCCGGTAACAAGAAAATGGGACGAGGTGAGAGAGATAAAATAGGTAACAATGAATACAACCAACTTGATAGCGGTGATGGATGTATTATGTGGCTTGCTTGGTAAATGAACCAACAGGGAGACCGGTAAATAGTGAACTATAAATAGGACATGATATAGAACAGTGATGGCGAACCTATGGGGTCGTCCATAAAGTACCTCATGCTGCTTTTAACCACTTTAACCCCCCTCCCACCGGCCACAAACTGTCACAAATCTCGGACCCTCCCCCTCTAAGTACGTCACAAAAGATCACATTTTTAAATTTTTAAAAAAAAAATTAAATTTAATATAAAACACCGTGACGTCAAACATGACTGAAACCCCCTCTCCCTGTCACAAACTGTCACACTTTCTTACACCCCCTGCCACGAAACTGAAAGAATGCTTCCTTAATCAAACCACTTTTTCTGGCACTTTGTGTTGGCAGTTTGCTATATATAAGTAGGTTTTAATTGAATTTTGGGCAATGGGCCCCAAAAAGGTTCGCCATCACTGATAATAATAACAAGATAATAATGGCTTGATTTACCGATGCCAAGAAAATGATAAGAGTGGGAAAGAAAGAAACAAATGGGAAAAAGATATAAGAATGATTTTTTAAAAAATATTTTTAAATTTAAAAAAGGCAATAACGGCGAGCGGTATAGGTAAGCAGCATTGGGTATGGCAGAAATGATTATATAAAATCAATTCTACCGATATTGCGATAAGTATAAAGTTTTTAAAAAGAGCAATCTCGGCGTAATGCTTGAATATGTTCCAAAATCAAAGAATTAATATCAAAATGAATACATAAATTACGTTCAGTCTTTAATACTTCGAGGCATTTTTACAGAATTTAAATATTTGGGTCTGGACGTTTGTAAGTTAGTCTCGACATTTGTAAGTTATTCTTGTCACATGGTATATTTGATATGTGATTGGTGGAGAGAGATCACGTGATGAATGCGAGACCAGAAGGTTTAGCGAAAGAGAGTGTGAGGAAAGACGGGCGAGATGCTCAACTTGTTCCACTGATGTAAAAAGAGTGTACATAAGTTCAAGTATTGGATTAAATTTATTTGTGTTACAAAGGACTTCTTTGTTTACTGTGAGCCATTAATTACCGCCAACAAGTTAAGTAAGAAAGCGGCAAAAGGGACGAAGTGACAATTCCGGACATTTATAAGTTAGTATCGACATTTGTAAGTTAGTCTGGACATTTGTAAGTTAGTATCGACATTTATAAGTTAGTCTCGATGTTTTTACAGTGAACATGTCTATGTGACTGGACTCTTAATTACAAACGCAGAGGAACTTTTTGCGCAACCCCCTTCCACAAATCGCCTTTCTCCATATGCGTAGGGAGACAAAATATTAAAAAGACGCATGGTTGTAACTATTAAGGGCTGTTGCAATTAACAACTTATTGTAACTTAGTAGATCTAGACGTATGTCGGGGGATATTTGGTTGAACATTTCCAACTAATATTAGTTTTAAATATTTATCCATATCTTAAACTATATACTTTTTAAAAAAAAATTAAAAGAAAATAGCCATGTTTAACAGGCCAAAATATTAATCATTTTTTCTCAAGTGATCATTATTTGTGTGCATTCCCCGAAATTATCAATCTTTGTAAAACGCTGTTTTACTAGGGATGCGACTGTATAGTTCAGAGGTTCTTAATCTGTGCTCAGCGCACCTCTCATGATCCCCTCGTACCTCTCAGTGGATATAGCTGCAACACCTGTCTTCTCAAAAAAAAAAAAAAAAAAAAAAAAAAAAAATTCGCCCCAATTAAAACTTTTTAGGAGCACCCAAGCCAGTTAAAAGCGCTAAGTACCGCTGTACTGCGCATGTCAGGAAGTAAACATTCCACGATATTCTTAGTTCTCCTATCTAAACGATCAGCACACACATTTCACCTCCCATCTTACGAACAGCCCAGACATTCACAAATAGCCGTGTTTAAGCGGCGTACGTCTATATAAGTCAACACGTTCTCGTTATCTCAACATTCTCGAACGAAAGGAGTTTTTAAAAAAAAGAGTCTGTTTGACTAACTTTCAACTGAATTGAACAGCTCAACTTACTGATGACTCCATGCAATATTCTCAATCATTGGCAATGTTTGCCATGTAAATCGTCCCCCTAGTTGTTGGGGGTGGGGGGGGGCTAGCCTACATAAGGCGTCATGAGAACGACAGCAGGACTACACTACAGACCAATCACAGTTGGAGATGAAGTGTGCAGGCGGTCAGAGGTTCTCACCTACAAATGAAAGACGAAGTACTGCCGGTACCCCGAGAAAAGCATTTGTTCTATATTCCTATCCCGCTTATATATATATATATCTATATATACCTATATATACCTATATATATATATATATCAATATATATCTATATATCCATCCATCCATCCATCGATCCATCCATCCATCCATCCATCCATCCATCCATCCATCCATCTCCATCCATCCATCCATCCATCCATTTACATCCATCCATCC
This sequence comes from Radix auricularia, assembly GCA_002072015.1. Taxonomy (NCBI): domain Eukaryota; kingdom Metazoa; phylum Mollusca; class Gastropoda; family Lymnaeidae; genus Radix; species Radix auricularia. The sequence goes on along the minus strand of MUZC01002318.1, from coordinate 228,527 downwards.
ATCCATCCATCTATATATTTGTTTTAACTAGGATGTTGATTCTATCTCGTTTGCGAACGAGTTTTTTTTCTTCTAAATGGGACGTTGTATGTATGCTGAACGGCAGTGCACATTATGCTATTTATTGTGTATTACAGACTAGAAGTGAATGTAGCCACGACGTCAGGGCAATCATCACCCAACCAACATACAAGCAAAGTGACAATATTTATTGAACAGCTTTACGCGCTGATCATATCTGATATCTGCGTCTGCCTATGGTGGTAACAGCTGCCAGGGGTCATTTGTCTCAGAGTGTACGCTACACATCACGAGAAACATGTTCATGTATTGTTTAGTTAAGTCCAGAGATTTCATTATGCTATGCGGTCAAACGATTCTAGCCAGAGTTACAGTAATAAAAAAAACACTTAAAAACACAAATTTTTGACTATAAATCCTTTATAGTCTTTACGATAATAGCTAGTTCTATACGGATGTTTATTATAATACGCAGGAAAAAACAATTAGAAAATACAAAATTCTAGTTATGTCTCGTAAAAAGTGTTTAATATAATGCGCACCGATCGTGAATATATTTTTAAAAAAGTATAGTCAATATAATGCTCAAATTAACGTGATACATAGAGATAAAAAATAATTTAAAAATTCAATAATTGAATTACAGTACATTCGATTTATCAGAAACTTTGATAATTAATTTTTATCATCGGCACGAGTCTGCCTGCAAAATTTCAGCTCTCTAGCTTACGAGGTAGAGGGTTAAAAATCGATCCAAAGTTTTTTCGGGCAAGCAAGCACGCACGACTCAGACACCACAGCTGATGTAAAAGATTTTTTTAAATATTTTAAAAACCCGTAAAAAAAAAAAAATTAAAAAAAAAATTAAAAAATTCTAGTTAATCTATGTCTCATAAAAAATGTTTTATGTATTGCTCACCGAACATGAATATATTTTTAAAAAGTAATGTCAATATAATGCGCACCTTATTGCGCGACATGAAAGGTCGTTGAACATAATACGCACCAAAACAGTCAATCTAAAAAAAATTACCATGATACATGGAGATAAATAAAATAATTTTTAAATGCCTTAATTCAATTACAGTACATTCGATCGATCTGAAATTTTAATACATCATTTTTGTCATCGGCATGAGTCTGCTTGAAAAATTTGAGCTATCTTACGAGGAAATGCGTTAAAAATCGATCCAAAGTTTTTTTTCGGCAAGCAAGCACACACGCACGGGCTCAGACACCACAAGTTAAATATAAAGGATTTAAAAACCAAGGTTATTTCGGGTCAACCAAGATTCGGATTGTCGGCACCCTACTTCCCACTTCATTTGACATGCCGCCCTGGGTCGCATTCAATGAGACCGTCCACCTGCTGCTACTCCTAGTGGCATCTTTGTATGTCTTGAAAAACCACACAACGCGAGTTTATGTCCTTGTAAGATTTTTTTTGGCTCTGGGGTGGAGAGTAGAGTGGTTAATAAGAAGGTTCTATACTGTATACTATACAAATATCACGGACCATTCAGACTACACGAATCCATTAATGTATGCACAGACACCGGAGTCTTTTCTTGTACATACTCTGTGTGGCGTATTGGGGGAAAGATCAACTTGGTGTATTTCTCACGGACAACACGGGTAGTGTTAACATCATTATATACAAATAACACAACGGACGCGCTCGATGTTTGACTCACAAGACGAAGTTCTTTAAATTCTATTACGGAAAAGTTACAGCTAACCATTTGAAATTTAATGACATATTGACACAGTAATTTTTCAGTTACAATATCTATACTAAAAAGCCAAAGCTCTCACTCTCACTGACTGACTGATCACTAATTCTCCAACTTCCCGTGAAGCATGAAACTTTGGGAAGTTGTCGGGTACCCTCTTACGAGGAAAATTGGCCTAAAAAGAATTTTGAAATTCACACTCATGGGGGCCGGGGCTTTTTTTGTTGCTTATATGAACTTTATATACAAAGCGCTGGTAAATTGCTAGTTAGTATATATATATATATTAGGGCTGTTATCGATTAAATTAAATTTGATAGTTAACTTTTGAAATATTACCGATTAATTAATCGATAATTTTCTTAAAGCTAAAAATAAAGATGTATGACGTCATTAAACTGAAAATTTCAAGGGAAGTAATAAAAACAGGCAATTGTTTTTTTTAATTGAGTTATTTTTAAAAACATAGTTAGCGAAAAAAATAACTTAAATAACTCATTAAAGTTTAGGCACCAAGATGAAAATTTCAAATTAATTTTAAAAATATAGAAGTAATACAGCTGTATATATATTGTTTGATGATTAACAAAAAGATAAAAATCATCTTTTTATCCCAAGTAGTTCAAAAGTTATTTTTTTTCCTCAGACCTCATAATCACCTTTTCTATTATATTGTTTTCCTTCACGTTTTGTGCCATCTTAAGGCATTTTAAAAAAATGCCCATAACTTAAGTATTTAATGAAATGTAATTTTAAAATATACTATTGTTAGCAGATATATTTAAATACGAGCAGTTCAATATAATGTCAATGAATTAAAATTTTGTTATTGTTCATTAATTAAAAACAATGTTGTTTTTAAAAAAAAATATCATTGTCCTTATAAAACAGGTTATTTTAAAGTTTACACTTTTAGAGTCCGTTTTTTTAAATGGAGTAGTTTTTATGTTTAAAAAAAAATTATTAATTATTTATTAATAAATCTAAAAAAAACAAACAAAACTTTTCTTAATTTTAATCACTATGTTATCGATTAAAATAATTTTAATCGATAAAATGTTTTACCAATTAATCGAGACATTAATCGGTAATTTCCGCAGCCCTAATATATATATATATATATATATATATATATAATACAGGTATCAGATTTATTATTTCCGAAGGAATAACATGGATATGAAATAATGGACTAATGACATTAAAAAAAAATTATAGTTTAAAATATTGAAAAAGTGTGAACTATAAAATTGTATGTATGTCTGGAGAGTGTGGTTAAGTTTCAGCCTAGTATTCATAACTTTCGTGTTGTCTTAAATGAGTATCAGTCAACTAACTGAATCAAAATTCATTGAAAGCGCTGTAGAACACACCAGAAGATAATTTCAGAACATTCTATAACAGTTTAGAACACAGAAGATACATCAGACCATATCAAAACATAGCAGAACACATCAGAACATATCAGACGGGTTTATCCCCTCTTTAACCATTGGGGTGGAGGTAGGGAGGAGCTATAAGGTGTTTACAGTAAACCAACGCGTGATACAGCACAGAGACGGGAGCTTACAGCAACAACACAAAGCTCCAGCGATAGCCAAGTCCTTCGATCTCAGCACGTCATCCCCGAGAGGAAAAACATCAAATGTGGTCCTTTGTCAAATGTGGGCACTTCTCAAATGTGGCCCCTTGTCAAGCGTGGCCCCTTGTCAAATCAGGAAGAATATTTTTCTCTGACAAACGTCAGACATAAAAAGATCGTATTTTTGGCCTCACACATTAATTGTCAGTAATACACGCGATCTATAGGGGCAATCCGACTAGGGGCCTATATGAAGTAAATGTAAAAAATGTTTTTAAAAAAATTACAAAGCCAGTGGTTATTTAAAGTGCTTTTGGATTTTAAAAACAAATATTTAAAAAATAAATAAAAAAGTTAAAATCCTTTTTTTTTTCTTCTGTTTTTTTTTTAAAAAGGATATTATCATTGGGCTAGAATTCATAAATGGTGCACAATTTTAAAATCTTCAAAAATCTCAAGATATTTCCACGTCGAAACAAAGAAAAAGAAAAATCTATAAAGGGGTTTTGACAAGCAACGTGCAGTTAGAAAATATGTCTGCGCTACGAATCACCAAATAACAAGGATGTCAACAGAATAAAACCAAACTCAATTTTCGTGCACAAATTTGAATTTCAACCCGTCCGTCCCTTTCCGGGGAGGGGGCACGCTAGATTACTCTCTTCCTCCTCAGCCACCCCATCACCCCTTTCCCGAAGCCTTTCATTCATCCTGTGATCACATTCAAGCACGCCGAATTTTTCATCTCTTGCATAAAGTTTCGTCCAACAATTGAATACGCCGTGGGTTTTTTTTTTTTTTTAAAGAAGAAAAAAAGGAAAGAAATGAGCTTGAATCCAAGAAACGTGTTGCTTGATAGCATAGAAGAGTAATGGAAGGAACTGCATTGCATGGGTTCAACACTTGGCAGCAAATTGATTCTTTTCAAGATTTCAGCTGTTGTCAACAATTTAAGTTCATTTAAGTTAAAGCAGTTAAAGACGTGTGAAGAATTTACAAAAACGCATTTCTTTTTTTTTTTTGTATTTGTTTTTTTAAACAAATATTGATGTCGGAGCCAACAACGCTAAATGAGACAAATAATGACAGATTTCATGAACTTGTTCTTATAGTGAGATGAAATGCTTGGAGGAGCGAATGGGATGACGTTGTCACAGCCAATCGTGTTGACCAAGTGTTGTCCCCACCCACCCCAGTTATGAAGGTTTGTGTTTGTAGAGAAGGGGCCAATGAGGTGCATGCTTTATCGAGAAAGTGAGTCAAAATAGTGGTTTTTGCATAAAAGATATATACCAAGCCAGCACGCCTTATTATGTACCAAGCCGGCACGCCTTAATATATACCACGCCTCCATATATACCAAGCCGGCACGTCTTAATATATACCAAACTGGCACGCCTTATTATGTACCAAGCCGGCACGTCTTAATATATACCAAACCGGCACGCCTTATTATGTACCAAGCCGGCACGCCTTAATATATACCACGCCTCCATATATACCAAGCCGGCACGCCTACATATATACCACGTCTACATATATACCACGCCTACATATATACCACGCCTACATATATACCACGTCTACATATATACCACGCCTACATATATACCAAGCCGGCACGCCTACATATATACCAAGCCGGCACGCCTACATATATACCACGTCTACATATATACCACGCCTACATATATACCACGTCTACATATATACCACGCCTACATATATACCAAACCGGCACGCCTACATATATATATACCACGTCTACATATATACCATGTCTACATATATACCACGCCTACATATATATACCATGCCGACACTGCTCCATACCACATCCCCATTAAAAAAAACACCCTCATTATTCACACCCGAATGTTTCCATGGCAGCCAACCACGCCTGTCAAGGTTTATTTTCAAATGACAGGTTTAAAGATTTGGTTTACGGTTACATTTGTCCCAACACGTAATTTTCTGGGTCATTTTACCCGAATATTTAAATGATGCATTTAGCAAAAAGAAGTAGTATTTTTAAAAAAAAAATATTTCAACGAGCACTCCGGCTCCAACTTTAACATCATACGGTTTGAAAGACAGCAAATAATTGAAAATTTATGACTTATGAATCATTGAACATTGCCGAAAATAACAAGATATTGGTTTTTTAAAAAACCTGATCCCACAAAGAGTAAACGGTTAGTGAAAAAAACAATCTGGTGGATTGTGTTGTAACGTAGATGTGCATCACAAGAGTGTATAACTGTATACTCATCACAAGAGTGTATAACTGTATACTCATCACAAGAGTGTATAACTGTATAATCATCACAAGAGTGTATAACTGTATACTCATCACAAGAGTGTATAACTGTATACTCATCACAACAGTGTATAACTGTATACTCATCACAACAGTGTATAATACTGTATACTCATCACAAGAGTGTATAACTGTATACTCATCACAAGAGTGTATAACTGTTTACTCATCACAACAGTGTATAACTGTATACTCATCACAAGAGTGTATAACTGTACACTCATCTTTAGGGCGATATTTAGAAAGCACAACGTCTTTAACCAATTACAAGAAAACACAAAATCTACATCATCTGGATTACCTTGAATTATCAATTATATTTAAGGAAATCTAAACTGTTCACTCAGCCAAGTCCTGTTTTTTTTTAATTTAAAAAAAAAAAAAATCCTTGAAATTGGAAAAAAGAAAACAACACGTAAAACGAAATCTAGCGAAAGCGATCGCCATGTGTCGGGGACGCGCACTTGAGTCTTGTCGGTGGTAGATAAGTGCAAAGCGGACGAGCAGAGATCCTCATTACGACACAGCGTTCGGAGAACAGTAGCGCCGAGTCTGACTTAAACCCAGTCCGGCTATTATCTGGGCCCGGTGTTTTGGAAGATGTGCGACCACTTGAGTCTTGAGCCCACTCCCCCTCCCTCCCCACTGCACTCATCAGCAGAGAGGTTAAACGCGTGAGAAGTTTTTAGTGGAGGTTCTTTAAAGTTTTATTTTTTTAAGCTACCAGCCAAAGTGAGGGAGTAACGACCTTGCGTGGTTTAGGAGGAGGGGGAGGGTGGCGGTAGGAGATGGGGAGGAGGAGGTGGAAGCTGGTGGGAGGAGGTGATGGGAGGAGGTGTGGAGGGTTTTGGGAGGAGGTGGGAGCTCGTTTGAGTTCACTTGTTATGAGTTCGCTCTTACCCTTACCACATTTTTTTCTGTCAGCACAAATTTCTATTCCGTAACAGAGACTGGGGGGTGGCGGAGTTTGAAGAAAATTTGTTTTGACTGAATATATATATAGTTTTTAGCATTGGTTAGGCAAAAAAAAATCTCTCTATATAATTATAATTAACCACAAATTATGACCAACACAAGACGTGAGCAAATAAGCATGATGAATAACCCTCACTCGGGTCGACCAATCACAGCTTGGTTGGCAAGCGAGGATGATGCAGTGTGCATGTTTCGAGACGAACAATGTGTCGGCGGCCCCCGTTCTTATTTCTTCTTGATGCTGTTTACTCATTTTTTTGCCCTATCTATTAGCAAATCTGCGTCGTATGCTACGCCGCGGGTCGTATCTAGTTTGTAAAAAAAAAATTGGCTTAGTTAAGTGAAAAATAGATAAATTGCTTCAAATATGTCGGACATAGTAATCTGTCACTATTGTATGGAATTTTCATTAAAAAAAATACTATAGTGACCATGAATATCTGCTTGCATGATTATAAGAAGACATTATTGACATTATATGAACGCTAAGTTATTTTACTAACTTCAATAATGGAGAGTACTAACAAATGTCCAATGGTGTTAGAGTAGAACCGTGAAAAGTTTGTATGTGCGTGTGTGTGTGGGGGGGGGGGG
>MUZC01002318.1:184999-196919 GCA_002072015.1 Radix auricularia | reverse complement strand
CCGGGGTCGAATCGTCCGGGGTCGAACCGTCCGGGGTCGAACCGACCGGGGTCGAAACGACCTGGCGTCGAAACGTCCTGGCGTCGAACTGGCAGGGTCGAATCGTCCGGTGTCGAAGTGTCCGTAATTCGTGTTGGAGTCAGTCATTACGTAATGTCAAAATAGCGATGTCAATAGTGCGCTCGCCTCACAAGCTTCACAAACTTTGAGGTCGTTGGATCTGAATTACGGACACTGTTTTTCACCTGTTGAGACGGATCTCAGTTGCAACGATGCCCCCCCCTCCCCATCCCCAACTTTCCATACTCGATGGTGTTGCCTTTCCTCAAGCTTCTTTTTTAAAAAATGCTTCTACACTCTTCTAGCCTCCCTCAACTGCTGTCAACGTTCCCCACAGCAGAGCCTTGCGTCACTTCTCCAAACATCACGCTAACCTGCTGATACGCCTCAGTCTAAACTAAAAGCGGAGAGAACATGCCACAAATGTTGGCACTTGTGTCAGCTTATTTGTTTTGTCACAGAGCTGCTGCAATACAACGCATTCATCTTTGGCGGAAGGGAATGGTTACAGTATTACTTTATTCTAGAAATACACGAATTCCTTTAGTTTTAAAGATAAGATTTTTTTTTAAAAAACTTGCAATAATAAATAAATACAAAAGTACATACACACATATATATGAAGTCTTTCAAAGTCTTTGATATGCGTGTGACTCGGCACATTAATAGATCCCGACACCGAAAACTTACAGAAAATCGATTTCAATTAGTCTTAATAATCAACGCTACTACACCCCATTAGCCATAACAATCAATGGTACTACAGCCCATTAGCCATAACAATCACTAGTACTACAGCCAATAAGCCATAACAAGCAATGGTACTACAGCCAATACAGGGCTCTGGTCATCTACACATCCTTCCCTTTAGATATTATCATTAAATTAATTTTTTAAAATGTATGCACACATTATTTTACACTCATTACAATCTAAAATTTATTACCTATATTTTCAATTATTACAACTGTTAGTTTTCTAATCAGTTTAATAAAATATTTGAATGATATCTTGATCCAAAGTTTTTCTTCGTTATTTTTTCAGCACCGTGAACAGTGTATAATTTTTGTCTGTAGAGATAAAGAGATGAAATTTGACACACTAGATGCCCGCGACGTAGCATAAGCCGCAGAGTTGCTCATAAATTATTGCAAAGAAATGGCGGGTGAACCGACACAAACTACATCACGGAGAAATCAGAACAATGCGAATGAACCTTGGGGGCGGGGATAACTGCCGACGCATTGTTGTTCTGGAAACATGTGCACTGTGGTTAGCTACTTGTCACCCCCACACCCTGCAACACCCTAGTTTGCCGAACATAAACTAATAGCCGTCCCGCGTCGTAGCATACGCCGCTAACAATTTAGTGACGGGTGACATTTATGAAAGTAATTGTTTAGGAGAGTGTGTGACAACTTTTCTGTCACTGAGCACAACGGAGAGCACGAAGTTACTATGCCAATGTCGAGAATCGAGAAACAAAGCTTACAGTCGTGTTGCGAAGAAAGTGGGAAATGAACGGGCACAAACACAAACATTCTTAAAAATGTAAAAAAGTAATGTCTCAGCTGGGGCTTGAACCTTCGGCGTGTTTGGCGAATATAATAACCACTACCTTACGAAATACATGATGTTCTGTTGTTCTGAAAAACAACAACAACAAAGTAATTGGCCTCAATTGAACGTATTGTTGGCTTGGTCTCGATGACCCCCACCCTCAGCACTAAATTTTCTTGCAAGTTGATTGGTCGGTGTGGCAGGAAGACAGCTCGGTGTCCGGCATGGTTGAACAATGAAGAGTAGCTTACATCATTTACCAGGTTCTCAAGAGAGATTTTAACTATATCTCATTTGGGTGATTTAATATAACTATTTTAAAATCTGTTTATTTATCCCATTATTATCATGACCCCAAAGGCTCGAAAACATTTTCACAAGTAGTTTGTTTACACGAGAAATGCTCTCTTGAAAATATCGATAGGCCTACTATCATCAAGATCATTAGTACAAAGTTTCATCATTGTATATCTTCAATAGATTTTGAGTAATGATGATTCTCAAATATGATTAAAAATTACATAATCATGGATTATTCAACAAAAGCACTAAAAAAATCTTATTATTTTTAGTTTACATCTATTGAAACCTAGATGTAACCACACAACATTAAAATATCACTTAAAACTGGTAATTGAAGAAAAACGTTTGAAGCCAGTAACCCCCCCCCCCTACACACAGTAGCCCGTGTAAGAATCTGACCAGTTCCGTACGATTTATTTTGGACATCAAAGTCTCCACTATATAAGTAGATACCCGACCTACTCTTACATAGCCTTAAGACCTACAATAGCTTGTGCCATTTCGAGCGGTGCATTTGTTGTTTGCTGGTGTAACAAGGGCTACGGGTTCGAATCTCCATGAATGCAGAGATTTGTTCCCGGAGTCAAGGGTGTCCGGGTGTCCCTGAGTCCATCCAGCTCTGACACTAGTTAGTGATACAAAACGTGGCTGGGAGTAGCGCGGTCCCTCATAGCCGCGACCTTTGAACTCCTGCGTCACTTGCCAACATTTCTTATCATAACGTATTAATCTCCTGTACAGAAGGGACGTATTTAATAGATGTGATACAATAAACATGTCTCTGCAACATTAGTCCAACTAAGCGCACACTACCACAATTGCATTGATAACGACGAACTCTAAATCAAATCACCTAAGACACCTTACTTTATTTCACACCACAATCTTCTTGTTCCATTTGAAAACATACAATTGTACATATGGCAGAACCTTGCAGGATTTCAAAGTTAAGTACGGCGGCGGAGTGTTTACCTTTATTCTCATTCAGATGTAGCTGTCCAACATATCTTACAATTATACATGTATGCAAAGAAAAAAAAAACACTTTGTGCATAACTATATTCTAAAAATCAAATAAATCTTGATTAATTTTTCCCCACAAAGATCTGGAATCTGACAACCTAAATTAAGTAATGCACATAAGTTTTTTTTAAAGGGAGAATATTATTTTAAAAAGGGGGAATGATTCATGTTCTTACCTTGAGCAAGGAATCTCGTGGTTGCCTCCTCTTATCTGACCGTATTCACTGCCAGGCTGTGGTGTAAGCCGTGCGTTAATCTCGAATGTCAATGTTTATGTTTGTGCCGGAGTCACGTGACAACGTCTAATGTCTTTCAGCTTTATTTATAGCAACACGGAAATATTTAATCCAAATAATGTCTTGTGAATGTTCACCTGACTCGAGCACAGAATAACGTGCTTATCTTTAACAAACTGCACGAACAAAAAAAACTTAACAAGAAACACAAAGACAGGGCGTTGCCCAAACAGAACTTGGCAGTAGACTAGCAGGCCATATACAAAACTGCATTAATATAACAAAGCTGCGCGGTAGTCAGTCGTATGTTTGTTGTTGCACGTTCGCCGCTCCCAACCCGTCCCCTCTCACAAGGTAATGGGACGAGAGCCCTTGGATAAGACCAAAACAAACGTGAAAGCAGTTCACGGTTACGTGGAAAAGTAAATCTGCACGCATGAGTTGCTATGTACGGAGCAACAATGTCGAGGTTTTAGGCTAACACTTACTCTATTATTCTTTAATGATAACGTGGGGGGGGGGGGGGTTAGTTATAATACATTGACAACTAAAAATTAGTGCAGATTTTCAAAGTGTAAGAATTTCATGGGTTCTGATATGGTCTTGACGGAGCGAGGTCTTCACCCTACTTAGGAGATCGATCTTGATTAATTGTCGGAATTACTTCATCTGGTGATTCGCCATATAGTAAAGACCAGTTGCTTATTGAAACATTGCGGGGTGGAATGACAATGGAAAAAAACAACAACTAAAAAATAATGTTACTATTTGTTGAAAACCTCATAAAAAACATAATTCACCACATAATTCACCAATAATTTTTAACACATTCTTTTAAGATATTCAAAAATTAAAAAAAAAATAAACTGAAGATGTATTCGATATGATGCGCGATGAATGACATTTATTATGTTTTCATTTTGTTGAGTTATCACAACGGAAAAGTTACTAAAGACGAACACGTCTATCTACACTACACTACACTACACACATATCATGGCACACTTTCTAGTCCACTAAGAAACACGCCCGTGTCACAACACACATCTCAGAAAAAAAAACAGCTCTGTGATCTTTAAGAAAGTCGTTCGCGCTATTTAAAGGGTCACTCATGTGATCGAGCTCCGTAACATGGTTCTGTAAAATCAGTTTCAAAAACTTACACAAACTGTTCCAGAAATGGAGTAAATAAATAAACGCTTACGTCTTTAAAAAAAAAAATAAACGTGGACCCCCGCCCGCCACACCAACAAGAGCAGTAGCCTACACCACGCTAACACGACTTTCAGTAGTAATTCAATCTCCAACTGGTGCACCCATGTGGTGGAGCGCTCATGGGCGTCATGGAACTCAAATATTTAGACACACCACGAGTTGCACGGGCAAAGCCCTTGTGCTCATCTCGGTGGCAGGACGCGCGGGGATATCGCCATGCAGATAAATATACATGACGTTCTCATGGTGCTACACAAAAGTGATATTGTTATCGGACAAATGCAGCAACATGCGGGCCTAGCGTCATGGGCCAATGGAAAAAAAGAATTTGCTTTTTAAAGTTACATGATTTCGTACTGTAGATTTCGAAGTTGTTGGAATTTAACTGAGAGTCATTTTAGATTTTAGATAAGTTCTTTGTTGAGTGTGTTTATATGTGTCTCTCTCTCTCTCTCTCTCTCTCTCTCTCTTTATATATATATATATATAATCGTAAATAGTTCATAATTGCAACAGACAGTACAGTCGGAAAGGAATATCCAGCTGAAAAAGCAGACTTTAATCATAGAAGGATATATACCGTATCTCAGAAGAATCATTTAGAATTGATAATAAATCTTAAGAATGTAGTGGCATGTATCCATGATTAAAATCTAAATGACAAGCATAGAATTAAGTATTGAAATAGAAAAAAAAGTTTTTTAATTCAGAATTGAAATCGAGATATCAATGTAGAAAAAAGTAAATGAAACCTTATCTTCTCTTGTATTATTCACACATATTTTACTATAAAAATTTAACAATCGTTTAATTCTTAGAAATAAAATAAACCTTTTTCTTTTAAAGCCCATAGACTCACATCAATGCCTTCATACACGATGGAAATAATTAATAGTAATAGTAACTTTAATAAACTATTCGTGAAAATATCGTGTGATAAATGAATCTAGACAATTCATCTAATTGAGTGATGGCAAACCTCTGGCACAGAGGGTGACACGGTCGCACGCAGAAGCCTCGTCATGCGGCTCGCGACTCCTTTGCTTTAATTAAAACCAGCTTAAAATAAACGCCAATTTTCGGGTTTCATTGGAGTGTTAGTTAGCACTGTGCTAGAAATAAGTAGCTATTAATTGAATTTTGGGTATGTGGTCTAAAAAAGGTTCACCATCACTGCTCTAATTGAACAATTTCTGCAGGAGCTAGAAACTAGTTGAAAATACTCGCTAAACAACTAATAATTGTACGAAGTTGAATTATGCCCCTCTATGTTCTAAAATATTTGAAAATAAGACTACTCAAGTTACCTTTATTTTTGTGGATAATTATAGTTAATGTTTATATCAATTATTTTTTTTTTCAAACAAATTATACCCAGTATAACTTTGTGCATAAAAACACACTTGCTGTTGAGGAAACGTCCTTAAATACGTCACGCAATTTCGGCAATTTTTACCCTCCCCCTTCGTCACGTTTTGTCACAAAATCTTAGACCTCCTTCAAAACTGACGTCACAAAGCTATGAAAGCCCCCCCCCCCCACACACACACTTTTAAAGCGTATTTTCTAATTAAAAATTATCATGTTTCAAATTACTTTTTTATTATTAAGGTATGTATTTAGTGTAAGTCTGCACTCTAATACTGTAACACGCGTGAAGCCATTGAAAACGTCATTAAGGTAAATTGAAAGCAATCAAATATTTAAATGGAACTTTTATTTAAAGTTTTTTCACGACACATTTCTTTAATACCCGCTCCACCACATCCCACATCGTCACAAATGCTTGACCCGTCCTCCCCCACCCCTTTTTAGGCGCGTGACGTAATTTAAGGACGGCCCCTAAGACTTTGTTTCAGATAAGAATAAACTTATTATTGCATATAGTCATGACTTACTCACATATTTCTGTAATATGCCATATATTTATTATTCAAAATTGAAATAGTTAACCTAAAAAAAAAATAAAATAAAAAATCTTAATTAAGCTTTAAATTTTATCTGCAGTAACAAATTAAGTTTCAACACATGAAACTAAAGTGAGAAATTTAAATAAGAGAGAAACACACAAATTAATTCAACAAAGTATCACTCCATCTCCTGGTCACGCACACGAAAATTAAAACCTCCAAAACATCACCACTTTAGGGAAGGGGAAAAAAACATGTGTAAGGTAGACAACCAATTTTCAGGGGCAATAATTCGGCTCCCGGGATCCGTCAAAAAAAAAAAGGGTTAGGGCTATGCGCGTGTAAGATTTACTCTCTAACCTCGTCGTCACGATTTCTTCCCGAAGATTGGTGGAATTTCAAATATAGTGGCGGAAGGATATGTGAAAATTTAAAAAAGTACATTCTGAAGCAGCACACCCCCCTCCCCCCACACACACACACGTTTTTCTCTTTCTTCTAGTGCGGGGGAAGACATATGCTATTTTAAAAAATGGTTACGCTAATGCATGATGTCTTATAGAGCATTTAAACTTATTTTAAGAGCTTAAAATTTGGACATTTATAAAAACAGGTGATTCGGCGAACTGCAAAGAGCAAGATCGCCTTAGGGTGGGTCAATTTTTGAGTTGTTGTCACAGGCAGTTCAAACTAAGGAATGCTCGCGTCTATTATAATTCATGAACTAAGTTTCAATAAACAAACTTAAGTGTCATGCAGTGGTCATATGTGGTTGAACACAATTTGTGTACTTTAAAGGTATCATATTTAAGTCATAAAACACATAATTGGATTTTATTTTAAGGTAGCAATAAAGAGAACTTTTTTCAAACGCAATTTCCATTGGGAATGGCGTTTATAGATTCGAAATGTCTGGTCAGTATTTTCGAGCTTTGAACAGCATCTTCTCCTGAACCATACCAGATAAAAGGTTCGGGTCTTTTGCAAATATGTTAAGTAGGTCCCATGGATGTGCACGGAATAAAACATTTCCGAAAATGATTTACTGTATTTCTTGAAAAATAAAATACCCGAAAAAATATTAATATTTTGAACTAATCTGTCAATTTCTCGCCAACCATAACATCTATCGGGTTGAAACAAGCGCCAAACGATAGCTAATAATATTTAGAACAATGTTGGAGAAGGAATTAAAATTGTTTTGTTTACTTTAATGATTATTGATTTGAAATAACTTTTAATGTAATCTAGAATTATAGTTAATGGGGTTTTCCAGCTAATTTGTGAATGCTTATATTGACACATTCTTGGTGCGTGAGGGGATAAGACGTCATATTGTGCTTAGTTTCAGAATTATTTAAATGATTTAACTTGAATTAAAAAATCGGAAATTCTTTGTTGGAAATTGTTTTTAAATACCCATTCGAGTTTTTATGACTTTTTTCCTTTCTTTTGTAAACGTCAGATTTTAGAGATTAAAACCATATAACGCATTTATAATAACATCCAGCTTTGAAAAAAAAAATCATATTTTTAAATAACAATTTTCTTTGATAACTAGATCTACAAGTAATATTGTTAATTGAATACGCTGTAACAGTCTATTCACGTACATCAAATTGTGGTGGCGGCACCTCTTAATGAGTCAGTTTCAACTTTTAGTAACGACAACGTTGTTGTGCGTCAGGGTTTCAAAAAAAACAAGATCATTAGTGACGTGGATAGATTGTATAATGGAGGATTATCAACAAAATGTGAACATTAAGTTCACCCATTAGTTGTTAGTGCATTTCAAATTAAAGGAGTGTCGTGGTGCATCTTTGGGATATAAGTCATTATCATTTTCTCCAAACTCTATGGTGCTACAGATTACCAGCCGTGGGAGAGAGAGAGTTAAATTGAAACTAAATAAGCATTTTCTTTTATTACCGCGAGCGTCGTTTCATATGCCCGTAAAACTGAATTTTTATAGTATTATTTATTATTTGTTACATTATCTATGGAGACGTTTTTGTTTTTCTTCATGGGCAATACACATATTTTGTTATGTTTTTCTTTTTAAAAAGTTTTTAATTTAAAAAAATTTATTAAATTAAAAAAAAAAATAATAGGAATCTAAATAAGTTACAATAATTATTTTTATTCCAAAATAATATTTTTAAAAAAATTAACTCCATGTCATCTTTTTCTTAAAAATAAACGATAAGTAATTCTTTACTTTAAAACAAGATCTGGATGTGTATTAAATCGTTCCCCACCCTTCCACAGAATATGTAAGGTAGAAAATACGGGAATATGCCAGCAGATCCATTGCTACATTACTAGCATAAAATCATCGAGCCATTACCTTACTTCTTCTTCTTCTTCGTTCTTAATATTGAATATTGAGTTTTGCGTGCCACGAGTTTTGCGCCAATTGGCCCGTGGTCTCCGACTTCAGCCTGCTGTATTTTCTTCCATAGCCTTTGGTCAGCCAAGACCATCTGCAAGGCAGCAGTTGTTTTTTGACAAGTGATGCAGCGTTCACATGCCACGGCTAAGGTTTCCACGCATTGCCCCGCCGCTTTTCGCCCATTTGGGGCTGGGTGGGGCTCGGGGGCGCCCTAGGCCCCGGGAGCGAGTCCATGGCTTCCCATGGATTCGAACTCGTGCCCATCGGAGCGCGCTTGCCAATCGACCACCGCGGCCCCCCATTACCTAACAATACATTTTAGTATATTTTAGTATATTAAATAATATTAATATTTGCGTTAAAAATTAAGTATTTAAAATATTGTAATTATTATAGAAAATCTTAAAACAACATATTCAGAATGATATTTAAAAATAGTTGTATAATGTGCTCCCTAGGCTTATATATTTTTTTTTACTCAAGAAAACCTCTAAATACCTATTTTGGGTAATTTAAAAAGAAAAAGTTAGAAACAATGTCTGATAATTTGTATGTAAATTTATATTTTCCTTTGAACTGATTTCCTAAAATTGCAACAGAACTATGTGAAAACTATAATTTCTTCTGCAGTACAAGTAATATCAAAATGATTTGGTGGCCTAAAGGCCTAGAGGAAAACATCATACCTCCACCCCCTCGACATTTGCTCGTCTAATTCGGCTTATCAGTTCCCCGCCTCTTCGCGAGTTTATCTGGGAGATATTCGGTATCAGGATTGCGGAGTCAAAAGTACGATTCAACTACCGACTACGAATTGTGCGACTCAAAATGGAAAGTATGAGCTGTGTAAATCCATGAATCGAGTTATTAAGCTTCATCTTAACTGTTCCTCAGCCGAAAGGTATCTACAACCAAAATTTGATAGTTTTTTCTGTGTATCGCAATGAATTTGTCGACAAGGGATCGAATACTTAACTCTTTTAAAAATTCCCTACTTTCGATTCCGAGCCGGGTGAATACCCCACAGTGATACACTTGAAAAAAAAAATCCCTAAAAGACTGATTACTGGCCGTTGATAACTCTTCTATAAACAAGCCGAGGAGTTATCTACCCTCCAGCTCCCGGTGTATGTACGGCCCCTCGGAGTCAAGGTGCTCAGATAATGAGGAGATTCAGTCAGAGTTTATGGGCACTTGGCAGTAAGTCAATTCTAATAAATTTAAGTGAATCAAGGGAAGTTATCAGGGAGAAGAAACGGCGTCATTTTCTTTTCTCCGCAATAATAACATACATATTTTGATTCTTAATGCATGAATTTTAACAGATTATTACGCCTATAAGTTAAATAAAAGTACATAATTTCAAGTACTGCAGCTGGTGGAGATCTTTCGAACAGAAGTTTTTCAATTGTCATCTCCACCTCGATATTCCACTGGGATCTTTAGAAAAGAAGACAAAAAGTTTAGAGGAAAAATCCCGACGTCTTGAGGAAATATTAAAATGTCTTGAGGAAATACCAATATGTCTTGAGAAAATACCAAGATGTCTTGAGAAAATACCAAGATGTCTTGAGAAAATACCAAGATGTCTTAAGAAAATACCAAGATATCTTGAGGAAATACCAAGATGTCGGAAATATCAAGATATCTTGACAAAATACAAAAATATATTAAGGAAATACCAAGATGTCTAAAGGAAATACCAATATATCTTGAGAAAATACCAAGATGTCTTTAGGAAATACCAAGCTGTCTTGAGAAAATACCAAGATGTTCTGAGGATTTACCAATATATTTTGAGGAAAAAGTAAAATTTCTTAAGAACATACAAAAAAATCTTAATGAAAGACCAAAAAGTATTGAGGAAAGACAAGGAAAATAAGATAAAAACTGAAAGTTTGACGTAATTTATTTCAAGATAAATTCGAATTGAAAGTATTTGTCAATGTAAAGCGGAATGAATCTATCGGTAGTTAAGAATGGAGACGTTAACAAATGTCTGTACCGTTTAGATTAAATGAACTCTTTTGTTGACACTAATCCCCGAGGAACCAATGTCTTACATTTTTTTCTCGGGAAAAAAGTCTCACACTTCGCTATGTTTGGCGGTTTAGAGATGAACGGGTTTAACTCTCATAGGAGATTATGTTCAAGTTCGACCACAAAGATTAGCAAGAAGATACACAATTGCGGGGCTTATCTCTGCCTTACTCTAAGTTGTCCCAAAATAATCGCTTGAGGGGAAACAGATTTCATGGCATGGCATCCAGTCAGACAAGGTTTTAAAAAAAAAAAAGAAAAGCAACGATTTCGGAAGCCAGGAAAATATCACGGACCCTGCACGCGTCCAATCTGGCAAATCTACGTGCCATGCTACCAAAATCTAAATACTAACATCTTAATTGTTAGTTGTGTAAATATAGATATCAAAATATTTGGACATCCAATAATAAATATATACTTTCCGTTGAAATATTTTTTATTATGTGTCATTTTTCCCTACTCTACTTTCTCCAACGTTTTTCTAAACTTTCCCAGCTGTCATTCTTTCCTGCCATTCTAAATCAAATAAATGATTAATAAATATGTATTTATTTGCCTAAATATGAGTAGTTTTGTCCTTAGACTGGTTTGTCCCTTTAAATGTGGGGTAATCCACAGTCAGCAGTGACGTAGCTAAGGATTTGGGTGACCGGTTGGCTTAAATTGATTTTTTTTTTTGGAGGGTGGGCATAAACTTTGAGATTCGACATGGCAAGAGATAATGTTCACTCTTTAGAAGGCTCCCCTCAAGTGGGGGGCCAGAGGGACTCTTCAATTTGGATCCTCCTCCACTATCTACGCCACTGACAGGCAGAAAATAAACTACACGTCATCTCTCCGGCTTTGAACATAATTATTTAAAACTTTTGTGGTTGATTTTTGCAGACTTAATTAACAAGATTTGCCTCCATGTATCGCGCTTGTCATGATTTCGCTATAAAAGAGTTTAACAGAGATACTTGTCCCGACGTCATTGGAATTTGAGCGAGGTTATGGTTTTTACCACGTTTTTCTTAGTTTGCTTTCTTGTCTGGATGTTTGTTTGTCTTTCCGGGGCAAAAATTGAATTCCTTTTTTGAACCACTTCTGATCATCCAATTTTGATGAAATTTTGCATGCATACTTGATTCACATGACAATTTAATATTTCATTAATTATAGTACTCAATTCTACTTAA
>MUZC01002318.1:166502-180284 GCA_002072015.1 Radix auricularia | reverse complement strand
TTAAATATCGAAATAAAACATGTACAAAAATATTAATAATAAAAAATAAAAATAAAGACAAGTAATAACATTTAAAAAATTGCCTTTTATTTCTGCATGCTTATAATACTAATTTGAGCCATCCAGTGCATAATGTCTTCATTCTTCCATTATCAGATTAACTTGTTTTTAAATATATTTTTAAACAGGTCCAGAAATCTAGTTCATCTTCATTCAAGCTGGAGTCAAGCATGCATCGCAGGTAGACAGCTGACATTAACCTGAGCAGTTGCATATAAAATTAGTAACCCTTTCCCTCCCTCCCATCCCCGCACGTTTTTATGTCTGTATAGGGTTCAGGGTTTGGAGATGGGTGAGGAGGGGTGGACGCTGACAAAATAAAAGATTAGAAAGAAGATGCCTTTCATTTGTTCTGAAGATGAACATGATTCTTGTTAACTCTGGCTGTCCGAGAATTTATTTTTGTTTTGCCTGAGGTTCTACAATCGAGTGTATAAAAACTGGACATGAGCGAAACACGGTTATTAGTCGGAACAAATGCAGTATACTGCTTAAAACAAACACTACCAAAAGGGAACCAAGGAAAAGAGTTATGTAATTTATTTTATTATCAATGAAACATCATCAATTATTTCGCCATCATTTTTGTAAACTCAGTGCCCATCAAAGTTTGCTTTCAAAGCGTCATTAATCACCGTCTTCACGCTCCTTAAACATAAATCCACCAATCATAGCTTTGTTTATCTGCTCTCTCAACCTATCAGCGCAGTCTTATGGGGCGCGTCCATAAATGACGTCACGCGATTTTGTCCAATTTTTCACCCCCTCCCCTCGTCACACGTCGTCACAAAAAGTTAGAGGTCTCCTCTACTATGACGTCACAAAGCATTGCGGCCCCCCCCCCCACATATAAGCCATTTTAAGCATCAAATCACTTTTTGCTTGTGAAACGTCATTAAATAAATTATAAAGTCAAATACTTAAGGGCACTTTTTATGAAAGTCGCGCGTTTTGATCATAAGTCAAATTTCTTAAACATCCACCCTTCCCCTAGCCACACTTCGCCCCATCCCCCTCTAGGTGCATGCCGTCATTTATGGACGGACCCTAATGCGTTGAGTTTGAATTCTTTGTTTTTCATTATTTATTTTTAAAATTATTTTCCTTTAAGAACTTTTTAAATAAAAAAAAAACGAAATTGGATGCAGCGGAATACCATTAAATCAAAGGTCAATATTTCAACCCCAAAGATCTAAGCTGTGAAGCTGAAAAGAAGTTCAGTCCGCGGCTCTAGTTCATAAGAACTGTACAACTATAGTAAATTCAACATAGATTTTGTGGTACCATCATACCACGATCCTCAACAGTGTGGCGCAGAACTTGCGCCAAGAAGAACCGGGATCGAAGGAAATGGGCTCACCAGTTGCTGCACCTGACAGCACTACACGTTTGCTACCACCATAAATACCGCCGTTACGTTAACGTGCCGCGTTATCTCCCGTGCTTTTATTCGCTCGGTTATTTCCCTTAAAGTTCAGGTGCGCGTAACCTGGCTTGATTGAATTCTGGACTCGTGCAAGAAATCTTGATGTAATTAGATCTAAAAGACCCGATGTTAAAATGTCTGCTGAATGATGAGTCATACTTGACCTGTAGTCTTATAATTTTAAGTTATGGCTGGAAGCGATCTGTGAAAAGTCTGTAAGGAATATTTGAGCATAATAAAACCAGGCTTTTTAGTTTGATTGCATTATGCTGATATAATAAGATGCAAATACCCCTAGCTGATCCATGCACTTACATAACGTTTCAAATACAATAGTTGTTACTTGTCATTTTAATTTAAGGGTATAGTTTAATGCTGGTACTGATATTTTTTTTTATTAATCGGGGAAAAATTAATCGATTAATCGTTAATTTCGATTAATTATATTTTTAACACATAAATTGATCCCGTTAAGTCGCGATTCATTATTTCGCTACATCGGTTAAGTCATGATAATTCAATGGCTATCAAACTTTGAGACGTAACACAACATATTCGTTCTTCTATGCAAGAAATAAGGAAGGAAACCTTTTACGTATGCACGTCTAAATAAATTAAAAAAATATGAGGGGAAAGTATGTAAGTAACAAAAAATATAAATTATTATAAATTGGAGCAAAACAATTTTTTCTTAAATTAAATGAAATTTTAATCGATCGGATTAATTTTAATTGACATGAAAATGCTAGATTAATCGATTAATTAATCTTTAATGTCAGCAGCCCTAATATATTTTAAATCTTAAAAGCCAATAGAAAATGTCTACAAAATGTTTATACAGATTCCAAAAGGAATTTTTTTTTTTAAAAGTCAGAAATAAATCTAAAATATTTTACAATTCGTGAAAGAAATTATTAAGTCGTCTAAAAGCATTGTATTAAAAAAAACACACAAAAAAAACAAAAAAAAAACAAGATCATAAAATCAAAAAGAAAATTGCAATTCAGTCTAATTGCACCTTGTCCACTACAGTGTCTGGTTTAACCAATGAGATCCACGACTGAACTTATTAGTTTTAGTTCCTGTTGCGCAGAGTCACTTCTAGTGCCACAAGGGTGGAAGGTCAGAGACACTTCTAGTGCCACTAGGGTGTAAGGTCAGAGACACTTCTAGTGCCACTAGGGTGTAAGGTCAGAGATACTTCTAGTGCCACTAGAGTGGAAGGTCAGAGACACTTCTAGTGCCACTAGGGTGGAAAGTCAGAGTCACTTCTAGTGCCACGAGGGTGGAAAGTCAGAGACACTTCTAGTGCCACTAGGGTGTAAGGTCAGAGATACTTCTAGTGCCACTAAAGTGGAAGGTCAGAGACACTTCTAGTGCCACTAGGGTGGAAGGTCAGAGATACTTCTAGTGCCACTAGGGTGGAAGGTCAGAGACACTTCTAGTGCCACTAGGGTGGAGGGCCAGAGACACTTCTAGTGCCACTAGGGTGTTAGTTCACAAGGAATAACTGAACCCAATAGATCACCCGCAGCCATTGCAAACATTATTAATCCTTAGTTCTAGTTCAATCAAACACTGTTGGTGATGGTACCTATACGTCCACTAAAGTAACTTGCGAGAGGTTGCATGTAAGTTAAGTAAGGCACTGTACAAAGATCTAAACCATTGTAACCCCATCCCCCACCCCATCCCTACATGTCTTACAGCCTTGTCCCACCTCTGAACTATATGCTATAAAACGCACCTTTAATCTGAAGGTTTGTAAAGAAATTGTAAACTTACGTCACAAGTGAAGTTACTGCCATTAAATTTTTTAAAAAGTGGCGGACACTAAAAAAACTGCCGTTAATTCCTTTGGAGTCCTTTCTTTATATATATATATATGTTACATGTTTAATTAAGTCACATGTGAAGTTATAGCCATTATTTTTTTTTAAAGTGCCAGACACCAAAAACACTTCTGTTGATTTGTTTTTGAGTACTTTTATTTAATTACATGTTGTCGGAAGCTCTGTGACCTTGAACTCTTGATCACGACTTTCTATACAACATATGATATGGAACTATTAGTGGCGAATGTTGCAGTGGAGAGAAAAAAAGGAACAAAAATTGAGTTTATGGTTTTGAAGATGGATAAAAGAAATCTGTAAAAATTGCGCTGAAAATGTTGAGAAATGTCGTTATACTATACCATAGAGAAAGTTAGCTGAAAACAATGATGCTAAAGCGATTAATAACAGCTTCATTTTTATCCTTCTATACTGTTCAACAGCTATAGAACCAGTCCACAACTTTGACCTCGCACAAATCCAGTTGACCTTTAATCACCTGGAGATAAATCGGTCACAATCACCTTGGAATCTCTCCCTTACGCAGGCACCAAAGAGAAGAACAAACATAATCTTTTCTGACATCAAAGATTGACGAAACAAAAAAGGCAACTTTTTTTTTTTTAAATCTCAGATTGGACCTTAGTTCTCTAGATATAGCTTCACCCCTACCTCCACCATACACATTTTATATTAAGATTTGAAATGGCAGGAAAGGGGAGTAATCAGATCACACGCTATCATGCACACCAGCGTGCGCACATGCGCGTCATTCAGACTAATAAAACAAGGTGTAGCCCGTGACTTGCACGTACAAGGCGGGCACAGAACCGTCAATAATCGTACAGGTGCACACGGGGAATGCTGGGAGGAGGAAACGGTTGTTGTATTGGAGCAGACATTGAAGATTTCGCACCCGTGCTGAGAAGTCCACAGAGAGAACAAACTTCTGAAGGAGATGTTCGGAAATTTGGGTTTCATGACTTAATTTAACTAGGGAGACGTAAAACAGACTAAAGATATGAACATCAGAACAAAGAGCAATCTGGGAAATTTGACATTATTCATTATAAGAGACCTTTTTAAATAGACACGTTTTAAGATTATATCCAGTAGCGTTCTATAACTGTGCCGAACGGTTTCTCTGAGGGCCGCATCCCAGTGCTCACATTTAACGACTGTCGGTGCGCACGGTCCGTCTACGTGGAATCCAGACGCCAATATAAACCACGACTATCTCAACAAACCTGTTCACACCCCAGCCTCATTCCTTGGATCACAGCGGGTACCAAGTCAAATAGTTTTCCCATCACATGCAATCCGTTTCTTCCAACTTACAAATCTAACAGGAAACCATAATATTTCAGATCTCTGCATATCTCAACTTCCGAGATGTCACATGTTATGACAAGCAGCATGACATTACTACGGTAACAACGCAGTGGTGTGGTGGGTTGTTCCAAACTTAAGCTGCTTAATTTGTCGAAACTTGGGAAATTAGAAACTAAGGTAAAACTATCACAAGTCACTAGACTATATGAAGAATGAACAAATAGAAGAAAGGAAGGGGGAAGACGAACGAGGGTATGAAAGGTACAGTAAGGAGAATTGATAGGAAAATTGAAAGAGGAGAAAAAAATATGGATAAAGAGAAATAAACGTTAATAACATAAAATATTCATTCATGGGACATTACTCTGAGCTGTTTAAAAACGCATGAATGATATTACGTCATGAGGCGAGTTTGTGATTAGTATCAAGCCCCGTCCTTTTAGAGTTACCTTCATTGAGGTATTTTCAACTCTCAAATTGAAACCAGACTAGCGTTGTTGTTTTTTTAAGCGGGTGGGAGGAAATAACTAACTTTCGCTACCTTAACTGAATGCCTTTTTTTTGGTGAATCCGACCAGGAGTTCTGTTGTTTATCTCCCCTGATTCCCGTGATACCGAGATGCAGACCATCTGGCCCACCCCGTCACCACAAGGGCGATAAGCGGTTAAATTTGGTCAAATAGGAAGGGCAGATAAAACGTTTCGTCCCCCTTGGAGTAAGTACTGTTTAGAAAACAAACTCTCCACTGGTACTCACCAGAGGCGTAACCTCGTGAATATGCGAATCCGTTTAGAATCGCCAAATTAGGCCCTGGTGGTGTTTTAATGGTGAAGTTTTGTGTGGAGAGTGAAAGTGGGAAAGCGTAAAATGAAACACGAGAAACGCCTCTGAAACTCTCTCGTCTGCTCTACTTAGAGTAGAGCGAAAACATCCCCCGCCCCGCCCTACACAGGACACACGGATAAATTAGTTTCGTCCCATCAAGTCGGTCCTGTAACTTAAGATCACAACTGGACATCCTCACTAGTTTCTAGCACAGCATCCAGGCCTGTAAGCTGACTTTACTCTAACAAACACAAGCTTTAAAAAAAAATCATGTTAAGCCTGGTACCTATTGGAATTCAGGACGTGTTAGCGCATTTTCGTATTATGTATCAGTACTTATGTTAGATATCAGAATTATGTAGTTATCAGTAATTGTGTTTAGATTTTAGACATATTTTTATGAATTTTCTTGTGTAATGAATTTACCTGACATTTTTTTCTTATTTAAAAGTCATTTCTTTACATTAAAAAAAAATAATTATTTTCTCTTTAATCCAACTACAAGTCACCACAAATGATGACGTAAAACTCTCTAAACTTTTACACATATTCTAAAGACGTCAACTAAAAAAAAAAACTAATTTTGCACCATTTCGCACCACTCTTCAATGCTTGAAGAATTATGCATTCGACTTCCGGCAATGGCGGCCGTTCTCTGTGCTAGTGTTACCTCTCGATTCGAAATATTTTTTGGTAGTTTTAACGGGGTTTTTAAACGGATCGAGTAACTGAGTTTTGATGCACAAATGGCAGGTCAGGGCATACAAAAAACATATATACCTCATGGGTCTAGGCCTTATGGATGCTGTGATCAAGGGTGATGACAGACGGACGGACGGACGGACAAAACGGGTGCAATAGCGATTTCGACATCTCGAAAATGCGCTAAAAACATTTGGACTTAATTCGAGAGTTCACAGTCTATGACCGTTTTAGCTTTTATGTGTTGATCTTGTTTTATTTAGTTGTAAAGTGGAACCCCGAGAGAAGAAATTAATCCATTTCGTGGTGGTTTTCATATCTGGAAGTCTGGAAGCATTCATATCTCGAATTACCACCGTACATCATCATTAGTATTAGTGGAGAGACAGAATAACACGATTTTAATACAATAAAATAAATTACACGGGTCTGCTCTATAAAAAAATAATTTAAAAAAAAATTTGTGGGAGTGTTATTGCTGTTGTTGGGTGAGGAGGTGGCATGCTGTGCCCCCATGCCATAAGAGCCCCCACCTCCTACGGCAGCAGCCGTTTGTCATACAGAAAGGAAGAAGTGAAAGCGCCACGGAAACTTGACCCCAGAAATGTCTACATGGACACAGCGGCTCACTTCTACATAGGGAGAATTTGTTATCCCGTGAGATTAGAGACGAGACATTTCTTGGTCGTGTTGTCTTGAACACTGGAAAAGTGGCACGCGGCAAGGAACGAGAGGAAAGGAGCACACCGGGGTGATAGGGTCGTGTTAAAGAAGGTGGGACACATAACACCAATTTTTGACGAGGAGGAGGGGAAATTCTTACGAGAACTCGTTAGACGCAAGCACGCTGACTTTATTGGATGGGGTCCAATAAAGTATTGATAACTGATATCCTTAATGTCTTACGTCGGATATCCTTTTTATTAAAATTTTAAAAAGTAATACATAAATTTTAAAAAAGAACACATACTTTAGCGGAATAAAACATTTGAATTTTTAGGCTTAAACTTAATCTCAATGTATATTTTAATACTCCTTACAGTTATAGCGTTTTCTTAAGATTTCTTGCTTGTACTTCTTACTTGTTACTTTCTTATCTGCTTACCCCCCCCCCAACAAACACACATTTTACTTTACATAAACAAAGGACTGTCTCACCCTACACAGACATCGTTTTAATTTCATTTTAAACCAAAATTTACAAACCATATTCCTTATGACCTATATATATAGTCTATAGGTCAGCTATTTTCTTGGTTCTTTTGTTATTTAGAAATAGCTATAATTTATCAAAATGTCATTTCACATTTCCTTGTTTAGAAGTACGCAGACAGTTGGTTACTTATTTTAAAAATTAAAACCCCAAAAAAACCAAACCAGTAACAGCGTATGTCTTCGCTTCTCTGTGGAGAGCACATCATTACTTACCGCCCCTTGTTGGGAGAGTACAGTGCCCCTATTTTAGCGGGAAATTAAAGCGCGACAGACGGTTGGGAGTTGAAGAGGATACACAAAGATAAACACCGCGGACGGACATATTTAGAAGGGGGTGGAGATTCCAGACGTGAAACAATTCTGGCCAATGTCAGAAGCTGAACGGACAAAGATGAAAGCTTCCGTCTGTCTCCTTGCAGACATTGGTACGAATTGATGTGATGTTGCCAGTTTGAATATTAGAGACCAACTCTGAAATTCATACGCGTGCGCTGTCTAAATATGAGCAATGAAGTTAGGGTCAGATGAAAGTATTTTGAAAGTTAAGTTTAGATAAATAAATATATAAATATAGATTAAGATAGTTTAGTACTAACTTAAGTGTTAGAATGGATAGCGAAGTAAATAGTAGTGCGTGGGATCTACCCAGGGGCGGATTGAGACTGCACGGGGCCCCGGGCTGCAATGAAACGGGGGCCCTATCCACCCAGCATCCTTAAAATAAAATGATTGTTAACAGCTAATATAGGACTGTAACTAAATATTAATAATGAAAAAGAAAAAAAAAAGAACACGAAGAAATAACTGTTTGAAGTGTTTGTAGTATATTACAATTGAGTGTGAAAAGAAAATTTTTATCTTCTACTGCTGGGAATCGAACCCCACACCGGTTGCATCACGCGCCTGTACTCTCTCCACACGGCCAGCGGAGCTTGACTAAATGAGACATTTTAAAAATATAAAATATACTTCATACTATGTTCTCTAAGTGAGCCAATTAAATCACTTTTTATCGATTATTAACTCTTTCAGTAGTATCCGGTTTGATTCGCAATCAGTTGTATAGTTAATATTTATAAATTTTTAAATTTTTTATATTTTCAAGGGTTCGTGCAAACATTTGTACACTTTTATTATAAATATAAAAAGTTCGGGGGCACCTAAACCGTTGGGGGCCCCTGGCTTTAGCCCGCTCAACCCCCCCCCCTTAATCCGCCATAGGATCTAGCCCTAACTAAGCCACAATAAAGACATTCATGAATGACTTGCTAAAAGGCCAACGCTGACTTGGAGAGGAGTTGGGCACCTTTCTCTGTTGACTCTGATAATGCTCCAGGCAATCTGCAGCTGGAACTCATTGAGTTGCAGGGGGATGCTGAATGTCGCAGCAGAAAAAATCTTTCTCTCATTGACTTTTACTGTCAGCTGTATAAAGACAGATTCCAAGAGATTTGATCAATTGGTAAGAAAAAACTCAGCTTTTTTGGCTCGACATACTTGTGTGAGCAGCCATTTTCAGTTATAAATTTTAACAAGAGCCGTGCGAGGACGAGATTAAGTGACTCTCACCTGCAAGATATCATACGTAGCAAAACTAGTGGCATTGAACTTGACCTCACATATTTACTGCATTCAAGATCTCTGCTTCACCCTTCACATTAAAATTAAAAAAAAAAATTCTCAGCCTATGCCATTTTTCTATATTATTTTAGTTTGGCCTCCAATATCTTTACTTCTACGAATATGCCCCCCCCCCAATGCAAATGTTTGGATGCCACTGGTTTAGGTGTACCACTGTCAAGATTTCAGTTGTACAAGTGACAAGACTTCAGGTGTACAAGTGACAAGACTTCAGGTGTACAAGTGACAAGACTTCAGGTGTACAAGTGACACAAGTGACAAGACTTCAGGTGTACAAGTGACAAGACTTCAGGTGTACAAGTGACAAGACTTCAGTTGTACAAGTGACAAGACTTCAGGTGTACAAGTGACAAGACTTCAGGTGTACAAGTGACAAGACTTCAGGTGTACAAGTGACAAGACTTCAGATGTAAAAGTGACAAGACTTCAGGTGTACACGTGACAAGACTTCAGGTGTACAAGTGACAAGACTTCAGGTGTAAAAGTGACAAGACTTAATGTACACACTTGACAAGACTTCAGATGTAAAAGTGACAAGACTTCATGTGTACAAGTGACAAGACTTCAGGTGTACAAGTGACAAGACTTAATGTACACACGTGACAAGACTTAATGTACACACGTGCCAAGACTTAATGTACACGACTTCAGAAGTGCACGTGACTAGACTTCAAGTGTACCACTGACAAGTAGCCAGCCATGTGGCAGTGGCTCACCATGTGTCAGAGACCAATCCTATGACAGTAGTTAGCTGAAGGTTTATAATACAGTCGTTTCTTAAAAGGGGCATAATTCGTTAAGCGAAAAACTCGTAAAACAAAACAATTTTTCTCATACAAATCAATGTAAATATCGATAATGCGTTAAAAATACCAAATTTCTCCCCCCCAAAATTTAGATCTATTAACATAATTACGTATACATTTTTAAGGAGTGTGGCAACTTGGAATACAACTTAGATTTTAAACAAAAAACTTAAATGTTATAAAATATGAATTTTTGACAATTAATTAATCATTTTTAACTAGAAAATTGTCTAAAGAAATATGCTTTTGTCGACGCTTGAAAATTTGACGAAAATGTGTCATAATCGCTTCGCAGATATTCTTGCCACTCCCTTTGAAGCATTGATCTCTTTAATATTGTTTTTGTTCTTGAGAATATTGCAGATCGTTTTTTATAACTACTGTCTATGTACACTAGATTAGCCACGCTAACACCTTGTTTCCGCTTTTCAGTGATTTTACGTTTCATTTAAAGTTATTTTTTCTTCTCTATTAGTCTTCTTGTGTGTTTTTCTTCCGAAGATATTTAGCACAGGTTATTACACTTTGCACCTAAAAAAATTTACGAATAGATCTACTGTCTGAATTCAAAATGTGTAAAAAAGGGTGATCACTTACGAAAACACGCTAATAGACCGAATGCTACACAGATACTAATGCATCGGAGCGGAATTCCCAGCTAACAAATGAATGTCGGGAAAAAGGGACATATCCATACCCATCCAGTTGTATTTTATGTGGTGCACCTTGCACATATCCATACCCATATATTTGTATTTTATGTGGCGCACCTTGCACATATCCATGCCCATACATTTGTATAGGTACACATTGCGCATATCCATCAATTTGTGGTCATATCAAATTTTTGTTAAATTTCGGGACTAAGAATTACACTTATTGGCTCAGGGACTCTTAAGTGTCTCAGGGCCACATATTGGCTCAGGGACTCTTAATGGCTCAGGACCTCTTAATGGCTCAGGGTCTCTTAGTTGCTAGGGGCATCTTATTGGCTCAGGGCCTCTTAGCAGCTCAATGACTCTTAGTAGCTCAGGGACTCTTAGTGGCTCTGGACCTATTAGCGTCTCATGGTCTCTTAGCGGCTCAGGGCCTGTTAGAGGCTAAGGACATCTTATTGCTCAGGACCTCTTAGTGGCTCAGGGGCTCTAAGTGGCTTAGGACCTCTTAGCGGCTCAGGGACTCTTAGTGGCTCAGAACCTCTTAGCGGCTCAGGGACTCTTAGTGGCTCAGGACCTGTTTGAGGCTCAGGGACTCTGGCTCAGGACCTCTTATTGGCTCAGGGCCCTTAGCAGCTCAGAGCCTCTAAGCAGCTCAGAGCCTCTTAGCAGCCTCATTGGCCGTGATGCCCTGGTTTAAGTGATCTGATGATGGTAGAAAAACTAAAGAAGTTAAATCAAGAATTGTATAGATTTAGTGGGGCAGTAGGTATGACTGAAAATAACAAAAGCTGTAAGAAATGTGGTAATTTTTTAAATATATTTTTTAAAGTAAACGAGTGACATTTTTGGCCTATGTCAAAGGTCACATCCACTGCTGGTATCAGCAACTGTAGAAAAAGCATGTATAGGGGCGCAGTGGCCATGCCCCCACAGTGGCGTATTGGGAATCACAAGTTCAAGTCTCTTTGAAGGCAGGGATTTGTTCCAGGAGCTAAGTGTGTACCTGAGTCAACTCAATTCAGATTGGTTATATCTGACACTAGTTAGAGTAACAAAGGTGGCTGGGCATTGTGGTACACAGCTGACTGGGCATTGTGCTACACAAAGGTGACTGGGCATTGTGCCACACAAAGGTGACTGGGTATTGTGCCACACAAAGGTGACTGGGCATTGTGCCACACAAAGGTGACTGGGCATTGTGCCACACAAAGGTGACTGGGCCACACAAAGGTGACTGGGTATTGTGCCACACAAAGGTGACTGGGCCAAACAAAGGTGACTGGGCCACACAAAGATGACTGGGCCATACAAAGGTGACTGGGCATTGTGCCACACAAAGGTTACTGGGTATTGTGCCACACAAAGGTGACTGGGCCACACAAAGTTGACTGGGCCACACAAAGGTGACTGGGCCACACAAAGGTGACTGGGGCACACAAAGGTGACTGGTCCACACAAAGGTGACTGGGCATTTTGCCACACAAAGGTGACTGGGCCACACAAAGGTGACTGGGTATTGTGCCACACAAAGGTGACTGGGCCACACAAATGTGACTGGGTATTGTGCCACACAAAGGTGACTGGGTATTGTGCAACACAAAGGTGACTGGGCCACACAAAGGTGACTGGGCATTGTGCCACACAAAAGTGAATGGGTATTGTACCACACAAAGGTGACTGGGCCACACAAAGGTGACTGGGTATTGTGCCACACAAAGGTGACTGGGCATTGTGCCAGACAAAGGTGACTGGGCCACACAAAGGTGACTGGGTATTGTGTCACACAAAGGTGACTGGGTATTGTGCCACATAAAGGTGACTGGGCCACACAAAGATGACTGGGCCATCCAAAGGTGACTGGGTATTGTGCCACACAAAGGTGACTGGGTATTGTGCCACACAAAGGTGACTGGGCCACACAAAGGTGACTGGGCCACACAAAGGTGACTGGGGCACACAAAGGTGACTGGGCATTTTGCCACACAAAGGTGACTGGGTATTGTGCCACACAAAGGTGACTGGGCATTGTGCCACACAAAGGTGACTGGGCATTGTGCCAGACAAAGGTGACTGGGCCACACAAAGGTGACTGGGTATTGTGTCACATAAAGGTGACTGGGCCACACAAAGGTGACTGGGTATTGTGCCACATAAAGGTGACTGGGCCACATAAAGATGACTGGGCCATCCAAAGGTGACTGGGTATTGTGCCACACAAAGGTGACTGGGTATTGTGCCACACAAAGGTGACTGGGCCACACAAAGGTGACTGGGTATTGTGCCACACAAAGGTGACTGGGCCTCACAAATGTGACTGGGTATTGTGCCACACAAAGGTGACTGGGTATTGTGCCAGGCAAAGGTGACTGGGCCACACAAAGGTGACTGGGTATTGTGCCCCACAAAGGTGACTGGGCCACACAAAGGTGACTGGGGCACACAAAGGTGACTGGGCCACACAAGGGTGACTGGGCAGTTTGCCACACAAAGGTGACTGGGCCACACAAAGGTGACTGGGTATTGTGCCACACAAAGGTGACTGGGTATTGTGCCACACAAAGGTGACTGGGTATTGTGCCACACAAAGGTGACTGGGTATTGTGCCAGGCAAAGGTGACTGGGCCACACAAAGGTGACTGGGCATTTTGCCACACAAAGGTGACTGGGCATTTCGCCACACAAAGGTGACTGGGCCACACAAAGGTGACTGGGTATTGTGCCACACAAAGGTGACTGGGCCACACAAATGTGACTGGGTATTGTGCCACACAAAGGTGACTGGGTATTGTGCCACACAAATGTGACTGGGCATTGTGCCCCACAAAGGTGACTGGGCATTGTGCCACACAAAGGTAGCTGGGCATTGTGCCACACAAAGGTGACTGGGCATTGTGCCACACAAAGGTGACTGGGTATTGTGACCCACAAAGGTGACTGGATATTGTGCCACACAAAGGTGACGGGGTATCGTCCAACACAAAGGTGACGGGGTATTGTGCCCAACAAAGGTGACTGGGGCACACAAAGGTGACTGAGCCACACAAAGGTGACTGGGTATTGTGCCACACAAAGGTGACTGGGCATTGTGCCACACTAAGGTGACTGGGCATCGTGCAACACAAAGGTGACTGGGCATTGTGCCACACAAAGGTGACTGGGTATTGTGCCACACAAAGGTGACTGGGCATTGTGCCACACACAGGTGACCGGGTATTGTGCCCCACAAAGGTGACTGGGCCACACAAAGGTGACTGGGTATTGTGCCACACAAAGGTGACTGGGC
>MUZC01002318.1:141223-166026 GCA_002072015.1 Radix auricularia | reverse complement strand
ATTGTGCCACACAAAGGTGACTGGGTATTGTGCCACACAAAGGTGACTGGGCATTGTGCCACACAAAGGTGACTGGGTATTGTGCCACACAAAGGTGACTGGGTATTGTGCCACACAAAGGTGACTGGGCATTGTGCAACACAAAGGTGACTGGGTATTGTGCCACACAAAGGTGACTGGGTATTGTGCCACACAAAGGTGACTGGGTCACACAAATGTGACTGTGTATTGTGCCACACAAAGGTGACTGGGCCACACAAAGGTGACTGGGTATTATGCCACACAAAGGTGACTGGGCCCCACAAAGGTGACTGGGCCACACAAAGGTGACTGGGTATTGTGCCACACAAAGGTGACTGGGCCCCACAAAGGTGACTGGGCCACACAAAGGTGACTGGGTATTGTGCCACACAAAGGTGACTGGGCATTGCGCCACACAAAGGTGACTGGGCCACTGTGGCCTTTGAACTTTGAACGCTGCATTACTTGCCAACAGACCAGCATGGTCTGTCAATTCTTGAAAGAATGTAGGATGCAAGAATCTAATTCAAAGGGAGTGTCTGTATTGTTTTGGTGTTTTTAATTACAAAAGTCAACTTTGGCCATGATCTGATAAAAACTTTTTAAAAAATTTATGTGTGTATTGAAAAATTTCAACAAAAAAAAACCACAAAAAAAAACAACAGATTGCTGGAGACAGTAAACAGCAAAGTTCATGAATATGCAATTTCAAAAATCTTTTTAATTTTTATACATACACCAAAACAAATCTGAAAGAAGTTTAGTTCTCTGCTGATTAAAGATCAACACATGTATTCAATTATTAGTTTCATCTAATTATAAGAGAAGCCAGAGTTTCTGGTCACTAATTACATAGACATTTGATTAAGTGGAAAAAATGGCAGTATACAAATTAATTTATTTACAAAGAGGTTTCAAAGAATTTCTTATAAAAACACAAAAAAACATCAACTAGTCCTCTGTAAGCTATTCCTAGTGAATCTGATGCATAAAACTTCCTGAATGCCATGTGTTGTCATGGAGATGACACAAGGTCAGGACAGGTTTGGCTTACAGAGTAAACTAGATTACAGCAGGGCCTTCTATATCACAAAGTTGTTATAAGGGGGAGATGGGAGGGGGAGATATATTTGAAATGATTTTTTTTTAAAATGGTGTAACATACATTCATTTAATGACTTTGAGATTATCAACCCCACCCCTACAACCCCACCACGCTCTTGTTCAAATCTCAGAATCTGTCCATAATACTGGTCTACAAAAACATTAGGTCGTAGATGGGCCAGGGGCAAGTCAACGACAATGTGGACTAGATTCCACTGACGTGACAACAAAAAATAAAGAGAAGAACCCTGATTGGTGGTCATTCCGTGTAAAGATGGACATTGCCCTACTTCCTTCTTCCAGGGGTTACAAAAAGTTTGGGTGTTAACTCTTGAGTGAAAACACAACCATGCATTGACAATGGTTTGAGTTATGACACAGCCATGCAGTGACGATCATGCTAAACTCAGTCCATGGTTTCACCTTGTGATGGGCCACACTTCACTTGCCCACAGCAGTGGCACAGAGAGAACTGCTTGGACAACATTGCATACAGTCACACTAAGGGTTAAATTATTCATTATTGCACCGTAAGAAAATTATAAATAATATGACAGAACACACTGTATTATAATTATAACCGCTTGCATGAATATCTGAATAACAATTTTTTTTTTATTTAAAAAATTAATATCAATTAATATATTGAACTAACAATTTAGTTTATTGCAGAGTTTTTTCAATTGCCTATGTTTTTTATTTGCAAAATGTCCTTTTTTTTCCTCATGAAATTCTATTATTTTCCTAAACAATTTTCAAATAGATGCAGGAAGCATTGCAGAGAATTAGCTCAGTGAGAAAAATATTGAAAAAAACCCAAACAACTCAGTGATTCCGGGTCCAAAACAGCAATAAAGAATTAATTACAAAGCATAAATTTATGTATTCATAGCAGGGCTTTAAATTCAAATCCATTTTTATACAAATAAGTTATAATTTTACTAAGCATTATTGCCATTGCTGTGAGCGCTTATAAAATCAAGGGAGGGAACTCTGAACTCATGTCATTGCATATTTATGTCCCATCGCAGGCACTTCCAATGGACATTGTGCAGCTTTTTCCTTTTTGTTGTCTTGACACAACTTGTAAGTAATGTAGTTGTAAGGCTAACAAAAGAAACAAGTCCTTTCACTCCACCATGACTGATCTGTCCCCATGAGAGCAACTTGCCAGGTGTCTGCATGTACACAGCTTCACAGTTGGTTCAAAGATTTATCTCCAGCAAAGGACTCCATGGGCATTACCCCCACCCCCACGCCCCCTTCGTGGGCGCTCATGTTGGCCACAAACTTCCACTCGTTTGTGTTTGGATCAAACATCTCCACGGAGTTGAGGTTTGTGATGCCATCGTAGCCGCCGATGGCATACAGGCGGCCGTAGGTGGCAGCACAGGAGACGCGGCTTCTCTTGACCTGTTGAAGGGAGGAGATGAGACAAACTTGATGAGACTAATCATCAAACGATGTAGGGCAGAAGGTCATCACAAAGTAAAAGTGAAATGTCAGATTTAATATAAAGAGGAACATTGGATCTTCAATTTTCATTTCTTATAAAACACATTATTATTGCATCAAAAAAACACGAGTTTACTTTGTATTGTGATAAAATCTATTTGACTCTCTTTTAAGCCCTATAGTTGTACAGTCTTGATAGTTACTAGGCTTGTTTTTGTCCACTTCGACATATTATGTCTTTATAATCAGTAACTCATATCTAATTCAAACTAAGCTGACTTTATAACTCTGATACCATTGCCAACCGACCCCCAGCCCACACCCCCCACTCCTCACATGCATCGGTGCTACCATCTCCCAGGTTTGTGTGTCAGGGTCGTATCTCTCCACAGTCTTGAGAAACACGCAGCCATCGTAGCCGCCAACAGCGTACATTTTTCCGTTCAGTGTGGCCACCCCTAGGCGGCAGCGTTTTGACTTCATGGGTGGAAGCTGCTTCCATTCACCCGTTGATGGATTGTAAGATTCCACCTGTCCGACAAAAAAGATGTCAAACCAAAATGTAACAATAATCTGGTAATAATTAATAAGGTGATTTGATGATGAGCAAAAACAGAAAGGTTAAGTATCACAAAGTTTATAAGACTAAGATTCAGGACATGAGCCAGACAGGATGTGAGCCAGACAGGACATGAGCCAGACAGGAAATGAGCCAGACAGGACACGATACAGACATGACATGAGCCGGACAGGGGATGAGCCAGATAGGAAATGAGCCAGACAGGACATGAGCCAGACATGACATGAGCCAGACAGGAAATGAGCCAGACAGGACATGAGCCAGAAGGACATAAACCAGACATGACATGAGCCAGACATGACATGAGCCAGACAGGATGTGAGCCAGACAGGACATGAGCCAGACAGGAAATGAGCCAGACAGGACATAAGCCAAACAGGAAATGAGCCAGACATGACATGAGCCAGACAGGAAATGAGCCAGACATGACATGAGCCGGACAGGAAATGAGCCAGACAGGACATAAGCCAAACAGGAAATGAGCCAGACATGACATGAGCCAGACATAAAATGAGCCAGACAGGACATGAGCAAGACACAAAATGAGCCAGACAGGACATGAGCCAGACAGCCAGCCACAAAACAACAAACACAAAATGTTAAAATCTCACCCCACTCACCCTTCCCTTAATCTTTATAAAACCCTGTATTAATATTTTCCTCCTTTTGCTGGAGTATGGATTCCTGGACATACTCCTGCGGCTAAGTTTTAAAAAAAATAATTTTTTGAACTGCTATAAGTTTTTGTTTTTCAGTTCGCTGACGAAGGCTTTTTGCCTTCACATTTATTGTTTTGTGGCATCCTGTCAGGCTCATGTCTAACTTTTTATATAACTTACTTCTCTACACAGCCTGATTGCAGTCTCACCATAATTCTATCCTTTAATGGGGGTGAACTTTAATTTAAGGCAAAATATAGATGTAAGAGCACTTGAAGTAATTTATATCACCCATGTCATATTTCTATGACTTAGCTTCTGCATAAGCCCCTCATGTAATTTTCAGCCCAAAATTTGGCACAAAAAAAAATTCATAATATTACTACAATAAAATTCATTCATTTTTTTTGGTGACAGCCAACTTGGAAACAAACTTGAGGCAAGCTAATATTAACAGAGAGATGATGCATTTATGAGGCAACTTACGGAATCAAAAATAGACAGGCCGTCATGACCTCCACAAGCCACCATGTTGCCATGTAGGACAGTCACGCCAGCTGCACTGCGATGTTTGTTCATGGGTTGGATGGAGCACCAGCTAGAATGTTGGCATCCAACAAAAAAAGGAAACTGTCATTGATGGTGATGTAATTAAAAGAAGTGGAACCACAAATAAACGTCCAGATGGAACAGTTTACACTGAGAAGCTGGGTCCTTTCCCATTGTGTAGTCAACATCTCAAATTTTTGTTGATTGAGAACCTTGTAATTACCTGCCAAATTATGGCTGCTAGAAATTACTTTCAAAACACTTGGGATGCAATATGTGTATGTACATTTAGCTATTACCCTGAACTGATTTATTATTCAATTTTGATGCCCTACCCTCCTTTACACAAAAACTCTATTACTTGTGTTTAAATTTTAAAAAATTTTAATAATAAATTCTCTTATGAGTAACATCTATTTTAATTAATTAAATAACACTCTTGTTAGCATGGACTCAAATCCTGGATACCATTTTAATGTAGAAATATCAGTTTTTATACATTTATTAACCTGCTAGATGATTGTGTAACTTACATATTGGCTTCTGGGTCATAAGTTTCACATGATCGAAGGGAGGTAACTCCATCGTAACCTCCACAAACAAGCAGCCTGCCATTCAAACTCACAGCCCCAAGTGCGCTGGAACGACAAGACAAAACCAAAGATTAATCTCTTCACAAAATAAATTATTTGATCTAAGTGATCTAACTTTGTTTAAGGTCACGCAAGATCTAGAGACCACAACAAAACCAGGTTTGCTGACCTGAATCTGAGGGATGACAGTAAGCTTAAATTTGTGGACACAAGGGCCGGCTCTGATTCTCTTTACCTTCTCTTGCACTGCATGGGAGCCACACGGCTCCACCTCTTGGTTACAGGGTCATACACCTCCACGGTGTCTAGTCGCTCCATTCCATTGTAGCCTCCGATGGCATACAGTCGACCTTTGTAACAACAACAAACATAAACTAAAAATTCTGTCAGTTTAATGAAAAATTTTACAGGGATAAATGATGTGTTTTTATGTGGATTGAGAGAGCATCACAGTGACTAGGTGATGTGTTGATAAAAGATATGGCTTTCTTCTTTTGATGATCTCATTTGAGTTATATGAACATAGATTGATTATTTTTTAATTAGAAAATAATAGTTTACTTCCAGATAGAGCAAGGAGTTGAACTTTGCCAGAGTAAGAAAGAAAAGATATGGGAATAAATTTAAACATTAAGAAATTAAAAATAAATTTAATTCGATACCTTCAACATATTGAAATATATAAAAAAAATATTAAGACAGTAGAGAATGTTGGTTATGTCAGACTGGTGACTTGTTGACCATGACTTGGGGTCTGTCCTATATCAATCTATAAAAATGTAAGTATTAAAAGCCATGAAAATTGGTGTCATGCGAATGTAGGACACAACGAAAAAGTTATCTTTTATCATTTGGCAAAACTTGCTGTGGGTAGTGTGTGGTGTATACAGAAGGTGGCAGTTAGAAACTTGTGAGTTTTGTAGGTGACTAGACTCTACCACCAACATGGGGACCAATAAATTCTCTTTGGTGGCACTAACTATGATGCCATGGACGGTGGTATAATAACTCTTAATGTGCCATAAGGTTTTTGGAAAACTTCCGCCTCAGTACCATAAGAATTTCCGGAATTGCAATCAACCGATTAAGAAATTAAAAAAATTGCGTAAAATCCATTTTTATTATTATGGTCATACTGACGTCATCTTTTAGAATAAGAATGGTTATTTTATGTATCCGTTTTGAGTTTCTATTTTTACCTGTAGTTTAGTACTATTAGTTTAGTAATAAAGTATAGCAAAATCGCATGTTCGAAAAAAAACACTTAAAAACCTCCAAAAAACATCGCGAATCGAGCGATAACACTAGCGAGGGAAACAGCCGCCATTGCCGGAAGTCAAAAGCATCGTTTTTCACGCACTGAAGAGTTTTTATT
Organism: Radix auricularia; assembly: GCA_002072015.1. Taxonomy (NCBI): domain Eukaryota; kingdom Metazoa; phylum Mollusca; class Gastropoda; family Lymnaeidae; genus Radix; species Radix auricularia. The sequence goes on along the minus strand of MUZC01002318.1, from coordinate 159,690 downwards.
TTCTGTAATTTCGTTGATAAAGAGAGTTCTATCTAGTCGCGCATTACCGCTCTTTGGTAAAAAACGGTAAACCGCGGATTACCGCGCTTTGGTACATTAAAAGTTAATGTCTAAGTAAATGAAAACTTTGAAATAAAACAATCACCTTTAAGAACAGTGACACCAACCCGACTTCTCATCGTGGTCATTGGTTCACCCAGTGTCCACTGACCAGTTATAGGGTCATACCTTTCAACTGTACTTAGTGAGTCTCCGGCCATTGTTAGTCCACCCTGCCATCAAATGTAAGAAAATATAAAAACAAATCTAAAATTGGCAATTTACAAATACTTTTAATTAAGCAAATAATGTTAATTTATACAATATAAAAAAAAAAGTTTTCTGCTGCCTTGCAAAATATTATCCTTCATATAATTTTTTATAATTGAAAATAAAATATTTTCTCTTAAAAATCAAGACTGTATTTTAATAATAATAATAATTATAACCCCTTTTCAGACCATGACAACCTATGGGGCAAGTGAAGTAGCATCCATAAGTTTCATTGAGCCACCACTAACAAGCAGGTGATTATGTGGCTAGCACAATGTCCTGGGGGCCTTGCCAGCACAGAGGCTAGAACCTGTGACTCTCTTTTGCCTCAGTCCAATGCGCTAACACTAGACCATCGACCCTTATATTTTATTTACATGTATACATTTTTTTAAATCAGAAGAAACACTTTTGCATATTTTCTAGTGGACATAAGTAAATAAATAACGATGGGAGTAAACAGGACTCAGGAAGTCAAGACATGGAGAAAGAGAAAACCCTCTCACAGGAGACAAACAAAGTGGACTTTCCTCTAAGAAAAGAGTATTTTTCAGTTGAGAGATCTGATAACTGGTGAGGAAAGACTTTACCATGGACCACAGAAATACTTGAATGGTAGCCTGTGTTTGAGTGGACAGATAGCAAACATGATTGGTAGCCTGTGTTTGAGTGGACAGATAGCAAACATGATGTGCCATGATGGAGGTGCTGAAAAACTCCCTGTATGCTGTACTAGAGAGGAATGGCCAGACCTGAGCCCAGTTCAACTCACCACAGCAAAAATGAACCCTGGTATGTCAGTGCAGCACCTGGGTCTTGTCTTGAACGTCTGAAGTAAAACCCTTCTCTCTGGCATCAGGTGGTAGTCTTTAGCTTCATCCAGCAGATCTCTGGGGCAATAGGAAATAGTGAAAGACTTTCTGGTGAAGTTTTACTAAATGTATTTTGTCTTGCTAATGATTTAGTGACGGGTGACATTTTATGAAAGTAATTGTTGAGGAGAGTGTGTGACTACTTTTCTGTCACTGAGCAAAACAGAGAGCTCGAAGTTATTATGCCAATGTTGAGAAACAAAGCTTACAGCCGTGTTGCGAGGTCATGTTCGAAAAGAAAGTGGGAAATGAACGGGCACAAACATTTTTAATAATTAAAAAAGGAAAGTCTTAGCTGGGGCTTGAACCTACAACCTTCGGCATGTTAGGCGAATGTAATACACTATGAAATAAATGCTATTCTGTTGTTCTAAAAGAACAAAGTAATTGACCTCAATTGAACGAATTGTTGGTCTCGATGACCCCCAACCCTCACACTACCTTTTCTTGAAAGCTGATTGGTCGGTGGGGCAGGAATACAGCTCAATTAAACCATAAAGAGAATTATATCTATAGATAATGGACAACTTCACTTAATTCTACCAATTACTAATAAAACACATTTCATTTAAATACCAGATCAGCCAATAAATCATACAGATAGAATTTAGTAACAAATGCTTATAAAAAAAAAAACGTAAAAAACAAGTTTTTCACTATAAATTCAGAAATTCTTTATATACAAGACATAACCCAATTACTCTATAATGTTTCCCTGACAGATGTTAATTATAATACGCATGGCAAAACAATCAGAAAATACAAAATTCTAGTTAGGTCTCGTTAAACCTGTTTAATATAATGTGCACCGATCGTGGATATATTTTTTAAAAGTACTGTCAATGTAATGCACACCATATTGCGCGACATGAAAGGTTGTTGAACATATAACGCACCACAACACTCTATCTCAAAAAAATAACAAGAAATAAATGGATAAATAAAATAATTTTAAAATTCAATTATGAAATTACTGTCCATTCGATAGATCTGAAATTTTGATACATCATTTTTATCATTGGCATGAGTCTGCCTGCAAATTTTGAGCCCACTAGCTTATGAGAAAGTGGGTTAAAAATCAATCCAAAGTTTTTTCGGCAAGGTCGGTCGGTTGGTCATAAGGCTCAGACACCACAAGTTAATATAAAGGATTTATAAAGGTGAGAATCAAGTGGCAGAAAGATAGGTTTCATAAAGTCAATGGGCTCAGCATTGGAAGGTATTAATGTCTATGATTGTGCACACAAATAGAAAACTAGTAAGAATTCTTCCTTAAAATGCAATCAATAAACTATCATTAAATCCATAGTCACAAGTTAAATGATGAATGTCAATTACAATTAAAATTAATTTTGTACATTAAATAAAGAAATCCTTTGATAAAATAGAACATTGCCTGATTGGATTGCTCATTTTGTCACAAACTTTATAGACCAGCAAAATGATTTAAGTCTATCCTGTCTATTAAACACTTTCCCAATGAGCTAAACACACATTTCACAATGTGCAGTCGATGTCGTACCTGAACTGTAAGGAGTAGATGTCCTACCTGCATAGTAAGTATATGTCCTACCTGTACTGTAAGTAGATGTCCTACATGCACTGTAAGTTGTAGATGTCCTACCTGCATAGTAAGTATATGTCCTAACTGTACTGTAAGTAGATGTCCTACCTGCACTGTAAGTAGATGTCCTACCTGCATAGTAAGTAGATGTCCTACCTGTACTGTAAGTAGATGTCCTACCTGTACTGTAAGTAGATGTCCTACATGTACTGTAAGTAGATGTCCTACCTGTACTGTAAGTAGATGTCCTACCTGTAATGTAAGTAGATGTCCTATATGTACTGTAAGTAGATGTCCTACCTGTACTGTATGTAGATGCCCCACCTGCATAGTAAGTAGATGTTCTACCTGCAATATAAGTAGATGTCCTACCTGTACTGTATGTAGATGTCCTACCTGCATAGTAAGTAGATGTCCTACCTGCACTGTAAGGAGTAATGTCCTACCTGTACTGTAAGTAGATGTCTTACCTGCACTGTAAGGAGTAATGTCCTACCTGCACTGTAGGGAGTAATGTCCTACCTGCACTGTAAGGAGTAATGTCCTACCTGCACTGTAGGGAGTAATGTCCTACCTGCACTGTAAGGAGTAATGTCCTACCTGTACTGTAAGGAGTAATGTCATACCTGCACTGTAAGGAGTAGATGTGCTACCTGCACTGTAAGTAGATGTCCTACCTGCACTGTAAGGAGTAATGTCCTACCTGCACTGTAAGGAGTAATGTCCTACCTGCATTTTAGGGAGTAATGTCCTACCTGCACTGTAAGGAGTTCTTGATGATGTCCTCTGTGGCCACTGAGTCACTCAGGTACTGGGGCGTCAGCAATGGCAGTCGGACTTTGACCATCAGCTCTGGCAAATCTTTGACACGGTTCTCTGGGTCATGCTTGATCCATCGCATGGCTGCTTCAAAGACCTGTCACGACAGTTAGAACAATTTGGTTTCAGACACAGCACATTACCTGAGTTAGTAGTCAATACTTATTTTGTCTCTAGAACTGAACCATTGCAGACAGGCTGACACATGTAGACAAAAATAAAATTATGTGACTTTCCTAACAAATTAATTTTTTTTACCTACATCAGAAAAAACAACTCTCATGAAAATATATTGTGTTGTCATATATCTCCAGAATGGATTGAACGAGTTTGACTCTGCACCACTCTGAGTTTTCATATTAAATATCCCTTCCTACACATACATATATCAGTTACATGGAGTTGGTAATAATCATCTTTAAGACATTTCAGCTCTACATCTTGGCAACATGCCATAATATAGCTACAAAATTATTTTGTGAAAATGTGTTTGCTTTTAGCTGAAACAATCATGACTTTCGTCTCTAATAGCTTGAAATGGGGGGAGGGGAAAGCATGGAGTTCTAAGACTTTAAAAAAGCAGGCCTACAGGGCAAATACTTGAACACAAGATGAATCACTCCAGGCAGAACTGAATTGACAGACATGGTAATCTCAGCAACCAAGCTCAAGCAAATAGTAAACCTGTCACCACCCCTTAGCCAGATTCATTAAGAGTCAAAGTACCACAATTCAAAAGTTAGTAATATATTGTAAGAAAACAACAAAAAGTCAATAAGGGTTTTAATAATTCTTCTTCTTCTTTGAGCTAACTAAATAATTCCCATGACTCAAGTTTCCCCTCTTGTGAGGCCGTTTCCAATCATGGGTTCAACAGGAGGAGCAAAATTCTTATATTTATAAACAACTATTTGCTTCAAAAATTTCAACAAGATGAAAAGTCAAACAAGGAACAGTAGCCATTCCACAGGGAAGAGTAGTGTGCCTTTCAGACAAAACCAATTATATTGTTACTGGTATTCCCCAAAGCCAAAAGTACCTCTTTTCAAAGGAAATATTTTTGGGCTTGTGTAATGTTAGAACCAAGAACGTCTCAGCAGAAGAGATGGCGGAAATAATCAGATAGAAGTTTACTTTCCTTAGATTTTGTGAAACATAATGGACACAAACTGGACACTTCACACTGGCTTCAGGTAAAAAAAGAGATATTTATCCAGAAATAAGTTCATCAACAGTACAATTCATGATATCACACAAGCATTGACACGGTGGGAAGATGATGGTGCAAGAATTGTTACAGCAGATGAGACAATAAATTTCAATGCAATAAAAATTTATGCTGCCACCAATGATGGTGAGGTGGGTACATAGCTCAAGACTACAAGGTAAATTAGACAAAACTACCAAGTAGAGACAAACATGAACCAGATTAATCTAGACTTGAAAGCAGAAGCAGCAGCAAGAAAAGGTAACAATAAGAGCTCGGTGACATGGGAAGATAACTCTCTGGGAAACACAAGACGTCTAAGAGAACAGTTAAAAAGTTGGAAAAATATGAGAACAAAAAAAGAACAACAATAACTATATACTTTGTTTATCACTAAATAATATCACCATAAACTTTATAATATGAAATCCACAGGCAAAATGAGAAAGGGTGCCAAAATATTTGTATTGTGCATAAGCCCTATGACCCACTAACAGGTGGGAAACAACCAAGTTAGTAAGTAAATGAAGTTGTATTTTGTTTTTTAAAAAAAACTATGACTAAAAATGTTTTAAAAAAATGTTGTACTTGTTCCTCTGTAGTCACATAGAGTTCATCTCGTGACAGGATCTCAAGGACTTCTGACTTGGGCAGGTAAAATCCACAGGCAAAATGAAGAAAGGATGCCAAAAAATTTGTATTGTGCATAAGCCCTAAGACCCACTAACAGGTGGGAAACAACCAAGTTAGTAAGTAAATGAAGTTGTATTTTGTTTTAAAACAAAAACTATGACTAAAAATGTTTTTTAAAAATGTTGTACTTGTTCCTCTGTAGTCACATAGAGTTCATCTCGTGACAGGATCTCAAGGACTTCTGACTTGGGCAGGTGAACAAAATCTGAGGACTGTGCCACCTGTACAGAGAGAGAGAGAGAGAGAGTGAGAGAGAGAGAGAGAGAGTGAGAGAGAGAGATAGAGAGAGAGAGAGAGAGAGAGAGAGAGAGAGAGAGAGAGAGAGAGAGAGAGAGAGAGAGAGGGAGAGGGAGAGAGAGAGGTAGGTAGAGAGAGAGAATTTATATTTTTGTCCCAAGTGATTTACTTATTTTACTGACAAAAACATCCCGCGTCTGCTACTTTGTTATGAAAGCCAATTACTGAATCTTTAAAGCCTGGCAGAACTTTAGTTATGTTAAAGGATATTCGTCAAAACAATTTAAAAACAAAAATTTCACACACAAAATTGTGGTTTTCAACATTTCACTACTCAAAATAGTTTAGACAAAATATAAGGATTATATTCGGCCTCTGTACAGAGTTAAGTGCAAATAATAACTTATGATAATATGAATTTAATACATTTTTTGAAGTAATATAAATGTAACAACAAAGAGTGCCTGAATTTTTTTAATTAAAAAAAAATATCTCAAAACATGGTTAAATAATTTTGTTCCCCCTAAATAGCATTCAACTTTTTTAAAAAAAATGTGCCTTCTCCATTTATGGCCCAATTCACGGCTTATCATCCAAAACCTGCCTGTCTGAAGTTGTTCTGGATGTATTTGTTGGATGCCTCAACTAGGGTTGGACATTGGTATTGGTCAGCAAACTGACGGACAGACAGGCACGAACTCGGTTCAAGCCTGCAGACCAACAAAGTAATACAAGAAAATGGGAACCAAAAATTAAGAGATGTTACACAAAGTCAATGATTATTTAAAATAAATGACAACCAATAATACAAATGTGTATATTAGAGCCAAATATCACAATGGTAATAACCCAGTTAGTTCATTCTTTACAGGTTGTTAAATATTTGTTTAATTTAATATAATATTCTAATTATGATAATAAAAGTTTTGGCCAGATGTGTTTGGTGCACTTCTCTCAGACTCAAAATTTGATTGCCAGTTATACAACATAAATAATGTTCATGTCTCAAGACTCTGTTTGAAGAAGTTTGCAGCAATAACTAGAATATTGTGCATCCAGGGTGAACTATAAAATTGCCATCCCCCCACACCTGCTTAATATCTTACATTTGTTCACTTTTTATATTTTAAAGTTATAAGCCTCATTTTGGCGCTCTTGAACCTTGACGCCAATGGACATCTGTACCCCTCTGCCCCCTCCTCGTTACCCAACTGGTTTCTACTAAATATTTTTAATTTATAGAGATAGAGTGCTAAAGATTAAATTAATAAAAAAAAGGAGTCATTAAAAAGAGAGTGACTTGAGCAAATTTATGGTGCCTATGTCTTGACATGTACAATACCAAAGCCGTGAAATATGTTGGAAATATTCAATTTTCAAACTTATCTATTGAACTTCAACAGTTCATTGCTTTAAAGGTGACTGTCTTGACTGACCTGTTCTTAAGATAGGTGGTGCATGCATCTTTGACAGCTTGCATGTGGAGAAACCCAGCAACAATGAGTAGTGACTGCACGTTGTTCATGTCTATCACCACTCGGCCAGTGTAGGAAAAGTTGATCAGAGCCTCCAGAGCACTGTCAAACAGAAATGACATATATATATATATTGGGGCAATTTTATCGATTGAAATTATTTTAATCGATAAAATAGCGATTAAATTGAAGAGGTTGTTTTAAATAATTTTTCCTATTAATCAATTAATTATTAGTTATTAATAATTAATAATAGTTTGCTTTTTTACGTAGAAACTTCTCCATTAAAAAAAAAAGATTTTCTAAGTTTAAACTTTACAATAAGCTTTTATATTTAAATTTTAAAAAATGTTAATTGCCTGTTTTTGTTACTTCCCTTGAAATTTTCAGTTTAATGACGTCATACATCTTAGTTTAGCTTATCAAAATTATCTTTTAATTATTCAGTAATTTTTCAAAAGTTAATGATTAAATTTAAATTAATCGATAACAGCCCTAATATATATATATATATACACATGTGTATATATATATATGTGATATGAGTGGGTTGTGACATATATTGACTTTACATTACGACCCAAAAATGTGTGTAATATGTCTTAATGGGTAAAAGCCAAAGACAAAGTAAATGATTATGTCATCATTCAAACCATTTAAGGATATGGCAGGGGGGTGATAGGCTCTGAGCAGAAGGACAAACCTCAAGCATAAGTTAGTGGTGTATATAATTTCCTATGAAGACCTCAAGGGAAGAAACGGGTATAAAATAATTTTGTAATTTTTCAGTTATCACATCTATCTGATAGAGCAGGGGTCTCCAAACTTTTCTGCAGAAGGGCCGCATTAATAGTCAAACAGAGGTTTTGGGGCCGACTACTAACTAAGTTTTGTGGTAAAATACAGGTAAAAATAGTATATTTTCTTGGAGATTAAAAGGTCTCCAGGGGCCAGATGAGAGGGCCACATCTGGCCTGTAGTTTGGAGACCCCTGCGATAGGGGATCAAAATTAGAATGCTCTGATTGAGGATTTCTGAAAAAATAATGTCTCTGGCCATATAAAAAATAAGGTAATAGCCAATTTCACAAAATTCCACTCTCCGTTTCAAAAATGAAGTTTACAACTAAAATTTCTCGAATTTTGCACCAGTATATAAAAACTATGCCTTTGCTAGGGAATTAATATGTATTTCACAACTGGAAATACAGGTGAGGTAGTATTAAAGTCACAACAGACAGCCATTGTTCAAGTTTGTAGTTTATAGAACCAGGTAACTGATGGTACAAATTTATAATACTGCCTAATGCATTATGCATAATGTCCCCTACTTGGTATAGCCTCTATTACATTACCTAGGTTCTATACTTTCCATTGTTATCTCAGCTTGCTTTGTTTCAACCATATCATGTGTAAACATTGCCTGGAAATATGGTATAGTAGCTGCCAAGATGATGCGATGTGCGGAAAACTTTTGATCTGATACCTACCAAAAAAACAACACAAACAGAATTTACCATTCAAGGGGTTATTTATAAATGATGTCCTGTACTGTAAATAATAAGACATGTCTATCACACACTGACAGTGCAAACCCTAAATGGGATGCAGTGAATTTATTTTATTGGTAGCCAGCCGCATTTGAATTTAAATTATATTCATCATTTGCAGTTACATCCATCAGTTCTTCTTGTAACTGTGACTGTGGAGATTCTTATGGAGATCAGTTTGAAAATATTTAGCAAACAATAATTCTTTGAAAAAATTTCTTACTTTCTTAACCGCACATATATTATATACTATAAGTTAAGCTTCAATTCCTAGCAAAGTTGACTCATGAAGTTCATGACGTCATAGTCTCAGTCATAGAAATAGTCTAATAGTCAGTAAAGTCATAGTTAAGTCTAAGTGAACTAATTCGTCTTACTTAGTCTAAGTCTGACTAAGTAAGTAACTAAGTAATTGATGATATTATAATTATCGAAGTGTCTACTGCTACGACAAAGTAGCGGCAGACAACCCGGGGGGATATGGCTGGTGCTACGACATGTCGTAACGCCAGCAACATAACCCCCCTGGATCGTCTACTGTTATGACAATGTCGTAAACAATTTGTTGCATTTCAATTATGCTAATACTAATACTTGAAAACTAAATTATAGTTTTCATAACAAAATATCATGATTACTAAGTAAGCCTGTTAATGAATTTTAAAGGTTAAAAATTTTTTTAGATTCATCTATTAAATGAAAAACACTTATAAATTTAAAAATTGAATTTGCTCAACAGCTTCGCTAGACTAATGGATAGTCGGGTTAGTCCTATTGATTGCAGGATTCAAATCAAGTTTTTTTGTTTTGTTTTTAAATTTCATTTTTTTTTTAAAAAAAAAATCACAACGAGTGTGATGATAATTTTTGTTATTATTCTGAAAAGCAGATACATTGATTAAATCTTAGGGGTCTACAGATATTCATTTTTGCCAAAACGAAGTTTTTGATACTTATAATTATACTGATATGTTTATGTTTACAAGTTCTAGATGACATATGAATAATTATGACTCACAACAAACTTCGGCTTTGACTTACAATAATAATTGTTAATTTTAACCAATAGTTAAATAAATTTTGCACACGGCACAAGGCCAAACATTATGAATGAAACAACAATCAACGAGAACAAAGCAATACTAATACGCCAATAGTAATAGTCATAGAGTCAAAATTAAGTTGAAGGATGAATGGAATGGTTTCCAGTGACAAGTCTGCACACGGTACGTTTTATTATTCCACAGGAAACAAATTATTTTACATTCTTGCGATTGTGCGCTAATCGTTTCTTGAGAATTTTCATTTACGGCTTTACTTTACGGTATGCTAAATTTTAATACTCGGCATCGGCATCACTTACACAAGTATAGTATAGTATAGTATAGCAAAATCGGCCGACACATTTATAATCGCTAGACCAATATTAAATTTTAATCTATTTAAATAATTTATTTAAATTAATTTAGATTTTAGAAATAATGCACACAAATAAGCCCGGATCTATTAATGTTGTATTATAATATAAATGTGTATACAATATAAAGTAATAAAGAAGAATTTGTTAAGATATTATTGCAACTTAATTCTTTCCAAGTGGCTACTGCAAAGAGTGGCGTATGTCGTAGCGCTAGCAACATCCCGCCGGATCGTCCGCTGTTACGACATGTCGTAGCACTAGTTTCCTGACTAGCGCTACGACATGTCGTAACGCTAGCAACATCCGGCCGGGTCGTCTGCTGCTACGACAAAATTGTCTTAGCGCTAGCCACATCCTATAATTATTATTTATAGTAATTATAGTCTTATTAATATAGTTATAGTATGAGTATATAATAAATATATATTTTTATAGTAATTAGAAATAGTAAGTAATAGTAATAGTAGTGAGTTTTAGTATTTTACTAAAAATTTTAGTGAGTGTAGTGTAGAGTAGTAGTAGTAGTATGATAATGATTGTTTGACAATTCAAGAAATACTCAAAATTACACTTTAAAACACATATTATGTATTTAAAAAGCATAAATTACCTTTAATGTCACATCGCAAAGTTGTCCTTGCCTTCTTATATCTGCAATAGTGGGGAATGCAGTCATAGGAAGGTCTTTGTGAAAGAAAACAACTGTGTCGTCCGCCATTGTTTGTTTATGTGCTAATGTCTATCTGTACGTAAACTTGAACCCAAGATTAAATATAAGTAAACGATAATTAAAAATATCCATGATACTTTTTTTTACATTCCTTCTTTGTTAAATTAAGATTTGATCTTCATCAATTACTATTTTTATTGCTTATTTTAACGTTTAGGAATTGAAATTCATTTACAATCTAATATAAATATACCTTAATTTAATTTACAATAATATCAGTAACACTTTTCTAAATAAATAAAACAGCTGTGGGCCACATCAATCAATTCTTTCTTCATTTAGCTCTATCTCTAAGACATATTCTGCATGGATGTATTTAATTTAACACTTTGTTTTTTTAAAAACACTCATATAAATTAATATTCCCATCTGAGAATTTTTGGAAAAGTTAGAAACTTACAAGAATGGCCAGTCACTTCGCACCTTATGTAAAATGTTATATTAACTTATAATAGTACAGAAGATTTTTGCATCCTATGCTTTTCTGAGATTTATGTCTAGTCTTGCATTCTTGGATGTTGATTGAGAGTTTTCCTGTTTTGTTCAGGAAACCCATTTATACCCAAATGCCAGAAGGGAAGGAACATTTGTAGTGTTTTTTCTTGCATATATATGAGAGCTCTATTAGGCTGGTGTTTCATTGTATTTTCTAGATAGAATTTAATGCCTAATGTATCAATATGCTTTATACTATTTCTGATAAATTCATTGATTACCCATTTGGGTAAATTTATTATCCCATTTTTATTCATTTATGTCATTAAATTTATTAGCACATATTAAATGAAATAACACAAATGTATTTTTTGAAACCCTCTCGTAACAACATTGTAGCAAAGTCAATAGTGCGCTTGCCTCACAAGCTGAGGGGCGTAGGATCGAGCCCACTTTAAAGCCACTATAAAAATGTTGAGAAATGACTAAGCATCAGAAAGTCCTCTGCTGACCTGGAGAAGGATGGGCACCAGAATGTTCTAATGGAAACATTACACCCCCTACGATCTCAAAACAAAAAGAGGTTATGGGACTAAAAAAAGCTGTTTTTTTTAAATTAAAAATAATAAATATGGAATTGAATAAATGAAAATACTCAATTACACAATTACTCCCTTCCAAAGACACAAGATAAACAAACAGTCCTGATCTTATTAACAAGGCAATTTTTTAAATTTTTGGTGCTATTTCCTCTATTGAATAAATATAATTAGGTAATTATTATTGCAGAGGGATAGGTTAGTTATAAAGCCTAAAGACAGGGAGATTCTTGAGAAATTTTGCAGTGCAAATGTAGACAGCACTCAGTTAAGAAGAATGAAATCTTCATGGTTCTAAATAATAGAAGTTCAATAAATTAAAAGAAAACTGAATAGAAACAAGGATGGCCAAGAACAATTTATATTTAATATTAACTTCAAACATGACATGAAAAGCATATTTAATATTACATAAGTCATTAAGAGCTAATATGAAAAATTATGTATTAACGTTGTTCAAGAGATCTTCCATGATGATTGATTGATTGCCATTTAATGGTATAATAAATGATTATAAACATGTGGTTCAGATGTGTATATTCACGGAATTGTACAAGATTAATAATTTGGAATCCTCAGAATATAATTCAATTTGATTAATGCTTATTTAAAGTATGAGGGGGTACAAAAAAAATATTTAAAAATCGGGTTAGCCATGAGTAATAGGGAGCAATTCCTTTTTTCAAACTCAGTTAATCTTAAGATTACTGCAGCTTAAAATATTTTGGTTGTCCATACTTGGTTTACTTGTTTGCTGGTCAATAAATAAGGATTCAAATTCAAGCTTTGATAGCCAAGTAACCATATACAATAAATGTGATCAAAAGAAATGACAAAAATGTTATTTATTTATGTTTATCAGTTAAATAATTGACACCTTTTAAACTGTACATGCCTCTTTCCTAATGAAACATACCTATGGGTAGCAATATTCCTCTATTCCTAAACTCAATATTATTAGTGAATATTAACACTTAGATATGCAATTTATGCTCTGAAGAACGTTAATTGAAATTCTAATTTCAACATCATTTCAACTTGTGCATGAGTTTAGTCGGCACAGCAGAGCCCTTTGGAACTGTTGGAGTGTTGTTGGATGGTGTACCAGGTGTTTGCAACTTTGGCGTTTCATTGTTGGGACGTCTTGAACTTGTCGGTGTGTTCTGTATAGAGAAAAAAAAATTAAAAAATTGAATTATAAAGATTCTTGTACAAGAATAATTTTATCAGTTTTACCCATTCATTAATTATAATTATAACATTTATGTCAAGAACAAAAATTATTTTAAGAGGGTAGCAAAATTTATTGAGATTTTATTCTACACATCATTGGTTTTTTATCCAAAGAAAATGTTACTCTCAAAATCAAAATTTTCCCTTTACATGTAAGTATATATTTGAATTGTTGCAAAAGGGTTATGAAACAATATTAGTTTTTTTCATGCAATTTTTGTAGCTGAAATCATAATATTTTTCAAATTTTTTATTGATTTATATGAAAACAGATAATTTATTTATTACATTGAAGTTAAAATTTGTTACTATTTGTGTCTTGAATTATACATTGATATTAATCACAGTCTGATATTAATTTTTAAAAAAACATAATTTATTCTTAACTTCTAAACAATAGAGTGGTTGTGGCAAGAATTGGTGAACTGGAAATTTTTAAAAATTACTACAGCATACTTTCTTCATTCAATTTCAATATTATTTGGTTATTGGTAAAGCACATTTAGAAAATCACTAATGTTAATTTGTTAATGGTAAAATAGTTACTGCCCAAAGAAAATAAATTGAAATTTACATTTCAATTTTTCAGTGGCATCCAACTTATTTTTTTTTAAATCTCAAAGCAGAAATTTTTTTTTTTAATTGTTGGATGACCTCAGAAACTGAACAGGTGAGCCTCAACTGACTCTATCTCACCCTTGTTAATGGTAGTCTCCATTCACCTAATCTGTACAGGGGAACCTGTCAAAACATATTGTCTCAGTGTGATAACAAAACTCAACAATCAGGAGCCACAACCAATTCACTTTACTTTAATTATAAACTTAGCACAGCTTTCTGAGCTTTAAACACTAAAACACTTCGAAGGAGACCAGTTGTTCAGCCAATACAAAGTTTTCAGATTTTAAGTACAATTTTAGGAATGGAAAGAGTTTTGTGATAGGCTCAGTTGCATGTATTTCGTTGCTAGTTATCTAAAAAAAAAGTATGTTAATTAAAAAACAGTTTATAAACTATTCTATGAAACTTTTTTTTAAATTGCCTGTTGCACACAATGTAACATTTCGCTGCTTCATAAAATTTGAACTTATTTTGTCTAATACCAGTTAGGATGTTTCAAAAGATATGATTTGAAAGAAAAAGAGAAATATTGTACATGCTTAGGTAATAGTTAAAAACTAAGAATATCAACAGTGAAATAGTTTGAAATTAAAGGAAGAGCATTTTCTACATTTTCAACATTTGATTTTACGAGCAAGTAAAAAAATTAGCTTTCCCCCCTAAAATCTGTTACCCCCTCATTCAAATATTTTTTTTTTATAATTTGAGTTTACAATCAAAATCAAATAACTTATTGTGTTGACTCCGAACCTCATTTGTTATAAAGCAATTTCCACCAATCAGACAGATGATTAATGCTCTGTTAAAAGACAGAGATCAGTTGTTATTAACAAAAGCAATAAATTAGGAAAAAATGAAGAAATTATGATAAATATAGTCTTTAACTTCTATTTATTACAAAACCCATTTTTATTTTAGAACAATTTGAATACAATTTAAAGATTTAGAACTTGACAGGAAAATTTTATTTATGATTCAGGTATCCACAAATCTCATAATATCTATTTCTGAAGCAGGAAATGCTCTTCCATTCTGGTCTCACCTTCCCATCTTCCAACTTTCTTGTGGCTGCTCCCAGCTCAGCCGACCTGACCCTTTGGCCAAAGCTCAGAGTACAGACAGATTCACTGACATTCTTTTCCACTGGGGAAACCTGGAGGATCATCAACGTCTTACTATCACCCCCTGGAATCATGGACCAATAGATGAAATTTATTAATGTTATAAGAGTAAAGTACATTTTCACTATCAATGTAATGTGAAATGAACTTTTGTAAAATATACATTCTGGTAAAGTTTTGTGGTAACTAAATATTACAAATGAACTGAGGGGAGAGATGCAAAGATATCTGGGCTGTAATTATAGTTAATTTTCTTTTTCTAATGAAAGATAACAAAAATGGCCAGTTAAATACCCTTTGTTTTCAAGGGACATTTTCCACCTGCCTTTCATAGTTTGAAATATCAATATTAAAGATATATGTACATACATATATTGTATTTAATATTTTATATTAATTTTATCTGTAGTTCCAATGATGGCATTTAAAGAAAGTTTTAAAGTTGGACTCTCAATTCAATGATATTTAAAACGTTTGTATTCAAATAAAAATACAGACTCTATAGTTAACTTAATTTCAACGCTCTGATGAACAGTTTTCAATAAGTCTCATTAATATATATATTTTTTTTGTTACAAGAAACTTCCATAGTCAGGGCAACACTCAATTTTGTAAATGTACTTTTAAAAAAAATTAAGCTGCATTATCTCATGAAGAAATAATTTGAGAGAAACTTGATAATATTTTACTGTGATCACCCCGATGTAAGTAGAGTTGATTTAAACAATTCACAAAATGAATATATGACCCATTCATTTAAGGTAAAGGCAGGCTGTTGCTAAAGGAATATTTAAATAAAATGACAGGTATCATACCCAAAGACTCTTGCAACAAGTAGGTCAGCTTTGAGTTACGGTATGGTATGTGGGAGTGCTTGTTCTTCAACGCTGAGATCACGTCACCAAGAGAAGACAATGACCTGTCCCAAAAAGATATGTGTAAATGGTATTTAAAATTTAATGGAACAAAAAAAAAAAAAGCAGCATTAAACAGTTTACTTGATGATGCTTGCATTGTTATGCTTGCTTTCTTCAAATTCTTTCCGGCTCACTATTAATACTCTGATCATTATCGCTCCCTTAATGTGTCATGTGAATTATCTTGAAAAACAGTGAAAGAAAATAATTGTTTTATTAAATAAAAATAAATGTGCCCAAATTGTTCTTGAGAAAAAGTATTTGATTGTCAGCCCAAGTATTGAACTTACTTGTTTATATTCTGAGCTTCCTTCAACCTGGCCCCGTCTGCATGTGACTTGCTAACCCTCTCTGACCCAGCCAGGTCAACCAGATTAAGGCGGCCTTAATTAAACATCAATATGGATAACAGCTTGATTAGCTCTTTAAACAAAACATAAGGAACTTCACAGATTCTTTTCAAATATTTTACTGGCTACATTTACAATACACAAAAAAGAAAACAATGCATTTATTTTGGACATAATCCTCACGGGAATAAAAGGATGTCACAAAATTAAAATGTTTGATGAACTGTTTAGCAATTAGGTGCTATTAAAGAAGGTAGTGTAAAATTAAAGTAATTCAATGACAATTGAAATAAAATATTAATTTTTTTTAAAAAATAGAAATCATGACTGCATTTTTTTCCTTTAGTTCTGAACATTAAAACCAAAAATTACACAATTTATTGTCCACTATAAACTTAAAAAATGTTTATTGAACTCAAAATTTATTGCCCTTAAAATTTAACAGAAAAACAGGTAATAAAAACTGGAATGGGTATTGAAACGCAATTTCCAACAAAGAATTTCTTATTTTTTTATTCTAGGAAAATCATTCTAGATTACATTAAAAATCATTTCGAATCAATAATTCTGAAACTAAACAAAACAATTGCTATCTCAAAGTCCTGCTAAAATTATGGAGTCGAACGACAATAGATTTTTGTTTCAACCCGTTAGCTGAGATGGTTGGCCAGAAATTGACAAATACTGATATTTTTTTGTTTCAATGCACGAACAGACACGATGGACATTTTAAATATATAAACACAATTTGTCCCAAGGGAAATTGCGTTAAAAAACTATTTTTTATTCCATTTGAATTCAGTTTAGGAAAAATTTTTAAGTCAACAAACAACACTAAAATTTCCTCTATTATTACAATCAGTTGAAGGATTTACCTTCTAATCAAATATATAGTACTTTTGACTTTTCACAATATTTTTTTTTTTTAATATTTTTTTAAAATTTCACGCTACGCCCCGATACTGACTGGAATGAAAACTAAATTATCATTGGAGATTAAAACTGACCATGAGTTTTGCTGCCTGTCAGGAGGTTTAAACCTTCAACTGTCACACACAGTAGACTGTGGGACCTGGACGACCTTTCATTCATACTGGTGGCAGCTGTGGACCTGTTCTGGCGGCCTGTTTCAAAGATCTGTTCAAAATTCAACAAATATAGCATTATGCTGGCGGAATCAGTCAAGAAGTTGTTAAGACTATAGAAAATAAAAAAAGTAAACAAGAACCCTCAATAAACATTAATTGCTATTTATTACTGTTACCAGTAAAATAAAGTTTTATGACAAATGGAGAATGACAATGTAAATTCTAATTTTTATTCTCATCAATTTTTATTAGTGTTTCTAGTATTAATTGGCAAATAATCAATCTTCTGGTATCTCTCTCATCTGGTATGAGACGCAGGTATTGAAGTGGTTGTGGGGACCCATTAACCATTTCTTCTGGCTACTAAAATTTCTCTCAGAATATAGATCATTTCAAATCATTTAAATAAATTGTTTATGCTTTATAGAGTTTAAATAAGTCATGCCATTTATCATACAGCTTTTGAGTTGTTTTTTAATTTGGTTATAGCTCTGTTATACATTTGGATATAGGTCTGTTATACCTAGTTTCATAAACTCCACTAGTGCAGTACATCACAATATACATACAAGAGATAGAGCAGTGCCCACTAAGAATCAAGATAAGATCTCTTGTGGTGGTCAAAGTGTAAGATTAGAATTGAGAATATTATGACCCCTCTGTTTTGTCTGAGATTATGGTATTAGGAAAATATGTTGACATCTTAGAAAATCCTTCACCTGGTTAATAGTCTATTTTTTATTTGTGTCTTTAAAGAGAATTATTTTAAAATCATTTTAATATACAATAAATCATTTTAAAAGAATAAAATTATGTCTATCAGTTTCCCTGCACAGTATTTATACCAAGAATGTTAGGAAACAGTAGTATAAGTCCTAGTTAAGGTTGTTAAGACCGCTCGTTTTTGAGGACCGGCTAACCATTCAAAAAAAGACCGGTTAACCGGTTAACCACTCGTCCTTATATCCCTAATGTTTTGAGAACTATTAAGAGAATGTTGTCGCCTCGCGTCGTCTGATGGCATCAAAGCCCACTCCCCCCCCCCGCTTGCGTTCAGCTCTTTCCGCATTGCCCTCAAAAGACCGCTCGTTTTTGAGGACCGGCTAACCATTCAAAAAAAGACCGGTTAACCGCTCGTCCTTATATCCCTAATGTTTTGAGAACTATTAAGAGAATGTTGTCGCCTCGCGTCGTCTGATGGCATCAAAGCCCACTCCCCCCCCCC
>MUZC01002318.1:122975-140340 GCA_002072015.1 Radix auricularia | reverse complement strand
GTTTTTTTTGGGTTACACGGTCCTACGGTAGGCGGTTAACCGTTAGCAAGCTTAATTCTGAAATTATTATGGGGGAGGGGGTGAGTTGAGTCTCTATCGTATTAGTACCATGTATTTTTTTATTACTAAGGTGCATGCGCTCATCGCATACGCATCAGTCTACAGCTGAATCCCGCTAGTACTATTAGTTGTGAACTTCAGTGAAGCCAGGCTATAACGCGTCATGTACGCACGCTTACAGCTAGGAGACTGAAGGCTTGAATGCCAACCTACTTGTCAGCTGGACCGTAGTATCGCTTTTACTCACTGTGACTAAGCGAGAGGGAGAGGCACGAGGCGCGTTACCGCTTGTGTTGTTTTTTTTACTACGTTACCGCTAGTTTATTTGTTTGGGTTTTTTTTTCCTATTTGGTTAAGCGGTCCTACGGTCCTCAATAAAGAGGACCGATCCTGATCTGAGGACCGGCTAACCGGTTAACAAGCTTACTAGTCACTTCTCTGATTGATTTAAAGCCAATGTGACTTGGTTATTTATTAATGTTATTTTAACTTTTATAAAATAAATGTCTAGGAGAATGGGTTGAAATTTTTTTGCCCTCTAGAAGCATAAAAAATAGGGCTCAGAGTAGGTAGCTGCCTTTAAAGAATTATTTAGATTGGTTTTTAAGGACATTTAGGGGAGGTAGCATGGTATTTGCATGATTATGTGGATGTTACAGGTAATATTTCTTAAATACTATCTTATGAGTGTCATTAAAATTCAGAGAAGAGGATATAGAGGTATAGTTTGAATGGTCAATGTCTCCATCACTGAAATAGTTCAAAACATTACAGACATTAAATTCAACTATATAAATGTTGCAGTGTGCCCGCTACTACTCCCCCCCACCTCACCACGCACCCAAACAAAGGGCCCTCTGTTCACTCCGGCAGAGGGATGGGACCTGGAGTGTTGGGTTACTGATGACTGACACGGACCTAGGTGAGGAAATGCAGTTCCAAAATTTATGGGACTCTGAAGCCCAAGTTTCCGTCGCCAGCACAATGTTGTGTATTTTGGGTCAGCGGAGGTGAGAACCCTCCCCGATCAGCCCAGCACAATGTTGTATTTGGGTGCAGTACCAGAAGCGCCTCGCTTCCCCCGGAGGTGAAAATTATCAGTCCTCTAAACAATGACCAGAAATGTACTTTTCTGGCTAAAGTATATGACAATACTACTAGACCGGAACCAACATCTTCTGGTCCACGGACTATATAAGGGAGGAAGAAGCTAGGTTGAGAGAGAATCACCCAGAGAGGCACCCGGCACTTAGGTAGAATAGGGCATAGGCAGTAGTAGAACTGTATATTGTGCATCCTGCTAGCTTAAAGTTCAATTACTTATACATCAGTTACTGTGTCAACATTAGAAGATATACTAATAAATCAACTATTATAGAAACATAGTTCTCATGACCTGCATTCCTTTAACCTGTTTGTTAATTGTGAAGTAACTTAGCCACCACTCGGCCATATAAAGAACTCTAATTAAATTTAAAATATTGATTTTATGATTTGAAGGTAAGAACAATGGGGAACTGGAGGTAAATTTTAATCTAAAAATATTTAGATTAACTTAAAGATCCGAATATAACGTGATGTTTGTTTTCAAAAAATTTTTCAAGAACAGCACTTGTGTCTTTTTTGCAGCCTTACAGTTTACAGAGCCCCTGAATGTAGACCACCTGCAGTATAACTACAGCGCTTGCCTTCCACACATTGCCACTGGTGCCTCACCAGCTCTGTGTGGCTGAATTCTAGTGTTTCCTAGTTCACTTTTAGTCATGAATAAGTTAAGAAAAAGAGGCAGACAAAGGAAGAGATGGGAGGACAATATGGGAGGACTGAGACACATGGCACGAGATAGTGTGCAATACACAATGGTGCCCCAATGATGGGTTAAGGGACAGTTCAAGTTCAAGTTAAGAAGTACATGCATTTTTAGTTTCCATCTTCCTTGATTTAGATTAGCTTTGTGCTTGGCCCTAGTACTGCTAAAAAATATATGCCTTGGCATGTTTTAAAAAAGGTATGTTTCAGATTTGAGCTTATTATGAGATTTAAATTTGAAACTAAAAGCCAAAATCTTTACAGAATATAAATAAAATGACCTTCAGATTTGTTCTCTATTCGTAGGTCTATTAAAACCATATCTTTACATTTTTGTTGAAAGTATGTTTTACTGGGAATTCATTTGTGTAAATAATGCTTGGGTAGAAAGGCTTTTTGTAGCCATTGAAAATGTTTGAAAACCTCAGGAAAACTCCCTCAGCCAATTGTTTATTAAAGAAAAATTTTATGTTGATTGGTAATTTAAAATTATTGATACCTTATTGACCTCCTCCAGGGACTGGACGGGCACCATGACAAGACCAGGGACATGCAGACCACCTTCAGGCTTCATCTTCACCTCAAGTTTCTCTGCCTGAGGATCTGGGTTTAACAAATCCCTGTGGAATGGTTATGGCGGAAGGAACATTAGTGACAATCAGTCACAGTAATGCAAGTGATATTTATTTACATTTTAAAAATTTGTTTGATTTTTAGCTATGATTAACATCACAAAAAAGTCTTTGTTGACTAGTGGTTCACAAGGAAATGATTTTTTTAACAATACCAGTGTGTTACAAAACAAAAATTATAGAAAATCTTTAAGTAACTAGGAGAGAAAAAAATTTGAATATTAAATCAAAACAGTCATTTTTCTTTAGTTGGGTTTAACAAAGTTTATAGATCTCTTTATCTAGTTTAGGCTAGACACAATACTTATGAAAACAAAACAGAGCTCAAAGTGCATTACACATAGAATAATCCAGTACAAGAATTTAAGTACTCCCCATGACAAAACAACAAAATATATAAAAATGTGTACATACCAAAGGCAGCAAATATGGGCAAGAAAAATAATTCCATACAGGTTTATAGGATATGTTTCATGAAACTATTCAAACATCTTAGGTCAACAAAGTGGGAGGCGTTTTTGACCTAGTGTCCTGGACGCCCAGGGGGCCGCTTCTAGAAGTGACTGCTCCGGGGGGCTTCACAGCTTTTATGTACCCTAAGGGCCCAGAGAACTGATGGGGTTTTCCAGGAAGCCCCATGAAGAGCGCAGGCTCAGAACTGCTGACTTTCTTCCACATGTAGGATTTAAATTTAACTAAAGGGGCATTACAAAGTAATCCTAGCATATATTTTTTAAGGGGCAGGTAATGTTAACAATTTACTCAAATACATGAGTTCTAAAAATAGCAACTGTAAGTAGCGACCAATAAAGGAAACAACTACTTGTACTTTCCAAGCTCCCAAAATGATCTCACCTGATGGATTCGTTGTATATTTCCAGCATGCTTGCTGTAATAGTGTAATGCCACGAGGTGTTCTTCGTTTCCTCATAGAGGAATTTAAGTGCTCTTTGGTTGACCCCTGGGTCACTAGGAGGGCCCTGAGAAGGTAACCAATATATATGGAGAGAAAGTCAGTTTAATAATAAGTGGTATGTTATTTCAAGGGTTATTTTCTGAAAGATTGTTCATTAATATTTGATCACAGCTTTGGATCTTTGTTAAAACAAATTACAAATAAATCAGCTTAATCAATTTTCAATAGGGTGGGTCTCTAAACTACACTGTGACTGTGTCCCATGGTTATTACAACCATGTGTTTGGACAATTGTATTTATAAATAAATTATTTCAAATACTGAAAAAATAACAGTAATTCATTTCATCCCACTACAAGAAAAAGATGATTTTTTTAAAAGCAATGTTAAAAATAGAATTTTGGCCTCATATAAGGCAGAATCACTAAAACTTTGGATTTGTTTAATTGAAAATCTCAAGTGTTGTGAGAGAAACATAAAGGGGAAAAAAACAACAACAACAGATATTGTTTAAAGAGCTTATATAACATTTTACCTCCATGGTGTAAGTTTTACCAGAACCTGTCTGTCCATATGCAAAAATACAAACATTGAATCCATCGATGGCACATCTAACAAGGGAGGATACTTCTTCAAATATCTGATCATGAGGAGAGGAAAACACAAACTAATGTTTGAAGGTATACACATTGAGATTCTAACATCTGGTCATGGGATATATAAGTCCTGTGTAATTCCCAGTAAATCCTAGGTAGTAGAATTTTAAAATCTCACACAGAACTAGATATGGATTACTAAGAAATCAATAAACCAGAATTTTGGCTATTTAAAGATGTCCCAAGGACATGAAGGTCTCTAACGTACCTGACTCTGTGACACGTCCATGTTAAACACCTTATCCAACTGGAATTGTTGACTCTTGCCAGATTTTGTGTTGATGAAAATAAGGCCATCATCGTAAATGTCTGTGTTCATTATAGAAACTGTCTGGCAATCCTCTTTGATACAAGGTCTGATACGGCAGTAAACCCGAATGTTTCCTGGAGAAGTTGTACATTATTAAAATTCTTTGTGAAGTAAACCACACAAAAAATGTTGAGATTCCAATCACTTGGAGCTGGCAACTCAAGGGGTGTCATGTGTTATTTGACATGTTCCATGGAACAGCTATTTATTTAGAGCAAATGTTTTCACAATGAAAATCATTGAACACAAAACTGAGGGGATCACAATATTTCTTCATGTTAAAAGAAATTTGTGTTAAACAATGCATACAAACTAGTGTGGGGTCCAGGGAGGGGGAGGGGTGTTTAGATAAACATCGCTCCTTACCAGGTCTCCCCATGGTGCCAATATTTCCAACCAGAGTTATCACTTTTTACATGTGACACCAACTCTAATTCATTGCAGTCCCCTCTACATTCTTGTCTGGAGGTGGATGTATTTTTTTAATTATGAGAGCCAAAATCTTTTTGGTGTTCAGTAATTTATGTTTCACGTTAGACACAAATATATATTTTTTTTAAATTCCCTGTATTTTAATTGGTACCACATTTTGACTTAGTTGTAACAGATTTTCCTAGGTCAGCCTTTTTTCATATAATGTATTTCACATCATTTTTTTTTTTAATTTTCATCCATTTTTCTTTTATGCAATATGTTCTTCATTTGACTTTACAGTTATATGAAAAAAACATTTATTTTCCTTCAAATGTATAGTTCATGGTTACTTTACTATGGGAGAAAACTGAGTAAAGCAATTAACAGGGAGTGGGGAATACAGAAAAGGATGGCATTCACTAACTTCTATCTTTGATAAACTTCAAAGTAACATCATGTCAAGTGATGACATTAAAAAGCTAAACTCTCCTAACAGCACTGTGCATGATTCTAATGTGGGCCACCTTAAAGTTTGTATGTGTGCACCAAACTATGATTCCACAAACCAGACTTTGTAATAATAGAACAGCCACTCAGTACATCAGCCAGAGTAACTTGTCTGTTTCCGGCTTATATCTGACCTCTCTGTTAATACAAATAGACCTCATAAAGGGACACCAACCTCTTAGCTCCACCAGCTGGTTGTGGTAGGCCTTGCGGAGCTTAATTTCTTTAGAGTACTTCATTACCAGGTCCTTGTTCTTCTCAGCAATGCTTTTTATAGCCTCTTGAATCTTAAGAAGAGTAAAGAGATGTACAACATAACAATTTTTTTTAAAGATATAAATGATTCCAAACTTCTCTAGATAACCAGAGAATGGTAGTATTTCAAAGGCATAAAGATCAATGTCAATAATGGCTACACAGGCTCTTGGTGGAATTAACTTAAGGGGCAAAGCAAGGCGTGTTACCAATAAAAATACTGTATTAAATACAAATACAGTCGAAACCGCTTAAGTCGACGGCGTTGGGGTATGAAAAATGGCATCGACATAACCGATGATCGAGTTAAAGCGAAAACCAATATGGTGGCAAAATATTAACATGCGCTTTAAATTTCTATATGTACGTGTTGTGCGTTAATTAGTGATGGGACGATTAATCAGAATCGTATCGGAATATCGGGACCCTATTTCTTCACTCTTTCTTAAGGTTGTTAAGACCGTTCGTTTTTAAAGACCGTTTAAGTTTAAATATATCGCCGTTTTGCGGTAATTCCCAGATTGAGCGATACTGTGCCTTCAAAGCCACTTGCTTGATTTTCCTTACAAGCTACACAAATAAGTAACTTTAGTAACCTACACATCCCCTCATTGTCCCCGAACCATTCTCTTCCTAATCATCTTCTTTGGGTCCGTCCCCTCAGCTCAGAATGGTCTATCGTGACCTATATATGACTCATGACAAAGCGAACTCTTCTCTATATAAACGTACACAAATAAATTAGGTACTCCTTTTGAACTTTTGAAACATCAACTTTGACATATTTTAATTAATTCTAACCAATAGTTAAATGGCTTTTGCACACGGCCACTTCTTATGAATGAAACAATGAGAACAAAGCAGTAGTACAGTACATGTAATAGTCAAAATGAGGTTGAAGGATGAATGGTTGCCAATGACAACAAGTCTGCACACGGTACATTTTATTATTCCATACGATCTCCTCAGTTTACAATGGACTTAGAATTCCTTCGGTAACTTGATGCTAATAGGACTAACCAACAACAATGGTGTGGGAGATTGAGAGTGGGGGTGGGTAAACTGTCTGTAGTCTGTTATATTATATATTTTAAAATCTGGGGAGCCTTGTTTACAGTAAGCAGCCTATGATTTTGGTATCGTCCCATCACTAGCGTTCGTTTTTAAAGACTGTTTAAGTTTAAATATAACGCCGTTTTGCGGTGATTCCCAGATTGAGCGATACTGTGCCTTCGAAGCCACTTGCTTGAATTTCAAAAGCCGGCGATTGCCATAGTACCTGAAGCAACACAGCGCTGAGAGCAAAACGCAAGTGGGCTGTGACGTCACCTGCAGACCCTGGTGAGGCAGAAACTTCCCTTGGTTATAAAAAAATCATAGCTAACATTTTCAAAAGCTGGCGATTGGTCATGGGGATCGAGATAACCAATGTTAAGTGGCAAATTTAACCCTTTTTTGTGCTCGTGTTATGAGGTTTCGGCGACTTAAAAAAATCGAATTAAACAACGAGAAAATGCTAAGACAAAGAGAGAATTTGGCGGTTCCAATAAAAAACGTCGACATAATAGGGTGGTCGAGCTAACCGAGCTCGAGGTAAATGGGTTCGACTGTATAACTTTTTGGTCCTTTAATGTACACACACATTGTCTAGATGTTATTTTATGCATATTCCTAAAATATGGGATCAAGATTACATAAGACCACATTGAATACCACAGCCAATACCAAAGAGCATGATCAGGGCAGACAACATCCCCCATGGAGTAATATTTTATAATTTAAATAAGCAAGTACAGAGAGATTCCTTTAAATATTTCTACAGTAACCATAAAAAAACAAACCCTTTGCTTTAGAGATTAAAAAATTTAACCAAAAGAAAGCACAGACCCAGTTTTGCTGGCCCCTGTAATGCACACAACTGACCTGTAAAGTAGTGCTCCTCATCAATATCTGAAACATCTCTTGGTAGTTCTTAACTTGCTGTCTTGTGTGATGGAGGGTCTCAGAAACAGCCCCCAGCTTGTCTAGTATCAGTTGAATCATGTCAGATTCAAAGCGTTGGGGCTTTTTCTGACTAGCCATGATCATTATCTGAAAAAATATTAGGGCTGCAACAATTAAAGATTAACTAATGGATTAATTATTTAAAATTTTATTCAATTAAAATTCTATTTAAATTTAAGAAAAAAAAAAAAATTTTTAAATTTATTAAATATTATATATTTTTTGTAACTTACACACTTTTTCCTTTTATTATTATTATCAACATTTATCATCAAGACAAGACAACAGAGCTCTAGTATTTTGGCATACATATGATTGCTCCACTTACAGGAATTGTGTCATCTAATAGTTCAGTGTGCTTGGCCTGTTCCTTGGAGATTTCTATTTCAAGAGTGAGAACCTGATACTTCAGTTGCCTGAGATCCATTCTGAGTTGTCTTTCCTCAGCAATTCTGTTGGCTGGAATTTAATTATCATTTTATAAATTAAGTTTTAGCTGGCAATAATGAGAACAAATTCTAATGCTAATAAAATAAGAATTAACTAATATTTTGCCAGTTTGAAAATGAAAATACCTGTATGTTTTATGTAACTTCAATTGTAATTAATTTGATGGAAAGAAATTAACTTGGTGAGAGAAATATTGTTTGAAATAAAAGAATTTCCCATCAAAATTTATTGGCCAAAGATGTTTAAATCTGGAAATGTTATTTTTTTACCTTCACATTTGTTCAATTGTTCTTTGAGGTTGATTTTATCCATTTCTAACCTCTGAACATGAAAACAAATAAAAACAAAAATTATTAAAGGAAGTATATAAACTTAATAAACATCAATTAAAATAGGTGTAACACACTGTCAAAAAAATAATAATTGGGAAAAGGTTAATTTTGGTTGCATTTTTTATAGGAGGAGGCTAATGAAAGTTATTCATTTCATTCAACAAACTTTAAGAAACAAGAAAGAAAATAGTGGAACCTCTCATAACGAGCACCTTTCATGAGTAATTATCGTAACGAGCAAAATAAAAGTGAAAAATATGCTCTCTTAACGAGCGACATTTCTCATAACGCAGTGATGTAGAAAGGGAAAGTCCCTTTTTCCTGGAAATTTTTTTGTGAGCCGGCACTTCCATCCCAATGCCTTAGTCTGTGCAAACATCAGTGCAAATTCAGAAAAATATTATAAATTGAATCAATAAACAGCTACCTTTCCTATGGAAACTGATAAAGCAGATCAAAGAAAAAGAATAAGCACAAGTTCCTTATAATATCAAAGTGCAGAGAAAAGTTAATATATTGTAAGATAATGAAATTATGTGTATTAAAAATTAAAACTGAAAAAGACATAAAAGTTGTGTAAAATTGTGCATGTGATTCATACAATATGGAGTCAAAGTTCAAAACTGTTTGATTTATTTATTTTTCATTCGTACATATTCTCTATATTTAAAGCTTAATATTTATGTCTGTATTACACAAATTGTTAAACAACATTTTGGACTCATAAAATCATAGAATAATCAAAATAATCTGGCAAAATGACTTACAACTCAGACACTTTAAAACTCTGTTTAAACTGAATTGTATCAAGTATTTTTATAATATATTATTTATAAATTGTTTCTTCTGGGAACAATTATTTCAATTGTAATGCAACTGCTAAGAGGACAAAGAATAATAAAGATTGTAGGGAAATGTTTGCCCAAGAGATTAAATGTTTAGTCAACAAAATTAGAGTTAAAATTAGCAACAGCTTACTTGGATTTTCCTCTCTCCCTCTGACAATATGTGCTTCATCCTTTCAAGGTCATACTCATTAGCAAACACTGTTGGTAGAGCCTGAATCATGAAAATGTTTACTTTGTATCAATGATTAGCCAACTTTTGACTCATGGTCTTACAATTTTTTTGTAATTTTTTTAGGGCTGTTATCGATTAATTTAAATTTAATCGTTAACTTTTGAAAAACTACCGAATAATTAATCGATAATTTTGATTAAGCTAAAAATAAGATGTATGACGTCATTGAACTGAAAATTTCAAGGGAAGTAACAAAAACAGGCAATTAACATTTTTCTATTCAAATATAAGAGCTTATTTTAATAAAAGGTTACACTTTAAACATCTTTTTTCTAAATGGAGAAGTTTTTACATAAAACAAGCTAACTATTATTAATTATTTATAATTAATCATTGATTAAAAAATGGAAAAATTATTTAAAACAATCTCTTAAATTTAATCGATAAATATTTTTACCGATTAATAGAGAAAATAATCAGTAATTTCCGCAGCCCTAAATTTTTTATATTTTCTTTCCAAAGCTACTGAGGAGTGCACAAAATACTGGCTGAAAATCTCTGTCATTTATTAACAATGTCTGAAAGCTGAGGTAACTATATAATTATATAAAGCGCATGTAAGTTTATAAAAAATATTCAAAAACATCCTTGCTTTGAAACTCTTATTTAAGAAAAAAAATAAATAAACATGCATGTTTTAAAAAGTAATGCAAGTGGTCTCAAAGCCACATCAAGTTTATCCTTATTTTGTGAAAGAAGCTTAAAATGGAATGAGGATAATTGACAGATAAGTAACACTGATAAAATGTACATCTATAAATAAGTAATAAAATGAAAGCTTCAGTTCCTTGCCCATAACTGTTAAGAGAACAACTTGCTTCATTATAATTTCACAAATGATAGTCTTTATATAGCAACTAGTTAGAAGCCAACAAGCAATGTAACGTGACAAGATACACTTTTATGTAATACATTTAATTAGAATTCCCCCCCCCCATCCCAGTATACTCTCTTTTCCTCACTCCTGCAATGCTAAAACTCAAAATGTTCTACCCTCATTTCAACCACAGATTTATAAAATCATTTTTAAAATAACACTTTTTTCTTCACAACAACAGAAAAATATATAAACTGACAGAACACAGTTTTAAATAATACATAATTCATCAAGTCTAGGAATAGTTTATCCTGTAATAACAAACCAACCCACCACACATAACTGGAGATGATAACATTTATATTCTTGAGCCTACAGTTTGAATTCCTTTTTAAAAAAAATTACATAAAATCAAACTTACATTGCCATCAAAAAGTATTAAGCCTGAAGACTTTTTGTACAACAACTCTGTCTCATATTTGGCAAGTTTACACTTGCAGTCTGTCAATACTGATTCCAGGTCAGCCACCTTTCAAGAATATGAATAATTACTTCACTGCGACAAGCTATAAAAGGATACACGTTAGAAGTTTTCTCTTCCAAAGGGACTTAGTTTTACCAAAACTTTTGAACAAAATCTTTTTTAAACAAATTATTTGCTTTCATTGAACTATTGGGTAATGAAAAAAAAAGTTCTTGTATTTTCAGTAATGGTAAAAAAAAAATGGGAAAAGACTGAAGATTTTACTCGCCAATTATATAATATCATTGACACATTTTGATTTTTTTTTTTTTTTAAAGAATGAAGATAACTATGCCAGATATTATGATACATAAATTCCATATTTACTTTATTTCTAAGGACGTCATTTTCATCCTCCAACTTCTTGAAATGACTAACAAGTTGATGAGTTGGCGCTAACAAATCATCATTCTCTGGAAATGAGAACAACTGTGTCATGCAAAGTTACGAGGAACTAAAGTACATATTAAAATCACCTTAATTTTTTTGTTGATACATTAAAATATTTTTTAATACCTGA
The DNA here is from genome assembly GCA_002072015.1 of Radix auricularia. Classification (NCBI taxonomy): domain Eukaryota; kingdom Metazoa; phylum Mollusca; class Gastropoda; family Lymnaeidae; genus Radix; species Radix auricularia. The sequence continues at coordinate 129,055 of MUZC01002318.1, read as the reverse complement.
TACTGCACATCAAGCCCAGCTTAAAGCATTTTATCACATAGTTGCTTGCCATGAACAAATGAGTTTGTCTACCCACCTGCGTACTATATGTCCAATTTGGCCATGGTCTTCTTGGCAAACATAGCACTAACAACAGAGATGTCATTTAAACAAGCATTATTCATTTTTACTTCAACCGCTTCTATTCATATTACTTAACCAGCACTATATTACTTACAAACAAAACTAGTCCCATTACTTACCCCGGAGCTGTTCATATTAATTACACTATAAATATTCATATTGCTACACTAGAACCATTCAACTACCTTTATCTCCTTTTTCTAGATTCTCCAACAGGTTCTGGATCAGCTCTTCCTTTCTCTGCAGCCGCCTCATGAAATGGAGACTTGGTCTTTCACATTTGTGTTTTGCTTTTAACTTGAGTCGTCGTTCTTGATTTTTCTCTATTCCCCGCTAGATTAAGAAATAATGTTTGCTGTTAAACATTGTAAACTTTGCTACTGGATTAGACTAAAGGTGAATTTTAAAACAAAATATTTAGTAACATTAAGTAACAAACAAAATAAATTAAAAATAATTTTTTTTAAAATTGAGTTAGCACTATTTCATATCTAAGTTTAAATCTAAAAATAAAACTATTGTTCTACCTGCACAATTTCTTTATGTCTTTGAAAACAAGCATCCAAGTCTGAGACAGATATAAAAAATTAAGATTATAAAACACTACAGTTTTCACAATGAGCTCATCTAAAATAAAAATATGGCATTACAGCTTTTGATGGAAAGTGAAATGTTTGAAAAATTTCTTTAAAAAACAAAAGTACCATAAATGTATCCTTAGTACATTTTTGTAAAAATAATTGTCAGGAGAAAAACTAAATTTATTACAAATTTAATGTTCATCCTTTAAAGAAGAAAAAACTTGGTATGAATGAGATTAAAAATTCAAATGAGCCACAAAGGAAGCTTGATGGCTGCTAAGTCAGTAAAGATGATCCAAAGCCTTATTCTACCAAGTCCATCACAAAAAATAGAATCTCTCTAATAGTGCTCAGCCAGACAGGAGTAGATAGTTGTTTTGCTGGGACTTGAACCTTGTGATGGCCTTGGAAGAGGATAACAGTATTCCAAAATCCAAAAACTAACATAAGATTATAATTCAGAGAAAAATACCAAATGATAAACTTGCCATGAATGGGTTTGTCTAGCCACCAGCAAATATGGCCTTGGTTGTCTTGGTAAGTATAAAACTAACAATAGAAATGTTTCTCAGCAATTTATCACTTGAGCTTTATAGCTACAACCATCAAGGTAAGTATAATGACACTTGTAAAGCCCCTTGACTGCTGAAAGTGACACTGAATTTATACAACAACATAATAAAAACCTTACCATTGTCCAGTTTCACCAATTTCATTGGTGAAGAGAGGTCCTCTTCACATGATTCCTGAAATAAAATTTCATATTTCATAAATACATGGAATTATATTTAAAGAATTCTTTATATTAAGCCAGTCCATTGTTTTAAAATTGCTCTATGTGAATAATGGAATATTGATTAAAAATTATGTGTAAGGTTGTTTTTTTTAAAATCTTAAGTTTCAATATTTTTTTTAAAATTGTCATTTATAAAAATATTTAAATGAATTAACTCATACCTGAATCATCTGTCTTTTCCTTGACATTCTAATGCTATCAACGCATAAGTGAATATTATTTTTTAATTTCTGAAGATAAAAAATATGCATTATAAGATTCATAATTTATAAATATAACATCTTACTCTTATAAAATGAGGGGGAAAAATGATAAACCTTGCAAGAAAGATAGAGCTCTCTTTAGAGAGTTATGATCTCAATATCATCTTCAATCATATGCTTAGATATATTTTATTTGAGCCTTTAAATTTATATTCTTGTTAAAGGTTAACAAGTCATAAGATGAGGACCAGGGCTGTTTAATATGCACCATTTTACAATAACTTTCATATGTCTGTATCTGTAACAGTGTATGACTCAAAGTTCATTTTTTGGTGCATTTAAGTCACCACCGCCTGCTATAGCTATCTTGTTTACCAAATCAGTGAGGTAACCAAAATTAAGAGGCAAATTCAGCCTTCTTCAGTGTTCAAGACATTAGTGTTTGGAGACATAAATGAATCGATATTACTAATTACCAATGAAAAAATACTAATACAAAAGAGATACTTGGCTTAAAAGTGTCGATTTAATAGGTTAGAGAGTTAAAACAAGGTCCAGATAACTGGATTCCACTGTATATATATGAATACCACAAGGGAAGAAATGGCTATGTGACATTTAAAAATTTTTTAAACTATGACTAGTATCTGATAGAGGATGAAAAATAGAGTGTTATGAATGAGGTTTGATGAAAAAGTTATGACTCTGACCCTATTAAAATTTCAAATCTATTTAGTTAAGTTATAACAAATCTGTATAATTTTTAACCTAAATATCTCAAAATGACAAAAATATGACTTAGCCGTTTCTTTCATTGAGCTCTTCATATATATATATATATATATATANCATAATATGTAAGGACTGTGGAAATTAACTATTAATTTCTTGATTAATCTGTAAAAAAATGTATCGATTAAAATTATGTTAATCGATAAAATAGCGATTAATTTAAAGAAAATATTTATAACAATTTTTTCGATTTATTAAAAAATAATTGAAATTTAATAATTAATAGTTTTTTTACTTATAAACTTCTCCATTTAAAAAAAAAAATGATTTATAAAGTGTAAACTTTAAAATATGCAGTTTATATAAGGAAATTGATATATATAAAAAAAAAATTGTTTTTACTTATTTAAAAATAACGAAATTTAAATTCATTAACATTAAATTGAACTACATAAATTTAAATATATCTCCTAAAAATATTATATATTTTTTAATTAAATACTTAAGTTATGGGCATTTTATGAAATTTTCAGTTTAATGACGTAATACATCTTATTTTCAGCTTTAATCTAAATTATCAATTAATTAATCGCTAATTTTTCAAAAGTTAACTATTAAATTTAAATTAATCGATAACAGCCCTAATATACAGTGGTACTCCGCTTAACGAACATAATCCGTTCCGGAAGAGTGTTCGTAAAGCAAAATGCTCGTTAACCGGACCAAATAATCCATTCCTCCATGCTGAATTCCACGTCCTCCTCGTCACTTCTTTTAATGCCTTGCCTACGAGTTGCACAGCATGATAAATATTGAAAGAACTCTTCCAATATTATTTCAAGGTGATATCGGTAGCATTTGTTGCATCAAAGCATCTTCTGAACATATGCTTTGTATAGAGCATCACTTGAAATGACAGAGACAAAGGGATGTTGGCGTGGGTTTGCGGCAGTGTTGGTACGCATGCGCAGAAATCTGCCCAAGAACCATTTCCTTCCATGCGCCAAATTAATATTTCGCAAAAAATATTCAAAATTTGGAAAATATATGTTCTCTCTAAATTGGTACGTTCTCCGGAAAATGTTCATTATGCGGACCAAATTGTCAAGAGTAAGGCTGCTCATTAACCGAAATGTACATACTCCGAACGTTCGTTACGCGGGGTACCACTGTATATATATTTCTATATAAAATAAAATCTAGAGGGTAATAATTAACATCACAGAGCTAAATCATCTGTTGTTTTTAAAATTTCAAAAGCATCTTTTTATTTTTTTCAAACATAGCTTGTTTAAAATAAAAAAATTAATCTCTTTTGCACCCACACTTTCTTTTAGAATTTTTTTCCCACAAATTTACAAACAGCTTTCACCCATACTTCAAGAAAGGATATGTAACAGAAACAGTAAAAGAATGTCACTGAGATTCATTGCCATTTAGCAAGCCAAGTCGCCCTAGAGCCTAGGTGTTCCAAGAAATGCGCAGAGGTAGGAGCAACCTATTTATTTACAAGACAGTGCCAGTATCTCAAATAATAATTTTTTAAACTTTGCTCTCCTGTCATGTCATGAAGGCAGGGATTTGTTCCCATGGCTTCAAGTATTAGTTAGTAGGTTCATCTCTGATTCTGATGAGTATCTAATTATTAGAACAGTAGTGGCAAACAAGTACAAAGGCAGCTGGACATTGTGCCACACCATCCACTCATGACTCATATGCCATGGTCTGTGAATACTGCTTCACTTGCCCAAATTCAAGGGTACTAAGAATGTAAGACACACTTCAACAGACTATAGAAGGAGCATACAGTATACAGTTACAGTAGTGTCAGACTAAGTCGACTAAGACTTAAGACTAAGAGTCTTAGTCTAAGTTATTAAGACTAAGAGTAAATTTAAGACAAAGTAATGAAAGAAAGTGTGGTAATTTCTTATTTTAGCACAATTTATTTTTCGGGTAGTTTAAAACTAAAAAATCAACTCAACTTACTAGGAACTAATTTAGGTAAACATGTAGAATCTCGGCCGTGACGTCATTATCGGCGGCCATCTTGTTGCTATGGCACGTGACTTTTAAAAAATGCATAGTATAATATAGTTCTGCATTTTTATATTTTTAGAATATTTGAGGGGAGGGAGGGCCCTCCCCTCAGCCTCAACCCCTCTCCTGTTATTTTTCATTAATTTTTAATTAAAGTAACTAGTTTCCCCGCAAGGGGAGGTAATAAATAAATAAGAAAACAAACATGATTCAAAGTAAGGAATTCTCGTTCCAAGCAACCGGTAGCGTTGTGAAGTCACGGCCACGGTCGAGATTCTTCACTTCAGCCCTAATTTAACATTAATAAAATAAAATATTTTTGTTCAAGTGTAATAGTAATGAATTAGTAATAGTAATAGTTTTTTAAAATTATTTAAGTTAAAGTCAAACTAATTTTATTGATCCTGGATTACATTTGAATAATTTGATTTAATGGGCAGGAAAGGCGGCTAAAACCTATATCTCCGACCAGAGCGTCGCGTCTCTTCCCGTTACTATGAAAGATAGTTATTAGGGTTTGGGTTAGGTATAGCTTTAGAATTTTCGGAAAATTCACGGGGCTCGCACTATTTTTCCGGGCCAGTGACGTGCCATAACAACGAGATGGCCGCCGATAAGGTCGGCCCGGTCGGAGATATAGGTTTTTACCGGAAAGGCTACTTTGTTTTCTGAGAGAGCCAGCTTGCTGAGCTTGTTCAAATCAATCACACATTCAGTCATTCAGATACATAGACGAGTGAGAGACTACACTTGAGTGAGATGAGACTTACCCAGGGGCGTTTTGATTTTGGTCTAGTCAAGTAGTAGCCTAGTTAAGTCTAGTCTTAGTAAACTCAGTCCATCTACACAACACTCGACACTTGAGTTCTGTACACCTGGGCCTTGACCACCGAAGCGGGTTCAATACAATGAATGACGAATGAAAAATATTTTTAATGAAATGAGAAACAGATTCAAATATGAGATATTAAGAGCCTATACAACGATGTACATTTTTATTTACTATACGCAACTTCTCTGTAGCTATTTTATTTGTAACTGTACAATAGTAGTACAATACATTACAATAACTTTCAACAACAACAAAAATTCAAACTTTCTTCCCACCGGAAACAGAGTATGGGCGTGTCTATAAGCTGCAAAATACCGTAAAAAAACACAAACGCGAACGCATACACAAGGAAACGTGTGCTTTGTTTATACCAGTGTGTCCCAAACTTTTTTGACCCACGGACCCCTTTTATAGTCAAAACTTCCCCACGGACCCCCCAAGTGAAAAAACTACATAAATGCATAGTACGAAAGTTAGAATAAAAAAGCAACATTTTGATGAAGAAGTCCGGTATTTATTGATATTGTCTTTTGTTTAAAAAAAAATTGACAACAATTAATAACTTGTATAACGTGCAGGGGCGTCGCTAGGGTTGGTGACACCCGGGGCGGTAGTTCATGGTGTCACCCCTTCATGACTTAAGGGGGCGTTTATAAATGACGTCTCGCGACGTTGCCGATTTCCCCCCCCCCACCCCGCGTCATACTTTGTCACAAAAACTTAGACCCCACCCCTTTTTTCCGACATGACGTCACAAAGCTTTGAGAACCCCC
>MUZC01002318.1:75179-119244 GCA_002072015.1 Radix auricularia | reverse complement strand
CATTCGGGGATATCCAAGTGAATGATGGCTTCAAGTCTTTGGTTCAGGTCTGAGGTCTTCATGAAGAGCCGTTAAGTGTTGTCAGTAAGCCAGCAAATCTTTATCGCTATTTTGAAATTTCGAATAAAAAAATTTGAAACTGTTACTAAGTGTTGTTTGCACAGAAAAAGTTTTCCAACAAACTCATATATAACGCTTTTAGTTTCAAATTAGTTTCATTAAAGTTGGATAAATAAATCATTCATAAGGGGTGTGTCGTTTTTTGAATTAATTGTGTTGTTAATCATTGTCTTTGATTTTTACAGGAATTCGGGCACTGAATCAAAGAGAGTATAAAATCGAATTAAGTACGCACTTTTTGATAACTAACATACTTCTGTGTGAAAAAGTAAACGATTATAGTCTTCATTTTCAAAACAATTTTGAGCAAATAATCTCTTATTGAAGCAATTCCTTTTGAGTTTATTAACTGCTCTAATGACATAATCTAATGATCCATGCAAACTTACCATAAGATTTTTTGCGAATAAATGATGTCGATGAATGACACAATGTACTGAAATACATTAGATAGACTACAGCTTGTTTAAATTATGCAAAAAATCAATGATATTTCTTAAACCTCATTTTTTTTTAAAATTCAGCAAATAACGTTTCATCTTTTGTATCTGTTTCCAATAATTTATTACGATTTATTTTAATGTCCATAATAATAAAAAAATTGATCAGTTTTATTATTTAAATTAAACCTTGCGCGGACCCCCCTGACGTTGTTCAGGGACCCCCAAATCAATTTTAATATTCCGCGGACCCCCTGAATGATTCCGCGGACCCCTGGGGGTCCGTACGGACCACTTTGGGAACCACTGGTTTATACCATGAAGTAGTCCTTATTCTTCTATAGGTGCTGAGAATTACGAATGTTGGGTTTTTGTCGATACATATGCGAGGACTATACTTTGTGGGGCTTCTCGTCAGAGGTTGACTAAACCAGGGTCAAGTGCCCCAGGATTGGAAATTAGCCAACGTAACTCCACTCTTTGAGACAGGTCTTATCTGTTACAGACGCTCCTTCTATACAGAAGATTATTGCGTCATACGTTTATCAGACCCCGGTAATTACAGACCTGTATCACTTATTGGTATCACCTGTCTATTACTAGAACACATAATATACAGTAGAATAATTAACCACCTTGCAGGGTTGCCTACTCAATAAAATAACATTTACTGATAAATGTAAGAACTCCCAACAAAATTTGCGGTCAAAAAAAATTTTTACGGACACATTTAACATAAAATGTTGACCTTAAAATAAACGAATATGAAGCATAATGCCAGCATTGTAGTTAAAAATGTAGAGTATCCATATTGGTCCATATGAGCAAGTCTCTATTAACATGCTCATATTTTAAAACGTTAGTTTATTATATGACATTCATCATATGTGACAGTATTTAAATCCTCCTGCTTATGATCATACATAGAAACATTTACACTGTCGATCATTGTGGGAGTAATTTTTCCCGGTCCATTTCTCACAGTCAGCATATTGGTTAACAATACGATTAATACACTCAACAGGCTCAACCATCTCGGGGAACACAGCTGTGATATTTGAAGGGTGCATGTGGCGAGGAACTCTTGAAACTCTTTAAACAGCTATAATCTTTTGCAACTATGTGAAAAATAGCTGTGAATGTCTCTGCATAGCTGTTCAATAAATTTGGGCTAAATATCTTTTTGCAGCACGTAAATAGAGTATACAGTGTACATGCGTTATATTTGGAATCATTGTCCGTTGATATCCATTCCTTAAATTTGCCTTTTGTAATCTATGTACATTGAAAACAGGTACCATTTTTTACATTTATGTCGTCATAATGTATGCGTAAATGTGACGTAATGACTAACGATCTTTCTAAACAAGTCCATCTTGCCGCGATGCGTCTCGCCCCGCGAGCCTGTGTCCAGAATGCTCTTACTCTTACAGTTTATTAATAGAGCGCAGGATGCCACTAAATCAATTTAAAAATTAACAAACATGATTTACTGATTTTTTTAAATGTTGAGATTCTCCATTTTGTCATTTTTTACGAACGTCGTAATTTTTTTTTTACGGAATTTTACGGACTGGCAATTTTGCAAGAAATCTTTACGGACTGTCCGTAAATTTACGGATGGTAGGCAACCCTGCCACCTTGAAAAATATAATGCCCAGTGCCCACATCAACACAGCTTTATTTAAAATAAAAAAAAATATTAAAAAAAAGATCGTGTGAAACACAATTAATAGGTCTAATAGATGGACTATCAAAAGGCTTAGACAATAATGATGAAATAGATACACTATTACTAGACTTCTGAGCGTTTATTTTTATATTTTAAAAAGTTGGTGCATGATGATGGGACGCAATGATTATTGTGGCAGTAAAAAATGGCTTCGACTCAGTTAAGGTAAATTGGTAGTTCTTATTCTAGTATACACTTACTCCTAACTAGAGGCGTCACTAGGGTTGGTGTCAACCGGGGCGGTAGCTCATGGTGTCACTCCCTCACGACTTAGCCAACAAAACTCCTCCGAGTTTTCCAGTGCCAAATAACTTTAACATACAGAATTTTACATTTTGGTGTCACCCCCCTGACGATGTCACCCGGGGTGGCCCACCCACACCGCACTCCCTAGTGACGCCACTGCTCCTAACTGCTTGGTAATATCTGCTGTGGGCTATAATTACCGCATGGAAGATTCAGTGCTTCTTTGTTAGCTCGCGATAACAGTGACTATAAAATATTGTTTACCAATGTTATTATTTGTTAGAATATATAAAATTAAAAAATTACATATATATTTTGTAAATATTCTGAGCACACTCAACTATGTCCCTTGAACACTTGAAAATATTTATTTGTATTTCTCTTATTCAATTATTCCTTGAAATTGAAATGATTTTTGTTATAGCACTTTTCCAAACACAATACAGTGAGAGTCTAGTACGTGCTGGATCAGAGGCTATTAAAGCTATTTATCTAAGTCTGGATAGACTAGACTATAGTAGAGCTGTTAGAATCGTTTTTGAAAGACTGTACTTGGCATGCGTTATAAATTTTAATTTTTATAGTTCTATTAGATTTCTGGAATATCATTCTTGGAAAAATTAATAATGTACGGAAACGCTTACAAGATCCTACTTATAAATTTCAAATATACCTAATAAAATTGATTTTTAATTTTTTTTTTCTTTTTGAGCAAGACTTTCTCAAGCTGAATGTTGATTTGGGATGGGTCGCTGTTGAAAACACAAAAACAAAATGCATACATGGAAAAGGGCAGATAGACGAATTCAGCGACTACGGAAGATGCCTGCATTACTATCAAAAGATGCAGGAATGCAGGGCTTTCAGAGGAATAAGAAATTGTGCTCGTGTTGCTATTATATATAGATTAGATCTACTTCAACAGCAGTTGTCAACTTGTTTGTTACGACTAAAATATCTGAACACATAATTTGTACAAAAGATATGCCGATGTAATTCGTCAAAATTATTATTTTTTTTTTTTTAAAAAAAATTCTACGACGTTGACATCAATGGCCACTGAAATTTAAGATGAAAAAATGTTGCCTAGTTAACTAACAAGTTTTGCGGGAAACTTCTATGGATCTTCTTGATTTTGTTACATTTTCTGTAGACGACACTAGTATTGTCAATGGCATGATGGGAGTGGTCATTGCTCGTATTACAGGAAACAGTGGAAAAAAAGATTTTTATTAAGTCATTGGACAGCTTGCCATAAATAAGAATTACAAAATTTTATTTTTCCATTTAGACTATTTAAACCAGTCTATGACAGTAACAGATTGTCTATACATATTTAACTTTAAATTTATATACAATCCTATACCTAAAATTTCAATTGCTTTTAATTTTTTTAATGTAATAGAAATGTGATTAAACGTGTATGTGTGTGTGGGNGGGGGGGGGGGGGGGGGCATCACTTTCACAGTTAGTTGTTCGCCGGGTGCACCATTCTTCTACTTACGCCTCTGGTCTCACATGATAGTTGATCTGATATTCCGTGAGTATATTGTGGCTTTCGATTCATGTCGGTACTTTGACTACGTGCTCTTACAGTTTGCAAACCAAGATGATTTAGGATACCGGCCAGTGGCGGATTTAGCTTTGTCTGCGTGGGGGGGGGGCGGGAGAATTTTAGGGGGCGCCGCAAAATTTTACTAATATCAGAGCATTGGGTAAATACTAGGGCTGTTAACGATTAATTTATATTGCATTGTTAAATTTTGAAAAATTAACGATTAATTAATCGTTAATTTCGATTAAAGCCAAAAATTTTAATATATGATGTCATAAGTAACACTCATTTCACGTTCTTGTTGAAAATCTAAATAACACTAGCATGTCTCCTTTATATATCTACTTTTCACCAACTACGCAAAAAGACAAGTGTGTTGACATTAATTGGTTCAAGTGATGAGCGGATCTAATTGACAATATAACCAGCTGAGCTGAATAATCATTCACATGGAACTGAGAAAACTTAAACTGGTATGCTCAAAACGGTCTTGGCAAGGAATGACCTTATCGGATATCGGTGTTCATTAATTTTCCACCATTGTACAGGATTAATGGATTCAAGAACTTACATCTCCATGTTGTAACGCAGTAATTCATCAGAAGAGAGTCGTCATTTTCTGTCTCAAAGTCAAACTCCATTACTGCCATTACGAAAATGTTCGTGTAATCTTCAGGAAATTATTTATCAGCCGCATTTTAAAAAAAAAATTTGTTGACTTTTTGAATTCAAATTATTTTTAAGTGATGGGTTGATTAATGGTTAAAAATAATTTAATCCTTAAAATTTTTAAGGATTAGTCGAGAAATTAATCGTTAATATCCGCAGCCGTTTTCAATACTAATTATTAGCCTACTGATTTAGTAAAATTTCCAAATTAACAAACAAGTCAAACAGAAGAAACAATATAAACAGATATGTTTTCAAAATAGTAACGTATATTTATTTCAGTAGTATATTTATTGGTCTAAGAAAGAAAGTTAGTTTATGCGAATTTATATAGAGCTCTGAGCCATATTTAATTTCCTTTCTACGTGGAGCGAAACGATTTATCGTTGATTCAAAGTCAACGTTCTCACCTAGATCACGTTAATTTAAAATTATTGCCAATCCAGACAGACGTTCGTTTTTCATTGTCGAGCGCAAATAATTTTTGATGATTTTCAATCATTGATAACAGGAAGATTCAAGTAAATGTTTATAGAATATTGACAAACAAGAGATACCTGATGCCATTTATTTTTCAATCAAGAATGGTAGAAACTCTGTAAGTTGTAGCTCACTAGATAGTGATGAACGTTGTGATGCTTGCAAATTTTTAAAGGTATAATATTCAAGAATGCTTATTCTAGGTTAATGTGTTTGTAAATTTTGCATAAACTTCGAAGAGGATCTGTATTTTCTTCCAACATTTGTGATGGATCAATACAATATACATAAATAGCTACGCCCCTAAAGTCATTAAATCGGTCATCTATTTATTTTAGAAAAGTATCCAAGATAGTGAAGTACGTTTCAGATTTAAAACAGTTGAATTATCAGCCCTTTCATCTCTACTCAGTTCACCTGCCAAACTTTTATTTTCTGCAATTCGCGTTTCTTTAAATTTTGTTTTTAAAATCTAGTTTGGAACAATTTTCGTTAATAAATTATTAGACATCTACTTTCAGAATTTTAAAAAGCTTAATCGCTTCTCATTTCAACAAACTTATTTCTTCCAACATCGATCAATCGTTTTGCAATTGCAATGTCAATACTCTTGAGCTGCAAGTGGTTTGATAACATGAAAATATCAACCAACTTTTGTACAAATAGCATCAGAAAAAAAACAAAGGAAGATTTTGTTATTAAAGCAGATAGTCCCATTGCTTCTGCTCTGACACTTCCTTTATGTTATGTCGATGGCCTTGAATTATGTCTTCTAGTATGTCTAGAATAGCAGAGAATGATCCAATAACTGCATCAACTGCATGCTTACGGCCTACGGCTTGCCCATCTCGTATCAAAAAGTCATTTCAGAGTATCTACTGTTGATTCATATTGAGATTTTCGATTTTTTAAAAGAGTACGTAGACGTTGTAAACTAGACGTAAAGAATACCTTTCAGCTGTGCCAAAAACAACTGTATACATTCATGTTTACAGACATTGCTTTGATAGTGACCAAATTCAAAACATGAGTACAACAATGAACATAGATGGCATTGTATGAAGGTTTGAAGGCCACTCTTAGTTCAAGAGTTCAACCAATGTACCCGTTGAGGGTCGGGTTACTCCGAAGCGACCGTTTCGTCCCCCTCAATTAACTAGCAACGCTGTTGAGCGGTGCCAGTTTAGGGCTAGGAGCGCCAGTACGGAATAGCAAAAGGTACCGCTAGGAAACGCTTTTGGACGCCAGCTCTGAGGAAACTTTCCGGTGGGGGTTAAACCCTAGGCAGGTCAGTGATGATCCTACGCTTTGCGGCGATCCTAACGATAGAGACTCGTAAGCTTTGGCGTGGTGGCGCCAAAGTGATACTAGGTTGATAGCGAGTCACAGTAGGAAATTCCACACCTCCCTCGGGAGGCACACTTTAGTGGGAGGCGTTTTCGACCTAGTGTCCTTGACGCCCAGGCGGCCGCTTGTAGCAGCGACCGTTCCGGGGGGGGGGGGGGCTTCTCAGTCTTTACGTCCCTTAGGGGGCCAGAGGGCTGAGGGGGTTTTCCGGGAAGCCCCATGATAGCGCAGGCCCGGGACTGCTGATTTTCTTCCACATGTAGGATTTTCAGTTCAAGACATCACAGATGAGCCAACATATGCCTTTCCTCCTCAGATTGTGATATCAATGTTTCGCATTTGTAATATATAGTTCCACAACATGTCCTGATTTTGAAACTGAACGTAAAATGACATCTTATCAATTTCAAATATATCAATGGTCCGTCTAATCGATAATTACAGAAAATAGATGTTCATTATCAATTACTGCCGATAATTCAGATGCAAATGATTGAATTAAATCAATCTGCACATCATGATTTAAATACAGTTCATTTTTCTTTTAAACTCTAGATGACTGTCCAAAGTGGAATCATAATTGGCTAATAAACTTGTGATTTAACAAATATTTTAAGTATTTCTACAACTAACATCACTAAAGTCTAAAGCAAGAATTTTCTCTGTGTACTCTGAATAGCAAACCTTGTTTTGCTAAGAATCAAGAAAAACGTCACGTTTATCATTCGTTTCAATATTTCTCTATTCTTTACCACTTAGCGACGCCCCTGACTGACCAAACCAGATATTACAGTTCTGAAATACGATATTTAGCAAGCCAATATTGTCGTATTGCAGTTTAGTGTTGATTAAATTTTTCGTGCTTAGCATTCTTCTTTTTTTGTTGCTCTTTTTAGTGTTCATGAGGGCGTCTCAGGGGGGCGCCATTTTAGACCCAACTGGAGCGTGGGGGGGGGGGCGACCCGCCCCCCTGCCCTATAGCTAAATCCGCCACTGATACCGGCCGATATTTAGCGAGGTCATAATGCCCCGCTTTCTTAAAGATCGGAGTAACATTTTATATGCTGTTCTCCAGTCTATTGTGGTCATTGCCTGTGGTCATTTACTGTCAAGCACCAAATGTTAGAATAAATTAAAATTCATATCGTCCTAGTTTTTAAACGTTTCAAAATAATTTCCACACAGACTTTCTTGTTCAATGGGTTTTTTTTATACTCCGTATAATACAAATTTATTATTGACCAATTTTCTCGGACATGCCTCCCACTAAAAGTGACACTCACAAGGAGGGTGGATTTTTATCTTCTTCGACTCACTACCTATTCGGTGCCACCCCGGCAAAGCACACGAGACTCCATGATTTGAACTGTCGAAAAGTGGTAGGCACCTTCGACCTTGTCCTGGATGCCCAGGCAGCCGCTTCAGAAGCGATCATTCATGGGAGTGGGGGCGGGTCTCTCAGCTGTTAGGTAGGCCTACCTCTGGATGAGGGGGTTTTCCGGGGAGACCCACGAAGAGCACTAGGCTCGGGGCTACCTACTTTCTTCCACATGTAGGATCTTGGGCATGAAACACCTTTTTGTCTAAAGTTACAAGTTCGGTACGAAGGGAAGATTGTAAACATTCACTAAAAACTTTAAAGGTAACAACGCTTTAGTCGATTCAAGAGAAACTAAGATATTTACGATGTAAGGTTATTTTTAAAAAATGTGGATTATAATGTTACCAAAATCCGGGTTTTCCTAAATCTAAATCAGTGATTCCCAAACTTTTTTGACCCACGGACCCCTTTTATAGTCAAAACTTTCCCACGGACCCCCAATGAAAAAACTACATAAATGCATAGTACAACCATTAAAATAGCAACATTTTGATGAAGAAGTACGGTATATATTGAGATCTTCTTTTGTTTAAAATAAAATTGACAACAATTAATAATTTGGATTAACGTGATGCGATTTTATGAGTGTTTTTATGACTGACCCAATGCTTGTGAGAAGAAAACGGACGGATATCTCCACGAGCACCAATTTCGAATCATTTTCTCTTGTTTTTTTTTATGATGATCTTCTACTAAATTCTACTAAAAAATTACAAAAATAAATAATAATATAAAAAATAAAATAAAAAATAAATACATGTGTGACATCACACATAACCGGACACCCTCCCCTGTCACACTTTCTTACACCCCTACCCCCCTGAAGTGTGACTTACTTCATGGGACAGCCCCATACTATACCAATATAATATAACCTTGTGCCTTGTGTATGGTTTTGGAATGTTATATTATCGTATCTGTTACAGACGCTCCTTCTACACGGAATATTATTGCGTCATACGGTCATACGCTTATCCGTGGTTTGTGTTTAGTCCTTCATTCTTATTAGAGTTTTAAATATTGATAAAGTGTTGGCTTTCCTGGTTTCTTCAGGCAACCCAAACCACGCCCGAATAACCGGACGGGACGAACGAAAACTTGTATGTTAATTATTGCATAGGGAATAAGAAGGTTGTTTTTATCCTTATGTCATGTCTATTTGAGGATTGTATTAAGTTATCTTTGTATTGTATTTCTAAATTACAATTAATTGCTTTATATATAATTACGACTTTTCTCTTGGTTCTTCTATTTCTATCATCTAGTGTTTCAAGGTTTAATGATTTATTATTAATTATTAACTAGGGTCACTAGGGACTAATGACTAATGGTGTTATTCCTGTCGGTTTCGAATATTCTCCAGAAATGAATCTGGTAGCTCTTTTTTTGAATTAGTCAACTAATTTTAATCAAAATAAGATTTTAAAAAGTAAGTTAATGAAAGTTAAATGTTAACAGTTAACATTTTAAATGAAACAAAGATCTGTGATTTTTTTATTTAGACTATTTATTTTACATGATTATTAGGCAATATTATTTCTCGTTTTTTTTCTTCGGCTTTTTAATATGCCAGTTAAAGCTGAAATATAAATCAATTTAACGTTAATTTAAAATAAAACTGTTAGAAGTTAAATAATTGTTTAAAGAAGAGTCTATATTTTTTGATATAATAAGATTTATTTTTTAGTTTTTACATGTGTTAGGAAAATTAATAGATTTAAAAAAAAAATGAAGATGACTGGTTTCTTGTGTTGAGTGCTTGAGACTGGTTTCGTCGGTTTCTTGGGGGTAACAATATGGCGGAAGAAGAAATTGATCTCGATAGTTGGGAAGAACAGGCCGATAGTGGCGTAAGTAAAAATAAACATTAATAATGTATCATACGTTAATGTAGATTCGTTAAAATTAACAACACAACTTGTCCCCCCAAATATGTCTCTAAAAATGTTTTAATTCAAACATTTTAAATATGAGAAAGGTATCAATATTCATCGCAAGTGTTTTGACTGAGTCTGAAGTGTGAGAGTGAGTGTAAAGTAAAATAAAAGTAAACTTTTTACGAAAATAAAAATAAAGATTTTAAATTATAATTTAATATAATTGGAAAAATCGAATTTATCATTGTTAAGTAACTTATTTCATACTCTTAGTCCGGTAGTCCGTAATTAATTTTTAAAAAAATGAAGTGTCTGCTTCTTGGCTAGTGGCTAGTGCTACATGTCTAGTACTAGTACATGTCAAAGCACTAGAAACATCCCTGTGAATCTGTGAATTGTCTGCTGTTACAACTGGTTGTAAATATGTGCTGTATTACTTTAATGCTAAACAATAGTTCTCATAATCAGATTTTATGATTACTATGTTTGTCATTTCATTGTATGTCATGTAAGCTGATTAATGAATTTTAATGATTAATGGTTAAAAAAAATTTGATTGGTCGATTGGTGTAAGTGTAAACTTAATTAATGACAAACATTTATTTCATGATTTATAATTTTAAAAAATGGACATCTGACATGTGCTTTGCTAGACGAAGTGATAGTTCCTTTCCTCTGTTGGTAAATCCGGTAGTGGGATCAAATCCCGCTTCCGCCCAGTTTTAAATTTTTTTTTTTTGTTTGTTTGTTTGTTTGCGTTTTTGCTTGTTTGTTAACTCTCAAATATTCTTGGGTTTCCCCCCTTTTTTCCACCTGATTTAGGTAGTTACAGGAATTAATTTTTTTTAAAATGAATAAAACCACGAATAATGTAATATTATGCATATTTGTGTTCACAATTGAATAATCTATCTATTGATAGTAAATTTAAGTCTATTGTGGTAATGTAGCTTTAAATGCAATTTTTTATGAATTTTTTTTCATTTAAAATTTGTACAGAAAATTACAACATGTCACAAACTGTATGAAGGGGAAAAAAAAGTGTTTGTAGCAAGCATAAAATCTTTATTATAGCCATCAACAGATTCCATTTCTGTATGACATATAAAAAATTCAAAGCATTTTGCTCATATTAAAAAAATTTACACTCTTTTTAAAAAAGTATCCTTACATTCATAAAACAGAGCCATTTTTTCCTTTATTACAAAAATTATAAATTTTACCATGGAATAATTCTATAACTAAACCTTTATTGTCAGAATATATTAAAATATTATACTTATAACCATTATTATCCTAAAAATCATCTTTCATTTGATAAAAATGTGGAAAACTATTTATTATACCATAAAATGAGACAATTTCTCTGCACATAACAAAAACAAATAATATTATTTAATTTAAACCACACTTTAGTGAACAGTTCTTTTTTTTGTTCATATTCTTTAAATAAGTTAATAATAGTAATAGTAATTTTTTTCATTCTTACTTTGTAAAATGTTAGTCGGTTATTAGTGTATACACAGTTACGAGTGGTTAGCCGAACATATTTGTCTAATCAAATCTTTCTTACCGGTACTGTTCTTTCCTCAGTTAAAATGTTGGGTCTAAAAAGATATAGTTTCATTCACTTCCTTCTAGAAACATTGGAACATATATATCACTTCCCTGATTTCTTTATTTACCTCAATACTCAGGTACATGGACAATGGGTGGTTGTTTAGGCCTGTAATCAGGAAAAGGCTTAGGGTGGTCTAAGGTCCCAATCTCCAGAACTATGACTTTATCTGTGAAATAAAAATATTAGGATAAAAATTAGAAATAGGCTTGTAAAAAGCAATTATCAAATGTAACATAATTAACTATAGTAAACTATTCATTTATGAAGAAATTCTATAATGGATATAAGCTTATTATCAAGCAGAATGTGAAGAAATTTGTAAAATACTGAGACCACCTTACAGTGTAACCAGGGTAAACAAAGTCAAATGTAATTTATTATGGACTTGGGGAAAAATTAATAATAAAATACTTACTTCATATAAAATAAAAAGAAAGACAAATATACATGCTAAAATGAATTTCCTTCATTTATAGATGTATCATTTCTACTTAATAAATCAATAGATTTAGTAAACTAATTTTTTTTTGGTAAAAAATTGACAGCGTGGGAGAGCTTTGGAACAAAGGAAAAACACCTACCTTCGATAGTGAGCTTGTCCATCGATGAAAATAATAAAAATCTCCGTATTAATATTTTGTTGTTTATTCCATTCAATAGAAGTAACTTTAAGGCTAGGAATAAAAGCGATTTCTTCGCTAAATGATGAATATTTCGTCATAATTGCAAAAAAATGCAGCCGACTCGTCTCAGTAAAATTACATGAATATCACAATGGCGAACGAGGATAGCGTTCCGGTAAAACAAAAACACGAGTGTCGGGCTAAATGTTTTTTTAATTTAAATTAAGAATTCATGTCTGAAATCGTATTTTTTCCTAATTTTATTCAATTATTTAGGGACAAATTTTAAAAATAACATTTAAATGTGAAAAGTTGAAAAAAAAATTAAAAATTAAAAAGTGTCGACCAGCCTTGATCGAAAAGTCAATGTTACGTCCTTTGAGAGTTAAACCAATCACAATTCAATGAATGTGCTGGTGACTGTATTTTATTTTTCTGAAAAGCAGATACGTTGATTAAATCTTAGGGGTTTACCAATGTGCATTTTAGTCAGTATTACTATCGGACTTTGCCGAAAGGAAGTTTCTGATACTGATAATACTAAGTTACTAAGTAATACTGATACGTTTACAAGTTCCAGATTATGACCTACATTGACATTAAGTTTAAGATATATGAATATGACTCATTACCACGACAAAACGAACTGTCCTTTTTAAAAATGTACAAAAAAATTAATAATCCTTTTCAACCTTCTTCTTTGACTTACAATTGTTAATTTTAACTATTATACTTAAATAAATTTTGCACACTGCCAACTTTTATGAATGAAACAACGAGAACAAAACATAGTATTAGAGTGAAAATGAAGTTGAAGGATGAAACAGAATGGAATAGTTTCCAATGACAGGTCTGCACACGGTACATTTTATTTTTCCACACGAAACGAATTATTTGTTTTAGATTCCTACAACTGTGTGCGAATCTTTGCTATTTTCATTTACTGTATACTAAATTTTAATACTTGGCATCGATATCACTTACTTTTATTCACTTACACAAAATAAATCGGCCGATATAATCGGTAGACCAATAATAAATCTATTAATACACGCATAAATAAGCCCTGAATCAATGTCGTATTATTTTATATGCGTATAAAATATAAAGAAGAGTTTGTTAAGATATTATAAATATATCGACTTGTCGTCGCAGAAGTTGCGTATGTCGCCGCTAGCAAAATCCTGTTCGAATTGTCTGCTGCTACGACATGTCGTAGAAACCTAAAGCGTTTTATTCATAATAAGTTAATGTGTTCTGTGTGCAAATACGATTAAACTGTACTTTACTCTCTATTAAATCAGTCATGTGAATATGTATCTTTTTAAGAAAATATGGATGTAAGAAAAATTAAAATATGGATCTTGGTGTTTAGTCATAAAAATTAAGGACATTATTCTATTATTCTCAAAAACAGATTTCTAGTTGAAGATTTGCCATGTGGACAACTAAATTTAAATATAATTTTTTGTTCACCAATTAAGTAAACTAAGTAAATTTATTTTTGAAGACTTTTTTTAAAAAACAGAATTGCTCATAGACTTCAAAATTTTAATGTTTCTTTAAAATGAATTTGAGCACAAGTAGTAAACTTTGTCTTTTTAAAAGGGACATTCCTCCAAGCCCATTTTCAGTAACCATTTTACTAATACTAGTCAACTTGTAAATGGTAAACTTTAACTTATACACTAAAGTCATAATTAAATGTTGAGATGTTGACAGGACTATACACAGCCAGTTTATTTATGTGGCACTTATACTACTAACATTGTGTTAATATTTGTTCATAAATTGGGTAATATAACGACTCTATTTTGTCTACATTATTGCCTTCTTTTCTTAAGTGAAATTTATTTTAATTCACAGAAAATGAAAAGAAGAGATTAAAAAAAAATAATTGTTAATAAAATTGATATTTTCTTTTGATATAATCATTAATGCATTTTTAAATGGTTTAATTTGAACAAATTACATAGATTTTATCTGAGCTTTTTGCTATTTATTAATATTATACATCTTCTCTAGATACTAGACAAAAGGCTAGAAGAAATGTCTATTGATATACAAGCCAAAGAAAACGACAAGAGGAAACAGTAAGTGAAATTCTACCTTATAATTTAACAAATTTAGCTTGACTGAATTCATCTTTTTTTATATTAAGTTATAATAAACTTTATGCAAAATTCTAACAGTGTTAGTCTCCTTAGAATGTATTATTATTTTTTAAATGGGACATATTTTCTGAAAGAATTGCTCAATTTGTATCCCTCGCACATTCTTTTTAATTTTACTTAATTTCTTCCTCTTGCAGGGCTCTAAGTATACAGTCCACTGCAAGCCCAATACTTATTGATGACAGTGGGAAGACCCAGTACCAACCTCAAGTTAGAATTCTGCGAAGGGAACCCAAGACTCCGTCCAATCCTCCAAAAAATCATAGGGATAATTTAGGGTAAGTTTGACAATTTTTGGACACACGGTAAGAAAATGGAATAATTTTTTTCCTTTTTAAAGTGATTTCTAAAAATGAAAATATAATGTCTTTAGTTGAAAAGGAGAAGTAGATAGTCATATTTTAATTCTCATGAATTTGTCAAAAAATGTATACTTCTCAGGCTGACTAATGTTACAGCATCTTCTAAACACAGTAAGTCTTTACAGCAACGGGAGGCAGAGTATGCTCAAGCTAGGCTTAGAATATTTGGCACACTAGCTCCAGAGGATAATTTAGAGAATGAGGATGGCAATAGTACAGATATTTTTACAACTAAAGATGATGATTTGAATATAGAAAAGCAAAGGTAATGTATAAAATTTTTTCTTAAATTTTTTTTGCACATTAGAAGAGATATATTAAATGCAACTATTTCTTTGAAAATTATTACTAAAAAATGTCTAATTCGCGTGTTTTACCCAAAAGATATAACAACAGAATTCATTCCAGTCTTATTTTAAATAATTATAAATTGGTTGAAAACTCAGAATATTTGTCATTTTAATTCTCTTAATGAGTAATATTTCAATACTTTATTTCTTAGCTCTCCCCAAATAATAAAACCAGATCCTTCATCGCCTAGGGTGTCTATAGTGCGGCAACCAAAAGGTCCAGATGGTACAAGTGGTTTTAAAAAATCAGACCCAACCTAGTTAAGGTTCAAATATTTTTTATTTTAAATATGTATATTGAAGGTTTCTGTTTTAAAATACCTAAATATATTTATAGCTTGCATGACAGCAGTTGGGCAGTGTTTCTGATGTTCCCACCCTCCCTCCCGGGCTCTGATATTTTATATGAGAAGTGTAGTGTTGCTTGACTTTGCACTAGAGAAAAATACATTGGATATTAAATGGTTATTAAAATGTTGCATCATAGTTGACAATTCATCTATATTTGTTACCCTTATTTAATGTTTTGTAAATAAATGACCTTGTACAGTAGAGTTTTCCTACCCATTTTTTAAAAATGTACCTGCTTTGAATTGTTTGAATAAGTTTTGTATATTTCTTACATACTAGATATATTCACTATAAAGTAGGGGAGAAAATAAAAAGGGCTTAATTTTTTTTTACTGGATGAAAAGAACCTATAAAATAACCTTGATCAAGTAAATTGAGGACATAAAATACAAACATAGCCTAAATAGTCTATGAATTCCCTGTTCTAATTATCCATTTTTCTCTCATCCTCTGATATCCTTCCTTGAGCTCATCAGTTTGGGGAACCCTGTGTGTAAGGAACTGTCAAAGGACATCTGTTTATTGCATTTTTATTTATATAAAATTTGTAGGTTTTTAGACTTAGCAAGAAATGCTTTTTATTTGATTTTGGTTGGTGACATCCATCACATTATTATTTTATTTTGGAGTTATCAAGAATTAGAAAAACACATTTTTAATAATGGAAGGATACTGGTCATCATTGATGTTATGCAAATTATTAACCAATTATTTAAAAATGATTATAATTACTGTGTGGTTTATTTTGATTTTGATCACCACAAGCTGAAACATTTGATAATCCGAAACACATTACATATAATTATAATTCCTTGTCTGGTTCTCTGAGACTTATCTTATCTTAAGATATACAGACGCTCCTTCTATGCAGAAGATAATTGCGTCCACAGACCATGAGAGATGATCTGTTGGCAAGTGATGCAGCGGTCACAGGCCACAGCTATAGGGGTTCCACGCATTACCCCAGCCGCCTAACTATTGTCTAGTTAGGTACCCATTCGGAGCTGGGTGACTCGGGGACTCCTCAGGCCGCGAGAACAAATCCTGTGGATTCGAACCCGTGACCATCGGTATGACAGTCGAGAGCGCTACCTCTCGACCACCACGTCCCACAAAATTTGAAACTTGTTATTCTTAATGATATTTGCTTATGTTTCCATGAAATCTTCCATTAGACCTTATTAATTGAATACCAACAATAGTTTAATTTTTTTTTGAGGCCTTTGCTTTTTATTTAAATATTAAATTGCTTTTGTAATTTTTAAAATTTTAAGTCTGTTGAACAAAGATATTTCAATTATGAGCCCATTTTTTCTCTCTTATTCTGATGGTAGCTAATTCAGTCTTAAATAGCTAAAATTCAAGTGAAACAGTTTAGATAGTGTCCATGATGCACATGTTGTCTTACAAAGTTGTTGTTGAATAACTTAGTCAGGTGACAACCCAGCTGATTGTATTGTTACTGTGTCATGGTAGTGAGGTATGAACCTGTGTATTTTTGAGATTGCAGAGAGTCAAAATTTTAAATTACTTTTTGTTTTGAACAAGTGAAGTTTTAAAAATATTTTTAAAAAAAAAAGAGTTATTTGTAAGCAAATGTTTAAAACCCTTAATTAACTGGAAAAAAAAATCAATACCCCTTTACTAAACCTAATAATCAATGTCCCTTTACTAAACCTAATAATCAATGTCCCTTTACTGAACCTAATAATCAATATCTCTTTACTGAACCTAACCACTGATTTCCCTGTATTGAACCTATGGAGTGTTAATAAAATATAATTGAACCCAGTAATAGATCTCCCTAAAAATAGAAGTTGATCCACATATTTGATGTCCTTTACTAAAAGAAACGTGCACCATAATTGGTTTCAAAGTTTTACACAATTTTAAAATCACTAATGATAGTAACCAAAGTTAAATTATTGTTTATGTTGTCCTTATATTGAACTTCGGTTGTTCATTGTGACTTTTGAAGCTGGTCTGCAAAGCCTCAGTGTTGATGGTTCATCAAGTGATATATGTGTGTGTGTCATTTGGTACGTTGCTTAGAATCACTTATTCTTCATTGAGTGTTTTCATGTAAAAAGGAGGAATGAATTTATTGCAATCTGCCACTAAATCAATTCTATTCAAGACATTTTTAATTTTCTTGTCTTCATTGAAACTCAAATCAAAGCCATCAAGTTGTTAGGGTTGAATTGATCTCTTTCTGTTGCACTGAACTGATTTGTTCATTAACTTTTATTTAACTTGATTGAGAAAATAAGTCTGCATACAAAACGAAGTTGATTGTAAAATTTTTGCAAGGTCCTTCAAGTGCTTGATATATTACATGCATCAGTCCATCTGTACTGTGGTGAGTCTGATTTAGCTTCTTTAATTAGTTACTTCAGAACCTAATCCTGTAGTTACACCCCTGTTGAATTTTTCTCAATAGGAAAGTGACTTGTGGTGTACTTTTGATTCCCCCCATGACTTTTATGAGTTGGACTTACCTAATGACAACTGCTCACCAGCTCTCTGTTGTAGATAGAATATTAATTAAGAAGGTAAATTGTAGAAATGGTTCAATTGCATAAATTTTATATTGTTTGATGACATTGATTATGATATTATTTTTGCGTGTGCCCATTTCCTATTTTAGTTACTGTTCATATTTGTAATCCTCCCCCATTATATCCACCCATTTTGTGTGTTGTCTGTCTTTGTCCCCCTTTAAATTCTCTGAATCAGCTTCCAGTGTCTTAGCTTCCTGAACCTGTCATTGTCCTCCACACCTGCTCAAATGTATGTGTGTGATTGATATTTGGAGATGATGTGACTGTAGGTGGGGGATGTATAGAGTCATATTAGTCATATTCTATACTCCTGTTCTCATTAAGTCACCTCAGACTTCACTTAATTCATTAACAAAAATAATTTCAAACTGATCTATCTGAAATTACTTTATTTGATAGGATAGTTTTATCTACTTCAAAAGCAAGCATAGAGGCCTGAGAAACAGATAAAAAGAAAGTTATGATAAAACCAATTTACACTCAAGTGGGCTTTGTATTAATATCCATTTTCATAGGTTAAACCATTACTTGAATTTTAGATTTATTGATCATTGACTATAGGGCACATTCCGTGGCAAAATTATGCATTTCTGTCATCAATTGTCACACACATAAATCTTCAGCCATTTCCATTATTCACATATACATACTCTTCACAAGTTTTTAGAAAAATGTTATTGAAACATTTGTGAATATGTTAACATATTTTTATAATTAGTAATGGCCTAGCAGCCTAAATTAAGACTCAGTTGAAGTATGCCAAATCTGATGAGAACAATGATTTTTGTAATAAAGGAAACTGTTGCCAGTATTGAAAAGCATTTTGTAAGTTTTACACCTACATTACGATCATAATTTGTTTACCTATCATTGATTGATTTTATGTTACTGAGCTCTCTGGCATCGCTTGCTGAATTGCTCTTATTGTGTGACAAAGTGTGATACTGTACATTGCAATATCCCCCTTCCCCACTCACTATTTCCCATTCTTTATAAAAAAAAACCCATACCTTATTTTTGTGTTTTTTCTCTTAGTAAAGAATGAATAAGGTGAAAGAAAAAAACAATTTTTAGAATGGAGTTGTATGTCTTATTTCAAAATATATTTTTTAATGAATGGAGTTAAAATTTTATAATGTTAAAACATTTTTAAAGAAAGCTGTTTCATATGTAAATTTTTAAAAATGAAATCATCATTGTCCATATAATTTTAAAGAATTGAAATTATTTCATGACTAGTGCTTTCTTATGACAGTGTTTGAATGTAAATAAATGACAGGTAATTGTTAGCTGGTATGTCAATGCCTACACACACATCATGTAATTTGTAACTTGGGAAAAAAACTTGCTGAGCTGCATTCAACTAATTAAAAAATGTTTATTTCTATGTACTTTAAAAAAAACAACACAACTTGTCTGTTATTTTGCAAATATATGGCTCAAACTATTGTTTTTTCAAATAATTTTTTTTTCAAATGATTTATAGTGATTATAATTCTTGCACATTAAAATTTTAACAGCCATTAGTATTTGCTGTGCACAAAATCAGATCCACTGATTGGTGCACATTTAACATAAAAAGAATATGGTCTATCATTTGTATGCATGACTTCATTCAGTTCAATTATTCTTAGTGACATAGTGCTCTGTCCTAATTTTTAACCCTATTTCCAAGTTAGTAAATATGACCTGCTTGTATTTATTTAATTTTTGAAAATAAAATTTATTTCCTTATATAAATTTAATGACCTGTTGGTCTGATTAATGATAAAACGTATAAACCCAATAGTTTTCATTTGAAGTCAAAATGTGTATTTTATGGTGATGTTAGTAAGGGGTCCTTTCAAAAGAAAAAAAAAATTAATATGACATTGTTCCTTTGCAGTCATTAATGTTAGTGAGGGGAGGTTGAGAATATCCTTTGGCTATTTTAGTTTTAGTGAAATGAAAGAAAGCCAACTTTCTAGTTTAGATCTTGTGAATAAATAATACATGACAAAACTCAGAATCTGTACAAATATGTTAAATACTTAACTAAAAAAATGTATGTTGACAATTAAATAAAACATGTTACATTGCTGATGGGGGAATGAGTGTGACTGTAATTTATGATTTTAGGGCCCTCCAAATTCTATCAATTTACATGTCATGAAGTGTTGGTTATTTAAAGTGGAGTAGTGAATGTAGTTATGATTTAACTTGGAGGTGTGCTGTTTTTGTTTGGTTTTGACTTGTTAAAAATTTCAATAGTGGATAATGGACTTTGGCGGGTCCTGAAATTTGACTTGAGTAAAAGTGGTCTTTAATTGTGTGTGAGTTGTACATTGTAGTAGAACATTGATTCTACATGAAGGTTTGGACATTCAGTTCTTGAACAATTTTTTTCAGTTGTAAATATAAAAAAAATAACAGCAGTGTTAAATTATTACTTTAAATAACAATATTAAAGTTGGGCAATATTCTCAAAAATAAAAAAAATAAAATAAAAGACACTCTTAACACATTTTTTAAAAAGAAAATCATTTTGGACATAAGACCTTGGTCCTTGTATAACTTTTTGGCATTTTGGATGTTATTCCCACTAGATAACATTTAAACCAAACATAAATTCCATTAGTCAATATTTTAAAGTAGACACAGTTATTAAAAAGGTGAAATAATGAATAGACTACAGATGACAGTTTAATTTAAGAAAGAATAAAACCCAGCTGTGTAGTCCAGCTAACCCTTGGATCGATTGGATTATAATTGTCTATAATTAGTCCCTGTGTGAGACATGACAAAATCTTCAAAGACTGTCAGTGTTTTGCTTCATTGTAATCAACTTGTTTTGTCTATTAATAACCTCTTGCCTTGTTCTTTCAGATACATGTTGTAAAAATAAAATAAATAATATATATATATAAATAAATATACTTGAGGCTTTTAAAAATGTTAAATTATCATTTCTGTTGTGTGTTAAAACAATAGGCAAAGATGAACATGAAGACGCTGACTTACTAAGTTTATAAAAAAAAAAATTTAGGATGTCTTTCATGACTAGAGGTCAAACTCAAAATAAATCATAACTAGTACAGTCATTCTGTGTTTCTATTCTATTTCTTTTAAGTAGTTATGTGATTGTGGAGTGTTTTTTTTTTGCTTTTCAATAAATCATTCTTTACTTAGATATACAAATTATTATGTAGATTCCTTTCAATTATTATTTTTGAATTAAATTTAGTTTGCTTCCTCAATATGAACAATTACCTAAATTAATTAACTTTTAAAATATTTGCCTGTTAAGATTAGGATAAGCATTTTATCACTCAGTGCTGGTGCTTAATAAAGACTATATGTAATTTTTCCATTGGCCATCTATCGTTTAGCATTTTATTTCTGTCAACATTTTTAAGATAAGGTTGAACTCCTTTGCTGGGCCATTAAATATATGATTATGTAAAATTCTCTCCTGGGCCAGATATAACTGCTTACGAATTAAAACCTCCCTGGGCCAGACTTGGTTTTTATGGCATCCCAGATGTGGTCAACAGGCCTTGAATTTGACATTGTCATAAATATTGTTGCAATATAAATGTACAAATATTTTTAAAATACATCTAAGGAAAGACAAATTTTAAAAAATAAGTTGGAAATTTATTTTCATACTTTTTGTGTTTTCCACAAGTTATGAGAATCACTTATCTCAATCTTGTTTATTTATTTAATCTATTAATTCAACAGTGTTGAATACTTTAATTATATGAAATGTCATTTACTGTAAGGCCTGCACTTTGTCATATTTCCTTAAGGTTCTCTGGCATTTTCAAAATATACTTAATTTTTGTGAGTAGCCATTTACGAATATTATTTTTAATATTATAAAAACAAAACAAGCCAAAGTTGTTTTATATGTAAGCACACTTTATTATTTTAGAAGTAACTTGAGAAATAATATTCATGCAAAACTGTAACCACTTTTGCTATTGGCATTTATTTACCTTTCTAAATGCTAGACCTTTTCCTTTTGTGGCAGGGGAACTTTGTGAATGAGTTCCAACTGTACAAGGTAAAGTAATGGTTTAGCAGTTAGCATGCAAAAGATAAATACACTTGAAAGGGCTACTTAGAAAGGAAATCTTTTATATTTTCTCCAAAAGTCATTTTATTAGAAATAAAATGTGTCAATGAAGCTCTAGAGTGAAAGAAGAAAGATTCTAAAAATTAAAAAAAAAGACAGTTGAGAATACATATTTCAATCATAAAATTAAATCATTCAAATTATCTTATTACACACGGGAAATTTTTTTTTCTCTAAGATGTCGGAAAACTCATTTTCTCTTGTGTAGGCCATTTTGTAGTTTATAAAAATATAACTTTAAGTAACACAATTTCCACAACAGCTATTCATATGATATCAATCTCAGCTTGTAAAAACATTTATATTATATTTTCGTGTCCACATTCAATTATTGCCAGGTTGTCCATTATCACAGATATTTTCTTTAACAGTATCTTTAAAATCAAGGACAAAATGTTTTAACTCAACTAAAAAGCTGTCAATCAAGCTGTATACCCAATTAAAGTACACATGATCATGAATTTAAAACAAAATCAATAGAACATAATAAGAAAATATTAGCTACTGAGTAGTACAGACTGACAATGAGAGACATCATGGGAAATAAGAACTAATAATAAAGAAATATCACAAAGATAACATAATGCTGATTTTTGTGTGTGCCTAAAAAAACAAATTAATACAATATAACAAAAAAGCTCATATCTTTTAGTTTATGTTGAGTAGAGTATACAATTTTAACATTTAAAAAAAAAAAAGGTCAAATCGTTTTTTCTTAAAGGAATAAGAATTTTTCATTAAGGTGAGCCTTACATTTAAAAATGCTGCTGTTACATTATTTCCTGTTTTCAGAGGAATATTTCACAAGCTGGAATTAAGATAAACTCTCATGGCCAAGTTCATTATCTAATAAATAGTCTGACCAGACCAATTTTTGAGGTTCTCAATTAAACATGGTCAAGTTAATTTAATTATAAAGGTTGATACTTTCTGCACCCCACTTGAGCTCTTGAAGACCTTTCAGGAAAGAGTAAAATTTATGCCAAAGAATATCTTTGAGGCCTACATCAATTTGTTTATTTATCATTACAACAGCTTCAAATAGAGAAAACTATCAACATACAAAGTAAATGACTATTAATAATTAAGGAAATTATATAAACTCATAATATTATACAAAAATGTGACTAAATGATGTAAAATATGCATACAAAAAAATTGAATAAAAATAAGAAAAGTGTATACAAAAATACTTGTGGACGGATTCGTTTGTTTGTATTATATTCAGAGTTATTTGATTCTAACAATTGTAAAAAATTACAATCACCAACAGGAGTGGTAAAAAAATGTGAAATGAAATATAACGAATATGAAAATTAGATAACAAATACTACATAATACATTTCCCTACGATGAAATCTTTGATTTAATAAAAAATGAATGTGTATATTAGTATATTTCCTTATTTGACAATTTGTGTTAGAAAATAAGAGATAAAAACAAACAAAAATTATTCTCAAATTTAAGTTACAGGCAGTTTGAGACTAAATAAAGCTATAACCTGTTTATGCAGGTACTTAAAAAATTGTAATTAACAAAATTGTTAATAATTCAGTTCATAAACAAATTTTAAAAAAATCTGTTTATAACCATTGGAAAGCGAAATAGGACTTTTAGCTTGTTAGTGTTATACTGAATTAGTTCATCATCAAAGTAATTTTAATTGAGAATTATCAATGACACACACATTGTAAAACAATTTTTATTTATCACAGCCTTTGACTGGATTTTTTATTTCTACACATTGGCTAAAAATCTAAAGATGCTAGTAATAAAACAGATACTAACCCACTTCCAATTGAACAAGTTAAAATTATTTATTCTATAACTACACAGCCAGTATCATTCATCAGCTGTTTGGTCCCTTTACTTTTCAGGATTAATAAAAAAGATTCAAACAGATTTCTACTCAGAAATTTTCTGTTGTAAACTGATTTTATTAAAGCTTTTAAATTAGTCAAATATTCCTAATAATGTGAAAGGAAAATTATTTTATGTAATAACATATAATAAAATACTGCTTTGATTTAAGCAGTAATATTATTATTCTTAAAGGGAAAATATTGTTCACGTAAGGGAGGAAACTTTCAAATCAACTTAATTAAACAAAATTAAATATAGAATATTATTAATGGAAGGGTTATAACTTCTTTTAAAGGAATGTTGAATGCTTCTAAAATAAAAATAAATTTAACATAATCCTAAATGATTACCTTTTATAACGTATATAGAATATTCTACTATTAGAACTATTAAGGCTACAAACTCACTCTCATGTAAGTAGTGAAGTCAATTCACATGGACATTTAAACACCGACAAATACTGACTAAAATTGATTTCTATTGTTTGAGCTTGCGCCTTAGGATTGGACTGCGAGGTGCTGGATGGAACTGAGGGGTGGAGGCATAGGTGACCCTGCCTGGAGACACTGTTCGCAGGGGAGACCTGCGACGTGGGGTTAAGCCACGGTTGAAGCTGAGACTCTCATCAAGTCTGCGGGCTTCCTGCTCCAGTAGGATAGGGTCAAGGTTGGGGTCATGAATTATGTTGGATAAGGATGAATCAAGTACGGAGCGGAGGTCCCTGATGTCATCTCCAGCACGAGTTGATTTGGTGATGTACTGTTGTCGCTTGCGAAGTTCTTGGGCGATCTGGTCTTTCAGGAAGGCATTCTAAGATGAATAAGAGTTAGTAATTTTTATGACTTGGGAAAATAAAGTTGAAATACATTTACAAACTTCAAAAAAGTTACCAAATGGAACAATCTTTTCTGACTGACATTCTCTTCATTATTTTATCTTATTTTACATTAATACTGTAAATAGACTAAATTCATGAACTGCTTGCAGATAATTGTAACAAGCAGGGGCTTATGATATCTAGAAAAATTTTAACTACCTGTTCTTCCAGGCCTTTAACTTTCTGCCTATGGGATTTTTCCCTTGCTTCCAAGAGTCTTTCAGCTTGTAGTTGAGCACTGCGCAGTCTCTCTGTCTCCATCTCTGTTTCAGCTCTATGACGTGTGGTCAGGTCAATCAGTCTAAGACATTGAAAGATTGTTTTTTTACATCAGACTTTGACTTGACATGACATGCAAAGATTGTTTTTTTACATCGGACTTTGACTTAAAATGATATTAAAAGATTGTTTTTTTACATCGGATGTTGACTCGACATGAAGAAAGTGTACATTTGACATGACATGTTCTTTGACGCGTGTTCAAGTCTATATCACTCTAAGACATTAGGAGATTGTGTACATTTGACTTTGACTTCATTAAGAGTGACAAACATATTTTACTATTTATTGAACAATGTTATGTGTCCAATTTAAATGTAGATATGTAGCATAATTATAATAAAAAATAAATACATGTTTTATCATGATAATGCAGTCAACAGCTGAAGAAATGGAGTTGGAAAGAAAAAAAAAACAAAGGAAGAAATGCAAATACTGAGGAGGGAATAGAACAAAAGCCATAAATAAATTTAATACAACAAGTCAGTGACCCTTCAAGAGATTTAGTGACAATCATTAAAAATCTCTTCATGCAAAGTGATGCAGAGTGTTAAAAAGTAATGGTGATAATATGTTTAACACTGACGTGTTAAATATCTCTCATCCAGCTAAACAAGGCAAATAATTTTCATCATTGCATCTAAGAGTCACATTCAGAGTGAAAGAACAATCAGCTATAACGAAACACTAAACAAATTTTATTTCATTTTTATTATATCAAGAACTTTGCTTTATTGGAGAAACCCATTTCTTCAAATAGAAAAAAACCCATTAAAGTGTAATCTGTTATTTGACTAGAGTGTCATGTCATCATTTACGTAAAAATAATAATAACTTTTCCACCTCAATGCTGCTGTTGAGAATTAAAAGATACTATCACAAAATACATTTTTCTGCAAACAGTAAAACTTCAAAACCAGTGAAAAGAAAACTGTTTACCAACACCACTGTATAAAATAAATATATGTCTATAATTTTCCATGCACTGAAAGCAAAAGTTCTTGGAGTCAGAATAAACATAGAGAGTGATTAAATAATCTCAGACTTCCATATACCTCCGCAGGTGATCCAAGTTCAGATCTGAAAGACTGAAGTGCCACAAGAATCAAATTTAGTGAGCGTGTGGGAAATAAGGAAACTATTTTGGATAATACCATCATATTTTAGTATTTTAGAGATAGGAAATTATTTTGAACTGGAGTCAGTCTCTATGGGTGATGGCTGCATCTTCATTTACATTTTTAGAACACCATTACTTTCATCAGAGTTTGATTTAATAATGACAGAGCATTGATCATCTTTGAGGACATAAGAAGCTTGATGCTTTGACTGGCATTTACCAGGCATATGATAAGAGAGTATGAGGCACAGAGGTCAATTGGCATGCGCTCAGCTGGTGTACCGAAGGTCAAGGGTTCAAATCTCAATGAAGATTGTTTCAAAGTCCACCCAGCTCTGAATGGTACCTGACATGGCCGTGGAGAAGGAGCGTCTGTATTGATAAGACAAGACATATGAGCCAGGTAAACAATGACGTACCTCTGGGCAGTTATGATAAGATAAGACATATGAGCCAGGTAAACAATGCCATACCTCTTGGCGTGTATGATAAGACAAGACAAGACAAATGACCCAGGTAAACAATGTTGTACCTCTGGGCATGTATGATAAGAGAAGACAAATGAGCCAGGTAAACAATGACGTACCTCTGGGCATGTATGATAAGATAAGACATATGAGCCAGGTAAACAATGCCGTACCTCTGGGCGTGTATGATAAGAGAAGACAAATGAGCCAGGTAAACAATGACGTACTTCTGGGCTTGTATGATAAGAGAAGACAAATGAGCCAGGTAAACAATGATGTACCTCTGGGCATGTATGATAAGATAAGACATATGAGCCAGGTAAACAATGCCGTACCTATGGGCGTGTATGATAAGAGAAGACAAATGAGCCAGGTAAACAATGACATACCTCTGGGCGTGTATGATAAGACAAGACATATGAGCCAGGTAAACAATGACGTACCTCTGGGCATGTGCCTGTTCTGCCTCTGCCAGCTGGGCCTGAATCTCCTGGAGCTGACGCTGAAGGGCAATGTTGTCCTCCTCAAGTCTGGACAACGTGCGGTCAACATTGTCACGGTTGTAGATGGACTTGTGGGCCAGCTCCTCTGTTTGGAGCTTTTCTCTCTCCACCTGCAACAAAATGTGGTTACAGGTTTGTACTGAGTGGTTACAGGTTTGTACTGAGTGGTTACAGGTTTGTACTGAGTGGTTACAGGTTTGTACTGAATGGTTACTGATCTAGACAGACAGGTTTGTACTGAGTGGTTACAGGTTTGTACTGAGTGGTTACTGATCTAGACAGACAGGTTTGTACTGAGTGGTGACTGCTCTAGACAGACAGGTTTGTACTGAGTGGTTACTGCTCTAGACAGACAGTAAGGTTTGTACTGAGTGGTTACTGCTCTAGACAGACAGTAAGGTTTGTACTGACTGGTTACTGCTCTAGACAGACATGTTTGTACTGAGTGGTTACTGCTCTAGACAGACATGTTTGTACTGAGTGGTTACTGCCCTAGACAGACAGTAAGGTTTGTACTGAGTGGTTACTGCTCTAGACAGACAGTAAGGTTTGTACTGAGTGGTTACTGCCCTAGACAGACAGTAAGGTTTGTACTGAGTGGTTACTGCCCTAGACAGTAAGGTTTGTACCGAGTAGTTACTGCTGAGGTATCTGAGACTTATTGATCCTACATTAGAAAGGTGATCATCACCAGGCTGATTGGCTACTTGTTTCAACATTCAGTTACAAGAAGCTGAGGGGAGTGAAAAAGGACATTGCTTAGGACTGAATTATTTGTCAGCAGGCCCTTAGCAACCAAAGCGTGAAGTTTGACAATGTGATTGCTACAACAACAAATCATGTGAGTGTCCGATACAAGGATGACCACAGTTTATTATGAGAATATGAGTAAATAATTTTGTTATATTTTTTTTAAGCAACTGGTTTAAAAGTGTTCAAAATCCTATGTGTTTGTAACCATATTTTGTTTCAGAAAGCTGGAAGGGGTGGAGTGAATGTTACTAATAGTGTTGTTTTAGTCCCAGGTCCTATTTTAGTTTTAGTTTTTATTTCGTTTTGTCTGTAATAAATTTAGTTTTAGTCTAGTTTTAGTTTTAGGCCCAATTTTAGTTTTCGTTTTAGTTTTCGTCGACTAAAACTAAAACACCTGAGTTTTAGTTTTCGTCTTATTCATTTTAGTTTCACTTTTAGTTTTAGTCTTGTAAACACTAATAACTAATAACATTATTGTTCATGACCAATTTTTGAAACAGATTGAAGCATAGTAATAGTAGTCACAGTGATGACAGCTCAGTGTACTGAGACTGAGTCCATTCACTCCATTGTCATATAAATCACACTATCACATTGTGCTATATGTCAATGCCATGACTCAATTTTTGACTATGTTGTAGACTAGCAGACTTGCAGTGCATGTACAAAAACAACAACAACTAAAAACGTAATAATAATAATAAGAAGAAACCAAAAACGTTAGTAACAAATGTATTCATTCTAAGACCTAGAACTCTGAACTAACTAAACTAAGTAACAACAGTTCACTTGAAGGGTGAAGACCAAACATCAAAACAAATGACTGTTCAGCTTGAGAAAGACCCGTTTTTCTAGACTCTGATTAGTGCTGTTTCTTTTCCCAGTAGTCAAATCACCACAAAGAGAAAAAAATTCTCTCTACGGAAGCCTCTGAAGCTGGTGCATTCAATATATCTAAAGCCAATGGTGCAAGCAACGGAAACGTTTTTTTGAACGTTCTGTGATTGCCAGTAGCTTTAAACCATTGCCATCCTCACTGACTGCTGTGGCAGTTTCTTGATAGTGCAACAAATAATTTTCCAGTTCGTCTTCAGGCCCCCGAACTGCAGATATAATATTAGTGATGGGTGTAGTGTTCGCAATGTGTTGCGTCAGGAACTTGAAACGCTTGAGAGGAGGTCCAGATGTAGTCAGGGCTGTCGAACCAACGCTATCAGGAGACGCAGTTGAAGTGATATTTCGGTTAGGAATAGGCTGACCAGCAGCTGAAAGCACTTGACCAAGCTGTGCACTTACTTCGGCTGCTGCTGCTGAAGCAGTGTCTTCTCGCAACACAAACTGTTTTGCTGCATTTAGAATGCTCTTTTCCTGAAATGAACAGTGCTGGCACAGTTGTAGGATCAAGCAGGCAAGCTGCAGAAGGTATAGGTTCAAAAATATCAGACTCTGGTTCCAATGCAAATTCAAATCGTCGCCTCAAGCCATCCAAAAGGGTGACTGCTAGCTCTTTTAGTGATGCGTCCAGAGCTTGATCAGACTGTGCCTCAAGAAGATGATATTCTATGTCCATAAGTGCTTGAATTACTGATGACATAACAACTTTATCGCCTTCGAGTAAACGTGTATGTTCGGCAAATGGTTGCAGACGCTTCAGTCACTGATCTATTTTTTGCCATTCGCTTGAAAGAAGAGTGTCCCTTTCCATTTCTTTCGCTACTGCATTCACACTAACCCTCAGTTCAATTAGTCGCTGCAGTAGAAGGAATGTGCTTGACCACCTTGTGGGACAATCTGCAATAAGAGTTTTCTTGCTCTTCAACACTAGCTTTTGGGTTGCAACAGATGATTTTCTAAACTTTTCAACCATACGCCTCGCTGAATCAAGTATTGGTTTTATGGCAGCACACTTTGACATCTCATTAACAACTAGCTGCATGGATTGAAGCACATATGCGTTTCAATTTCAAATAGTGACCATCAACAGTCGTTTCTGCCCTTGCATCCTCATAGTCTTTATCTTCATTAATATTGTCAACCTCATCATCATCTTCCTCATCAGAATCAGTGCCAGTGCCAGTTTCGCATCTATCAACAAACATGGTTTTAAAAGCTTTTATCATGTTAGCGCCATTGTCCGTAATAACTAGCATGACTTGGCTAGTTTTTATACCCCATTTTTCGAAGCAATCGCTAACTTTAGCAGCAATCATATCACTTGTATGAGGATGACTAACAGTAAACACTTTCAGTGTTAAATGTTCACCTTGCTGTATAATTGGATTGTACAAACAAGCCGAAACACCAAGGAACGCTGCCGCCAGGCCCCTTTTAAGACTAAATATCCAAGCAAAGGGTAAGACGCCGGGCATGTTGTATATTCTCTTTAACTTTCTTTTTGAGTTCTTCACACGCCGATTTTAAAGCCGTTTGTATAGCTGTACGGCCTGGTACTTGAAACTTGGGATCCATTGCCTGGCAGAACTCTCTGAATGCCTCATGCTCAACCTGTACATGTAAATTGCATTCTTTCATTATTGTAATTATTTTACAATTTACATTTTATAATTGCATATTAATTATCATGTAGCAATGTACAGCCATTTTTATTTATTCTTATATTGATTCAATGAAATGAATAACATTTAACAGTTTTGCTANATAGGTTCTAAGAAGTAGTAACTACTAAGAAATAAATAATACATTATTACTTACCAACGACGTGGAAACAACAGTTTTCGCTATGAATCGTGTTAGTGTTAGAGCTTGCATTCTAGAAATATTTTCAGCAGACTTGTGCAGAATATTTGTGTTTATTAAGTTTATTATCAAACATGTCGGTAATTTTCCTTGAGGCAGAAGAGTTGGAAGCTGGCAACTTGGTTGATTTACTGGGTGCTGCCGCTACTTTAGTCTTCTCTTTCTCTTCCATGGCATCATTTTCTTTCTTGTGGCAAGCTTTTAAATGCCGTTCTAGATTTGTGGGATTCCTTCCCACGACCAGTCTTTCGCATTTCTTACCGTCGTTAGTCACCAAACATTAACTTTTGTTTAAATCTATACGGTACGTGAAATAATCCCAAACATCACTCGATTTTAGGCGTCCACTAACTCCACCAACACCAGTTCCTGCTGTTGTCATTGTCAACTTTCAACGTTAATTAATTGTGTTATTTTGATGACTTATATTATCGCCCAGTTGATGCGCATGCGCGATCATCAAAGAAATTAGGTTATAATAATTTCTTAGAATAGACCGCAGTACCGGAAAAGAACGATAAATGGGGATTTTAGTTTTTATTTCGTTGGGGAGTTTTAGTTTCAGTTTTTATTCAGTCTTTTGTCTACCAGATTTAGTTTTCGTCTAGTTTTAGTCTTGCTGCTAATTTTAGTTTTAGTTTTAGTTCTCGTTGACGAAAAGGTCAACATTTTCGTTGACGAAGGTTTTAGTTTCAGTTTTTGTCGACGAAAACAACACTAGTTACTAATGATGAACATTTCATGGAAAAAAGTATTTTTAAATGAAAGAGTATTTACCTTATCCAGAGTCTTACGGAGGGCTGTCTTGTCTTTCTCAAGCCTCATTGTGGATCTCTCAATCTCACGTTTCTCATTCTCTATGCTGCCCAAGGTGCGGGAAAGGGAGGCTACTCTCTCTTGCAGGGATTGCTTGTCGGCACATACTTTCTGAAGACGTAGGTTCAGTTCTTGCTCTGCCTCTTTCCTCTGTTCCAACAACTTTGGAATGAAAGATTTTATATTGTACTGTATGGTTTTAAACAACATGGGTGAACATCAACTAACAGAAACAGTATAACATGGGTTAACATCAACTAACAGAAACAGTAAAACAACATGGGTTAACATCAACTAACAGTAACAGTATAACATGGGTGAACATCAACTAACAATAACAGTATAACATGGGTTAACATCAACTAACAGAAACAGTAAAACAACATGGGTTAACATCAACTAACAGTAACAGTATAACAACACGGGTTAACATCAACTAACAGTAACAGTATAACAACATGGGTTAACAACAACTAACAGTAACAATATAACAACACAGGTTAACATCAAGTAACAGTATAACAACACGGGTTAACATCAACTAACAGTAACAGTACAATAACATGGGTTAACATCAACTAACAGTGACATTATAACACGGGTTAATATCAACTAACAGTAACAGTACAACACGGGTTAATATCAACTAACAGTAACAGTACAACAACATGGGTTAAAATCAACTAACAGTAACAGTATAACATGGGTTAATATCAACTAACAGTAACAGTACAACAACATGGGTTAAAATCAACTAACAGTAACAGTACAACACGGGTTAATATCAACTAACAGTAACAGTACAACAACATGGGTTAAAATCAACTAACAGTAACAGTACAACACGGGTTAATATCAACTAACAGAAACAGTATAACATGGGTTAACATCATCTAACAGTAACAGTACAACAACATGGGTTAACATCATCTAACAGTAACAGTACAACAACATGGGTTAACATCAACTAACAGTGACAGTACAACAACATGGGTTAATATCAACTAACAGTGACAGTACAACAACATGGGTTAACATCATCTAACAGTAACAGTACAACAACATGGGTTAATATCAACTAACAGTAACAGTACAACACGGGTTAATATCAACTAACAGTGACAGTACAACAACATGGGTTAATATCAACTAACAGTAACAGTACAACAACATGGGTTAACATCATCTAACAGTGACAGACGGCATCAAGAAATGAAACCTCTCTTCCAGGAGGCTCACTATTCAACAGCACTGTGACTTAATTGTTAGTCAAGAATTAAGAGAGATCACAATGTCACAAAAATGCCCATCCAGCTGTGTGCAGCTAATCTTTTGAACAAAAATTCTTCTAGTGGCCACATGAATGGCATATTAATGTTTAAAGCCACATATGGGTTTCGGTAAACTTCCCGCCTCAGTCCCGTAGG
This sequence comes from Radix auricularia, assembly GCA_002072015.1. Lineage (NCBI taxonomy): Eukaryota > Metazoa > Mollusca > Gastropoda > Lymnaeidae > Radix > Radix auricularia. The sequence goes on along the minus strand of MUZC01002318.1, from coordinate 86,373 downwards.
GATTTCACGTTTATTGTGATAAAATGGTTATGAAATTTTAAAAAATTGCTCAAAATGTATTTACATGTATCTTATTATTGTCATACTGACTCCATCTCCCAGGATACAAATGGTTATTTTACTGTTTTGAGTTTAATACTATTTTTACCTGTAGTTTAGTGCAAATATAATTACAAAAAGTAGAGCAAAATGATGTCTTGCTAAGAAAAAAACTTAAAACTACCGCAAAACTTCCCGAACTGAATGAAAACACTAGCGAAAGCAACCACCAACATTTCCGGAAGTCGACTAAAGCTTCTCTCACTAAATGAAGAGTTTCTACTCTCTATGATTTCATTACTAAAGAGAGCGCTATCAAGGCGCGCTTTACTGCGCATTGGGATTAGAGACAAGGTGTGCTTTACCGCGCTTTGATACATTAAATGTTAACAAGATTTTATACAAGTGGCAGAGACTTGATATTGTCATCAAATTGAAATCTACATAAAATGTGTGACATGTAGACAAGTTATTCTGTGGCCATGCATTAGTTCAAATGTACGTTGAGATAAAATAAGATCCTTACGTTGTTGGACTGCCTGATCTGTCCCTCCAGTTCACCACATCTGACCTCTGTGGAGGCCATGTCGTTCTGGATGGCCTGAAGTCTCTCTAACAGGATGTGGTTCTGTTTTTTGGCATCATTCAAAGCTTGTCTGCGAGGAGAAATCACGACATAGAGTCCTTAGAAAATCATTAAAAAAACAACCAAAAAAACCAAAACAAAACAAAAAAAACTAAATTTTAATTGTAGTTATGTTGAAAACTCATGAGGAGCAGATTTCAGAAATATTTTGAACAAAATAAAACCTGATATCAGACTAATAAGCTTTGGTAAGAAGAAAGTTGAACTTTAAATGGAACATCAGACAAGTAAAAACGTTTTATGGTTTTCTGGCACATTAAAATATAAGGGAGTGTGTGTGTGTGGGTAGGGAGGGGGGTTGCTGTGTGGTTATAATCAACAGAAGTAGATCAGTCACTGCACAGATCAACAACAACCAAAAAAACCATCGTAGTGGCAGCAGCTTTGTTGAAGCAGGCGCTCACCTTGTGGCATCAAGCCTCTCTTGCAGCACTCGTCTGTCATGCTCACTGGACGTCAGCGCCCTCTGGAGCTTGGTCACGGTCTCCTCCAGGTCGTTGATCATCACGTTGCTGTCTGAGAGCGACAAGTTCAAGGCCTGGACCTGCCGTTCGGTAAAAGAATATCTAGGTCAGTTCTATGACATCACAAAACATTCCCCGAAAAGGAAACTTTAAAAAAACATTTTCATCTCAGCTCAAGTAAAGAAAAAAATCACTTGAAATGAACTTGATGCAAACTTTGGATAAACGTCTTCAGCAGGTCATGAAAGATAATCAAATGTTCTGTGTCCAGGGGCCGGGTTCACTTCAATAGATTCAACTCAAGTTTAACAACCATTTAATATGGGAACTTGAGAACAAAAACGAGTAACAAGCAGGTCTAAATGTCAACACAAGTAGGTCTATATGTCAACACAAGCAGGTCTATATGTTAACACAAGCAGGTCTATATGTTAACACAAGCAGGTCTATATGTCAACACAAGCAGGTCTATATGTCAACACAAGTATAAAATAGGTCAAACTCCTCAACCATTTCTGATACAAGACAAGAGTTTTTAACCATGGTGCTTAACTCATATTTAGCCAAATTTCACTGAAGATACTGGCTCATGAACATTCTTTGTTTCTTGGGAACATTAATGCCAAACTTGAAGCCGAATCTATTTCTAGAAGGCTTCAACAAGATTATACATATTTACACCAAATCTACACTAAAGGTAGCTGAATTAAAAATAACTCATCGCAATAGAACATAATATAATGTATACCTTAAATTTAACATTTGGGTTTATCAGTTGGTTTATTCATAAATATGGCTTAAATAAAAATCAGAACAGAGCATGTAGTAGGTATAACTCATTTTTATATCTATTTGAATTGAAAATTAAAACAGGATATTTTTTAAGTATATATTATAACTCATGATTAAATTAACAAGCATTTCATTAAGACCTAACATGACCGACAGTGTATCTATCTACTTAGCTCATGAGTGTTGTCTTGTGTGTATATATAGATGTATAGATATATATATAAAAAGAGTTATAACTTGATCACCTTATCTTTAGACTGATGTCCCTCCTCCTCTGTCTTGGCCAGGTTGGTGTTCAGTCTGTCAATGGTCAGTTGGAGACTCTGAGCTTTAGATTCCAGATCTTGGATCTGCTTGGTCAGGTTCTCTGTGCGGTCAGCTAGTACCTGGACATAGGAGTAAATCATGATATTGTGTAGCTGACCTTTGTCTTTACACAGTGTGACATAGTTGTGTTTGTGAAGGGTGACAACATTCCTGTGATGGATGGTCCCCAAAACAAGGATTTATTGGTCAAGGATGACCACAGTGTTTGTGAAGGATCAGCCCTGTGACAATTATGTTTAGGAATGAAGATTCCAGCACACACAAAAATGCTTTGATAAGAAAATAGTTGATATGTATATTGAACACTTTTTGATGGTTAGTAGGCAGATTAGAATATAAGAGAGTATGTGTGTTGGGGGAGGGGGGAAGGGTTAAACTATATCTAAATATGCTGCAGTGTTGCTATGGTTGAGGTTTGATAGTGTGGGTGGGTGTGTGTGGGGTATTGCTATTTAGTTGATAACAAAAGTAGATCAGTTGCTGTGCAGATCGACAAAAGATAAATTCATTAAAGTAAAATAGCTTTGCTTAAAATAATTTAGATGGAATTCGATTGTTCAGTTGGAAAGAAATCCCCAGCTAGTTTAATGTTGTTTTTTGGAGTGATCCAATTATTTTAAGTTGTGGAAATAAAATAGACTAATTGGTTAAATAATTTTATTCCAGTACTAAGATCAATATTTCTTTTAACCTTTACTTAACTGACTCAACATTTATTATTGGAATATAAACTGTACAAGTATAAGGCTTTCAAACAAAAGTTATGTGTAGTGAAATTTTTCACCAAAAACTGTATAGAATTAATTATAATGACTTAGAAAAACAAATATTCAACACTCTAAACCACAGGGGTGTCCAAACTTTTCTGCCCGAGGGCTGCATTAACTGTCAAACAGCAGTTTTGGGGCCGACTGCACACAGTTTTGTGGTAAAATATGGGTACAGAGATTAAAAGGTCTCCAGGGGACGGATGAGAGGGCCTCGCGGGCCGCACCTGGCCCACGTGTAATAGTTTGGAGACCCCTGCTCTAAACAATAAAATATCAGAAAATAAAAATTTAAAAAAAGGAATCTATAATTTTTTTTCAAAAGTTGTTTACTAAAATAGGCTGAACTCATTATCTGAAACTGCATTTCTATCTCATCACAAAAGAACATAAGTTAATCGGCCCATTCTACCTTATTGTTGTATGAGTTTTCTAACCCTACTGCCACAAGAGAATATTTATTGCCTTTACTCTGCCTGAACCACAAATCCATAGGTACGGTGGAAACTGATGGATAAAACCAGTTAACATGAATGGCAGTAAGCAATGAGAAATATCTCCACACAGATCTGTTTATGTTAACTTGATGAAAGCTGTAAATGAACCAGAAGCACCATAAAACTGGACCAGCAGCACAATAAACCACAAATCCAAAGGTATGTCAGGAAAAATGTTCCTAAATTGTTTTGTTTTTTTAAATTTCATCAGAAAAATTAGCTGACTTATCCCAGAGGCTGATCTAAGGACATGGAAGAACCTCAAATGTCACGATGGGTGAGCCTCACACAAACCGTCAATAGGAGACAGGTGAGTGATGGGTGATTAGCCATTCAAGATACACCAATAATTTAAAGCTCAGACGTCATGCCAGCGCTGGGAACCAAGCAGACAGAGAGACAAGTAAATCTTGTAATCAATACAGTGGCTCAGGCCTTGAATACTTAATGACATCAAGTGTACGTTGATGTGCATGGGACAAGTAACACTTTAATGTGTGGTTCAGTCTTCCTGAAACATTGAGTTACGGCTCCATAAACCAAGTTTATAATTTAAAGTAAAATACAATCAAGAATTACAGCCTCATCTTGATCTTATCAATCACAGATGCTACATATCTACACCAGATTATAGTGTATCACACTTGTCAATGGCTTTTATCTAGTCTTACATTTTTATTAGAGTTTTGAATGTAGATAGTGTGCTGATTTTCCTGGTCTTTTCAGGCAACCCATTCCACACCTGAAAGTGTTTCTATGTCTGTGTATTGTTGCTTCAGCAATACAACCATATTGTATATGTACATTCTATCCATTTCCCATATCTAGAGTTGTAGTCAAATCTAATGGCCTGGTCCTCTAAAGGACAATCACTGTCTACATCACAGCTATTCTTTTGTGTGTGCACCTGTCAATAAGATACAAGGCCAAGTCAGCTCCTTTAAACTTTATGGTAAATTCTCCTCTACCATAATCTGACAATGATCGATCGTGAATCCTGTTTATGTAGGTATAAAATTAGCAGATTGTGCATGTTTTTGAAAAACAGGAAAAGAGTAAAGTACTACTTCTTGTTACCAGAAATCACTCAAAAGTTGATAGAAACATACCTCAGATATCTAGTTTTTATACTTGAAATTTGATTTACCTAACTGATACAGTACTCAAGCTATAGCGTAAACAAACACACATACTCAGGAAGGTGTATAACATGGACAATTGTCAAAATCTCAAAGTCAATTTTTTTGCACACTTATAATACTTCTCTTTATACTTGGAATACAAGAAAGTTAAAAATATTTTTTTTAATAAAAAAAGGGGTGGGGGAGAACGGATAGACAGCTAATGCAATAGGAGTGGAAAAGGGGGGGGGCAGGGCCAGACGATCTTTTGGAACATTATTATGTGAGAAGACTGACCTGGTTCTCGGTCTCCTTGTCATTCATGGCCATCCTCATCCTCTGCAGCTCTCCGTCCAGGGCCCGTCTGCTGAGTTCTATCTTGGTGCATCTGTTCTCAGCCTCGTCCAGGCTGATCCTCAGCTGTTTCTTGTCCTCGTCCAGCTTGGACTCGTTCTGCTTCAGCTTGGCCATCTTCTCCTGCAAGTGTTACAACCATGTTTAGCAGGGGTGGTCAGTTTTTGACACTATGAGAACAAGCTGACAGTGGTCATAACACAACATGACATGACATGACATGACCACTTTGTTCTGACATACAGTTATTGCACATTTTTAAAAGGAAAAAGGATGAAGGGGAATCAGCTGAGTCCTGTTTAACCACTTAGTGCTGGTGGCTGTCACATGATAGTATTTGATACATGAGTGGTAGAGAGAGATCCGGAAGGTTAGATAGTTGGAAGTGTCTAAAATGGAGCAAGATGCTCAACTGATTTATGTGATGTGAATATTGTAAATAAGTTCGAGTATTGGATTTAAGTTTATAATGTTATAAAGGACTTATGTGTTTTAATGGATGTGTCAGCATTACACGCCTACAAGAGTGAAAGGGCCCAACAGACGAATACGTTACAGTGGCTAAAACACAACAAAAGATCAACTCGCTGATGAAAAACCAAACTTATCTGCTACTACTATGTAATTTAACTGCCAACAACTCAGGGTGACATAAGAAAAATAAATAAGTAACAAGACACAGGACAGTCCTTCTCCCCTCACCTGCAGCTGTCTCTTCTCTGACTCGGCCGATGCAATTGACCTTTCAAGGCTGTTGACCTTATCTGACAAAGCCTTGCGTTCTCGCTCATTGCGGCGTATTGTCTCCTCCTGCAGCATAAGAGCAGTCTGGGCAGATGCCAGGCGCCCATCGATGTCACGTTTGCCTGCAAGGGAAAAAAATATGCTAATTTTTTAAAGCTGGTTAACTGAGATGGATTTGTGCATACTTGATATACATGCACACCCTCTTTGTTAATTAGGAGATGTGCACCCTTAACATACATGCACTCCCATTTATTAACAAGATGTGTACCCTTGTTAACTAAGAGCTGTGTACCCTTGTTAACTAAGAGATGTGTACCCTTGTTAACTAAGAGATGTGTATCCTTGTTAACTAAGAGATGTGTACCCTTGTTAACTAAGAGCTGTGTACCCATGTTAACTAAGAGATGTGTACCCCTGATAAGGTTACAGTCCCAGATGTGAATTCATATTAACCCCCCTGTACCCTGGTACATTTCAGACCATTTGAGCCTGAATAGTTCTCCCTGACAGATGTGCTCTGCCCACCATGGAGGTGCTTTCAAAGATAATACAATAGTGTTCAGTGATATGCCGGTATTTATTAAAACACATTGTTCTATATGTATGGTAAATTTAATGACATTGCATGGGAGAGGTACACAGAGTTTGTTTTCTTTATACCCATGATAGGATAGAGATTATCCGTTAGCTTTTTTTTGTTAAGTCAAAACTTTCTAGAAATAAAAGTTCCTCCCTCCTCTAAATCATTTCTCTTTCTGGTGCATTCTGGTACCTAAAACTTTGAATGGTACCTAGGCACTGATATCTATTTCCTTTACTTCACACTTCTAATCATCATCATTCATATTTCAAAGTCTGAGAATTCAAGTTTAAACTTCATCAAGTTGCTGAAGCCAAGTGTGTACAAGTGAGCAGACCATTAGGATACAATAACATTAATAACAATAACATTTACTAGATAGACAGAGTCAATTAAAAATTTGTGTAAATGGCTTGAAGGGTACAGAAAGCAACTTATTTAGATGCCTAATTAAAGTTTCAATCACCAAAGATACCAACCATCGTTATATGGAGCAGTGTCTGGTGGGAAGGGAAGTGATACGCCAGGCAGAGTGTACAAAAAATAGGACATCACATAAAACTTTCTGCTGGCTGACTCCGATGGAAGTGATGTGTGATACAGACACTGTCTGCTCTAATGTTTTGGTTTATGTTGTAAAACCTTGGCACAAACACTGTCTGCTCTAATGTCTTAGTTTATGTTGTAAAACCTCGGCACAACACTCCACACAGACTATCAGGGTAAAACACTGGTGGTAAACTTTCTAATGTTATATCTATTTCTTGAAGACTGACAGCACACAGAGCTGTTATTAGAGCATCCACTGAGTCAATGAACTAAAACCAACAAATGGAAACATTCAAAAAGAGTTATTTAAAAAAAAAGCTTGAAGCTGATGTATTGAGTATACCGTATTGTTATTTATGTAGTTAATATGCTATGAATGTTTCTTTTTATTTATATATGTATTTTTGTTTCCATGTACAGCGCTGTGAGCCTGGCTCCTTGCTGGGATACAGCGCTATATAAATCATCATTTTATTATTATTATTATTATTATTATTTCTTGAGTCAGTAAATCCATAGAATATAAAATTGCCAATAACCATGTTGGGAATAATCAAAACACTACCCAACTCAACAACTGAAGCATTGGCAATTAAATTACCTTCAAAGATAAGCACATAGTAAATCCAGATGGGGCAGGGGGGGGAAGATGGATCTAATCCCCCCAAATAGGTTTGGGGTGGGGTAGGGGGGAAGGTTCAAAATGTGTGACAACCAACAAAAAAAACATTTTTGTCTAAATATTTATTTTAAAAAATTTCCACAACAAAAATGTTTTAAGATCAATTGCATGTAGCCAAAGACCACTCACAGATATGGTGTAANCCCCCCACTTTCCCCTACACTCCAGCTCCAATCCTATAGCCCACACTCACAAGTCTTTTCTGTGATAAAAATGAACAGAAATGTTTGACTAATCCAAAATAGAAATGAACCTGGTTGCAAAACTTTCCAATAATTAGATTATAATTGAAATAAAACTATAATTGCACCAAACACATGCACAATTCAATTTTCTAAAGCACATATAAGCGGAATATTTAGCGTGAACAAAATGAAGAAGAAATAATGTGATTCCAGAATTAATAAAAGACCTGGCCACAAAAGCTGAGTATGAATGTAACAGTCGATTGGATTCAAACAATTTACTGAGTCTTGTATCAGGTTCATGAATAATACAGTCTCTTTATTTAAATAATTCTAATTCTAAACTCTGCATTCCCCACATAAAAACTGCTGGAGTGGATTCCAAACTTTGAAACACCTACCCCTTTTATTGTATTTTAGTGCACATTCTCCCAATGATTGTTTACATGTTGATTTCTTTTAAAGTTTTATATGTTACAATAAATTCTAAATTCTGAAAAAAAAGATTCCATAGTTAATGACCAAATCTTTTTAAAAATAAGAAATTGATAAAAGTAAAATTCTTTAATGAATCTCTCCGCCCCCTAAACCTTTCCCCAATAATTAAAAAATAATATTAGTCTTCTTGTTAAAAAGCAGGATCAAATTTGACTTTTTTTTTCAGTTTGTGTCTTTGCTTATTTACTGTAAGACCATCTTCCTTACAAGGGTATCTTACCAACAAAAGAAAGAAAAAAAGGCACACATCTAAAAAATAAAACAACTAAATATTCTTCTCATGTCAAAAACTGAAGTGTTGTGAGACAGGCAAATCAATACTCATGTACAGTGAACAATGATCACCCCAATAGCAAGAAATCAATCAACCAATCAACAGGACTGAGGATAATTGTAATCAATACCAACAATGGAGTATCTTTCTAATGTTAATGAGCTGTTGGGAATTGGCCAGTGGTTCCCAGATTGATACAAACAGCCCAGAGAGAGAATGATCAACCAAGGGGTTAACCACTGGCATGTCAAGCAATGTTTCCACGGGGACAGTTATAACTACATGTTATTAAAGGCTTTCTCTCTCCAGTAAGGTGGCTGAATTAAAATTTGAGGTGGTTACTGGTGTTTGTGTGTACACAAATGGGGAGGGCTGGGGGACTTTATTGAAACCAATGGTTTATATCTAGGACAATCATCTAACACCATGGAGTGCAGGTATAGGTCAGATGAGAGTGGAGACAAAAAGATAAACACAAAGCATGTTATTTACCTAGGAAAAATATTTCAACATTTAAGTAAAGGATTCATGGACCCCTTGTCAAAGACAACAATTTCCATAGGTTAACAGTGAACAGATAGCTCGTTGGATCCATAAAAAAATCCCCCCCTCCACATCGGTGTAGTAGATCCTTGAGAGCTGAAGACTTTTATATAGGACAGGTATTCCTGAGCCCATCAAGACAGGCCGGGAAGAGAAGGAAAAACATGATCCATAAATCAATACTTGTAAAGACAAGAGGTGGTAAGGTTCTGGCCTCAAGTATAACATAGTTTGTTACCTAGTGATTATCAAGCAGGAGAGTGTGTTACAATTGTCAGTGTTTAAAAACATCATCTGAACACCAGTTTTGAGGCCCAAGCCATGGGAATTTTTTGAGAGGAGTGGGTGCTTATTTCCCAGTACAAAAATTATGACTCTTTAAATCAAGAATTATAATAATAGAACAACAGTAACAGAGTTTAATGTCAATAAAATAACGTAAATAAATTGAAGCATTTCAAAGTTGAAAAACTGACCCCAAAAATATCTGGTGGGAAATTTTATTGACTGACAAATTTTTTTTCTCATTACATTTGAAAAAAAAAAGAAATTGATTGTGGAGAAAATTGGATTATCAAGTGTCAACCAAAAAAAAAATTCATTTGAAATTTCATCAAGGGAGAAGCAATTTATGATTGAACTGAATTAAAATAAAAGTAGGATCGTAAAAATAAGTTAATTTTATGGGAGGCATTGGCACAAAGTTCCAAAACAAGAAGGCAAAGCATTGTGTCTCACACTATTTACTTGATTCCTTTGAGAAACATTGGAAACAAATACTTGAAAAAGTCATTGAAACAAAAAAAAAAAACCCCTTAATATTATAGCGAGGTAACAAAATAAAAAATCTGTTACCAGCATTTATGGAATTAAAGAATGGTCTACAAAAAAACAACAACTGCATTTTCTGTAGGGGAATTCTTTAAAATAAAATGATAAGACCAATAAAACTGATCCCAAAGGGAGAGATGGCAGACACTAGTGACGTAACAGCGTGAGATTAGATGCAATACAAATTATTTCATGCAGTTTAAAATCCACCGTTATGTATGGCTGTGACATATGGCTGTGATAGAACAAAACAAACTAATCAAAAAGTTACCACATACCAACAATGTTCCTGAGCATCCAACATTAAGGAAACATTGACTTCCTATTAGCAGTTTGAAGTGTATGAATGCAACAATCAAGTTGTAGAAATTTTTAAAAATTCTTTAATCATCTAGTTGAAAACAACTTTTTTATGTTATAAATGCCATAATTTATGCATTTCGCTTGTTCTCAAATGAATTGTAAGAGTTGGACATATAAAGATGATGCTTTATTAAACTATTAAATTAATAACATTTTCATTTAAAATATTTGCTTTAAACCAGCATACATATGATTCATACTTAGAACTCTTTGAAATAACTTTTAACAAAAATATATTTTTTTTGAAAGCTGATAAAAATATCTTCAACGGTTTTTGAAAAATAGGAAATAACTTGGTGGACAATTTTGAATGGCCTTAATGGAAATCACAAAGATGGTCAACAGTTTAATTGTATTATTATCTCTAGTCCTTCCATCTGAGAGATTAAAACTATTGTTACCTTCTTCAGCCTCTCCAAGTGACTTCTGCAGCATCATCAACCTGTTGTCCACTCTCTCTCTCTCATCCTCAATGTCCTTCATCTGTGTGGTCAAACTTCTCACCTGGGACAGGGCATCATCCTAAAATTGATATCACAAGAAATGTCACATATGTTTTTAGAATTGTATTACAGCACGCTTCTTAAAGTAAAAAACATTCTTAAATCCAGAAATGTACATTTTATTGACATAAATAATTTGTTTTATTTTAGCAATTGTAGTAATATATCAATTTAAATTTAATTTCATAATATACATTTATGGCTTTTAAAGAAATGTAAATTTTTTTTTTTTTTTTTTTTTTTGTGGAAATTTTAAAATATATATACTTAAATAGTGGTCCATAAAGAATTTAAAATTAAAAAAGGGTAACAAAAAGGGAATCTTAAAAACACCCTTTAATTCCAATGCACTTAAAAAGGTAAAAAATCCATGGCATACAATCTCTCATGTCAAAAATCCATGGCACACAATCTCTCATGTCAAAAATCCAT
>MUZC01002318.1:40127-57237 GCA_002072015.1 Radix auricularia | reverse complement strand
TTGTAAACTGTCAATGATCACACAAAATGGGGTGTTGTAAACTGTCAATGATCACACAAAATGGGGTGTTGTAAACTGTCAATGATCACACGAAATGGGGTGTTGTAACTGTCAACGATCACACAAAATGGGGTGTTGTAAACTGTCAATGATCTTAAATGCAGGAAAAGTGAATCTACTGGTTAAAAAAAACAGGTTATCTTTAAGGGTGCACATCTACAAGATGAAAATAATTATAAACAGATTGAAGGGTCTGAATCATTAAGTCCCAATAGAACCAGTATAGAGTACAGATAAGGGGAAACAACTTGATGAGGATAACTTGATCAAATGATTCCAACATACTATTTTTTTAAAATGCTCCAGGGTCATTTAGGCTTGCTTTTTTAAATGTCAGACTTTTGAATATCTGACTTTTGAATATCTGACTTTTGAACATCAGACTTTAGTAACATGGATACCGAGCACAACACTTACCTGTAAGATGATTCTGTTGAGTTCAATCTTATCCTGACCCAGTCCCTCATTGAGGGCCTGTAACTTGAGCAAGGCGTCTCTGAGTGTTGCCTCATCTGTCTTCAGCTTGTTGATCTCCACCTCAAGCTCCGCCTTTTGGACCTCAGACCTGGACAAGGCGTCCCCTGTAACAATGGTCAAAATTTTGGACACTCAATGCTGGAAGTAGCCAACAAACATATTAACTTTGAATAAATTGATATACGGATAAAGCCTAGTTTGGGTAAAACCTTCCCATGCCCCTCAATTTGAAAAAACTATTTAACTCTGCATTTGGCTAAATATCTTGCCCCCATTGGAAGTCTGTTCAGCCATCACTGGATATAAATCACATCCCCTCATCATTGTGAGAGTTTTTAAAAAACAATTTAGGATTCAGTTTGTGAAATCTTTAATAACATTAACAGGTTGATGCACTCCTTGGTCAGATTAGTGATTTCTGTTAGATTCTTGGTCAGTTCAATGACTTTTGTTAGAGTCTTGGTCAGTTCAATGACTTCTGTTAGAGTCTTGGTCAGTTCAATGACTTCTGTTAGATTCTTGGTCAGTTCAGTGACTTCTGTTAGATTCTTGGTCAGTTCAGTGATTCTAATAGTTGTTATAATTCCATGTCTTACTGTAACGCCGGTCAGACCATTTGGACATGTTAATATAAAAACCCCATCTGTCAATGGCCACGACTGACTCACCGAGTTCCTTGTTCTGTCCATCCAACACCTCTTTGTCCAGCAGTGCCCTGTTCAAAGCCTCCTTTGTGGCAACCAGCTCCTCCCTGACAGCTGAAATCTTCTGCTCTAGTTGCTCTATGACTCTTTGGCTGAAAACAAGGACAGAAATTTAAAGCAAAGCATGTCATCACTAATGAAGCTCTGCAATATTTTAGGAGCATGCACCCAGGAGGTTAAATTAAAGCATAATTCTCATGGAATATACTGAGACTAAGACAAGAATGTTCTCATATCTTAAATATTGGACAATGGATGAATTTAAAATTAACAGTTGATTGGTAACTTTAAGAAATTTCCCTTGGTTGTAATCAATGTCTCATTATGTAGTACAGTGTTCCATCTCATTGGTGGGGAAGTGTGTGGGCATAAATCTTGTAAAGCCTGGGCACACATAAGTCCACAAACAAGATGAAAGGAATTGATTTTTGTATTTTTTTATTCACTATTTTTTTTATTAAACATTACATAAAGAGATAAATAATGGTAGAGCTGAATTTTTTAAACGAGTGTGTGTCTATGCTTTGTCCAATTTAATTTTTGTTTTTACTTTCATTATTAAAAACCTTTTGAACATCAAATCAAAGTAAACCCAAATGCTGCTTGCTCAAATAATATCAATTGACAACTGTTCTAACACTAGCAACGACAAACAACCCTGACCAGTTGGCCTGTAGGAACTCACCATCTTTCGTTCTCTTTGACTTGACGATCCTTGTCTTTCAGTATGTCCTCCTTCTCATCCTCCAAGTTGTCCCTGGCCCTCTGGAGGTCACCGTTGGCTGACTTGAGTCTCTCACTCTCTTTCTGGAGCTCTTCAATCTGACTGTTGAGCTCCTGGCGTACGCGCTCCAGCTGTGACTTCTCTGAGCCAGTTTGGTTCAGTGCGTTTTTGATACGGTCTCGGTCCCGGGATGAGTCATCCTTCTCCCTGCGACTGGAAAAAATAATAAAATCAGGGATCTAATGATCAGGTGAGAAAGTGCTAAACTTGTTTATGAAGATTAATTGTTTGTATTTGGTTCATGACAAAAGAGAAGTTCACATGGTAGGAAAATAAAAAAAACAACAACATAAAAAACAAGTTTTTGACTATAAATCCTTTATATACGAGACATAACTATAAGGATTTTCATTATAATACGCCGGGCAAAACAATCCAAAAATACAAAATTCTAGTTATGTCTCGTAAAACGTGTTTGAAATATAGTGCGCAGCGATCATGAATATATTTTTAAAAAGTACTGTCAATGTAATGGGCACCTTATTGCGCCACATGAAAGGTTGTTGAACATATTATGCACCACAACACTCTATCTCAAAAAATTAACATGACATAAAGAGATAAATCAAATAATTTAAAAATTCAATAATTCAATTACTGTCCATTCGATCAATTTGAAATTTTGATACATCATTTTTATCATCTGCATGAGTCTGCCTGCAAAATTTCAGCTCTCAAGCTTACGAGAAAGTTGGTTAAAAATCGATCCAAAGTTTTTATGGCAAGGTTGCACGGTCGGTCGGTCGCACGGCTCAGACACTACAAGTTAATATAAAGGATTTAAAAATTAGTTTGTTTAAAAATTAGAATTTACATGCATAGCTGGGAGATTAGAAGACCAAAATATGTCATTTCAAGGCGAGAGGAAGAGTTTTTCTCAGTTGATGTTGTACATCTCTATTCTCTTGGAATTATTTCAAAGGTCATCTACAACAGTAGCAGTGAGATTTCTGAGGAGTTGTTTCTTAAGCTGGTACTGCACAATTATATTACTAGAGAACTGTACCGTTGTACAACTGTAGAACTGTACCATTATACAAACTGTAGAACTGTACCATTATACAAACTGTAGAACTGTACCATTATACAAACTGTAGAACTGTACAATTGTACAACTGTAGAACTGTACCCTTGTACAACTGTAGAACTGTACCCTTGTACAACTGTAGAACTGTACCACTATAAAACTGTAGAACTGTACCATTATACAACTGTAGAACTGCTCAACAGTACAAATACTGTTGTTTATTTTTTACAGACTAAGCATGTGGTCACATTTACATAGGAGTGAAGATGCCCACAAAGTCCAGCCAGTTTTAAGATCAGTATTTGTTGTAGGTACCAGCACATGAATAATTAATACTCTCACTCACTCCCTTACTTGCTGATGTTATTTAAAGGTGCGTCACAAGGAATCAACTTCTCTCCATCCTGGCAACCACCTGAAGCAGAATTCTATTCCTCTCACCTCTATGTACTATCATGACCCAGATCTCTGGCAACCACCTGAAGCAAAATTCCATTCCTCTCACCTCTATGTACTATCATGACCCAGATCTCTGGCAACCACCTGAAGCAGAATTCCATTCCTCTCACCTCTATGTACTATCATGACCCAGATCTCTGGCAACCATCAGAATTCCATTCCTCTCACCCCTATGTACTATCATGACCTATATCTCTGGCAACCATCTGAACCAGAATTCCATTCCTCTCACCTCTATGTACCATCATGACCTAGATCTCTGGCAACCACCTGAACCAGAATTCTATTCCTCTCACCTCTATGTACTATCATGACCCAGGTCTCTGGCAACCATCAGAATTCCATTCCTCTCACCTCTATGTACTATCATGACCTAGATCTCTGGCAACCACCTGAAGCAGAATTCTATTCCTCTCACCTCTATGTACTATCATGACCCAGGTCTCTGGCAACCATTTCTCTAAACCCCCTTTCATAACGATCTCATCAATCAAAGATTCATGCAAGAAAAGTTCTCCGTCAACTTACACAGTTTCTAGATCCTCCTTCAGGTTCATGATAACAATTTCAAGCCTCTTTTTCTCATTGACGACATCCTCCACCGTCTTCTTGAGGGACACGCCCTGCTCACGGCTGGAGTTCAGCTTGGCTCTCAGCTCAGACACCTTAAAATAACACCACAAGACACCTTAAAATAACACCAAAATACACCTTAAAATAACATTATGAGACACCTTAAAATAACACCATGATACACCTTAAAATAACACCACAATACACCTTAAAATAACATTATGAGACACCTTAAAATAACACCATGATACACCTTAAAATAACACCACAAGACACCTTAAAATCACATTATGAGATACCTTAAAATAACACCATGAGACTCCTTAAAATAACACCACAATACACCTTAAAATAACACCATGAGACACCTTACAATAAAACCACAAGACAACTTACAATAACACCACGAGACACCTTAAAATAACCCCATGAGACACCTTACAATAAAACCACAAGACAACTTAAAATAACACCATAAGACACCTTAAAATAACACCATGAGACACCTTACAATAAAACAACAAGACAACTTACAATAACACAGCGAGACACCTTAGAATAACACCATGAGACACCTTACAATACAACCACGAGACACCTTAAAATTACAAAATGTTGTACCAATTCATTTTGTTTTGTGCAAAGCCTTGAGGACTATGAGAATGTATATCAATAATAGAAACGGCTTTTATGTTTAGGTCATAGTTCACCTTGGTTTAACTTGATAAATTCTAAGTACTGACCTAATACATTGTTGGGGTAAAAGTTTATTTTCTACAACACAAACAATTAAACTGTTAGATACAATGAAGTTAAAGCAATGGCATTGAATAAGCTAATAATATAAATTAAAAAAGAACTCCAAAAGTTTGAGCAAACACAGACCAAGGGGCTTATTTTACACAGTTTTAACACTTCTGACTGCATGTTACTAGAAATTTGAAATAAATTTTGACAACTTTAAACTAGGAACAACAACATGACACTAGCCTCCTGTGATCCTTTATGTCAAGTTTTAGTTTGGGAAATATAATGTGGATTTCTTCTTCTTTAGAGACTCCCTAATTCTTACTACTTGTAGTCTCAAGGTTCTAGTAATCTTAAGTTTAGAACCCATGGACTACAATAACAATTGTTGCAGCCCCACACCTTTTTCCTTCAATAACTTATTTCAAACTGCTAGAAACTGCTAACTATAAAACTATTTATTTATTCCTTAAAAGAGAGATGTAACCTCTGACCTGTAGCTGGCGTTTGTTGAGGGCAGCTTGTACTGCTGAGAAAGTTGCGTCTGCGAAAGCTGGTGACCTAAGGAGGTTGAAAAGAATTGCCATTGTTATTGGTGTCAAAAAAATCTGGACAAAGAAAATCACTGTAGTCTGAAAGATGTGTGGAGACTTCCTTATATTTCAGGCAGTCTAGCTTTTCATTACCTATTGTTTTTACAAATACTTGGACTGAAAGTTGAAGCTGATGATGTTTGCAAGGAAAGGGTGAAGCTGAAGATCTAGCCTCTCTAATCCAGACCTACCAATTAAGTCTTGACACAATCCCTTGCCTCTAAAGCTGCCCACCCCACCACTGAATAATCTAATTTCACTAAAAATTTCCATTTCTTCTCCAATCGGACATTTTTTTCAAATTAAGAATTTGGTGGATAAAATCATAATAATTTCAATACCATTATAAAAATTCTGAAGTTTTAATTGGGTGAATAAATTTTGTCATGTTACTGAAATTGCATCAAGTTTTTAACAGAGGTATCCATCAAAGTGCTAAAACACAAGAAAGGAGAACCACTCAAAAGTTCAACCTGTGCCAACTTTTATATAGCTATTTACAACATACCTGGATCTAGCTCGGGGAGAAGGAGAACGATGGGGTGACCTTAAGCGACCGTAAGGAGACCTTGACCTTGTTGGTGAGACAGAAGAAGCTCGAAAGGTTGGAGACTTGGGTCTTCTGGGTAGTACACCCTCTTCTTCCTCTTTAAATTGGTCGGCATCGTTGATGACAGCTTCAGCAATTTGGCGAAGGGAAAAGTGGAGAGCCTCAGTCTCCTCACGGACCTGCACAGAAAACAGCACTTGAACTTTACAAGAGTTTAACAGCCATGTGAAACAAACAAAGTTGGAACAACTAAAGAGAGCTGACCAGAGCTACACACAGCCATCTTGTTTTAAAAAAGTGTTAAGGTTAATCACTGAGAACAACATCCATCCCGCAAATGTGAAAAAATGTACTCCACACTGATATTTTTTAAAATCAAATTAAAATAATTGCTGTTCGAAATACAACCATTACAGATCCAAATCAAGTAATTACAACAACAACAGAACTGTAGGGTATCTCTGAGAGAGAAAAGTCTGTAGCAGACAACTCCATCTCTGAGAGTGACAAGTCTGTAGACAACTCCACCTCTGAGAGTGACAAGTCTGTAGACAACACCATCTCTCAGAGTGACAAGTCTGTAGCAGACAACTCAACTCCCACTCACCTGTCTGGCTGTGTCTGTCTCAGGGACCTCCACAAACTTCTCCTGTTGACTCAAAGTTTTCTGTATCAGGGCCACAGCCTTCTCCTTCTCCTCCAGCTGAATCTTCAGTCTCTCATTCTTCATGGTCAGGTCGTTGATCCTGGCAACACACAGGGTTGGTAAGGTGAATGGTGGGTGCAAAGTTTTGGGGGATGAAACATAATTTTGGGGTCTAAAATAAAGATTTTTACCTTAATCAAAAGTTCATTTTATGTTATCATACTAAAGCCCCAACGTCTTCACACAATACTGTGAGCAGGATTAGGGCTGACAGACCCCCTCCTTCCCCCCCCCACACACACACCAAGAATAAAGTAACTCATACTTGTCTTGTAGGTCATGTACCTCTCCCCCCCTCCACACCAAGAATTAAGTAACCCATACCTGTCTTGTAGGTCGTGGACCTCCCTGGCCTTGTCTCTCAACTGGGATTCAACAGACAGCTTCTCACTTCTCTCTCTGTCAAGGCTCACCTGTCATAACATAGGAAACAGGTGTTTGGTTCAGTAACTTACAAGGCACTGACTTCCACTTGGTTGAAACTAAGAGAGTTATAGTAATAATTCAACACACTGCCATCTACTGACATGTAAAGCTCCAGCAGAAGGCTTATGGTATATAGAACTAAGAGATGCTGAGAGAAAGTAATTGACACCAATTGATTGATAACTTGCATCAAACAAAAACTATCTTGAAGAGAACATCATGGTATAATTTCAAATAAATTTAGATATAAAATTGTTGTCTTAACCCTTTAAACCCAATCTCCCACTTTATCAGTCAGTGTGATCAAAAACCCAATGGCAGACCAATATATTGGTCTTTGAAACTTAATTGAGTGTGTCCCAGAGGAATCAGGATTAAAGGGGAGTGAGTTTGTGTATGTTTGTGTAATAAAGGTAGGGGGTATCCAGGGTTCAACTCTGCAACTATCTATAATGACTATCACATCAATAGCATTCAATATTACGGTTCTTTCATGTTTATTATTAATGTCAGGACAAGTGGCTTATATTGACTTTTTGATCAGTTCAAAGTTGTCTTAGAAACCATTCAAAACAACATTTAGATATGCATAACATAATGCAGTGTGGCATGATGCCGATAGAGATGTTAACTGTGAGAGCGAGACTTACCTGGCAATGTGTGTCATCACTCCTCATGTGGGCACTCAAGTTCAAGCAGGCAGTGTGCATGGAGCGTGACGCCTTCTGGACTTCACCTTTGACTCCGGCCAGGTCACGCTCGGTGGAGACCTTCATCTCACTGAACTGACGGCGGAAAGCAACAACAGCCCTCCACAAAGCCAGGAGTCGTGAGTGTTCAGAGTTGAAGTATTCATTAAATTGCTGGAACACAGACAAACTTAATGAAATCATTGAATTGTTGGAACAAAGACAAACTTAAGGAAATTATTTTTTAAAACTAATTATTTACTCCACTTTTGTCGTAGAAAAGACTCTTTCTATTTGTTACCAGCCTTCTGTTCCCTACTCCCATCTCCTCATATTCCTTCCTCCCCTCTGTTCCCTACTCACCTTCTCCTCATCTCTCCACTCCATCTCCTTGGACTCCAGTTCCTCCCTGGCAGACTGCCAATCCTGGGTCAGTTTGTGGATGTCCAGTGTCAGCTGTTGGTTGGTGGACGTGGCTTGGTCCAGCTGTTCCCTCAACATTTTGTTGACATGTTCCAGACCGTTGCACCTGTGGAACAGCAGAGACGCCATCAGCTCTTCACCTGTCACAGTGACCGCTGGTCTATCACATCTTTCTTTTCAGACTCCCATCACTAGTTTTAAATGTCACACACTTTTATAAAGCCCAATAACTAAGTATCCTGGATGGGTCTCAAATTGTGTTGTGGAACATCCATTCCCCCCAATTTCCCCTAACAGAAAGCTTATCTTTTCTAATCAATTGAAACTGCATATATTAACTTTTATTTGTTGATAGTCCACATAAACCAATGTTGTTATTTGTTTGTTTACTACTGTATTAAAAAGCAACCTTCCCTGATGCTAATGTAAACCCTCTTTAAGGCTCTGTTCTAAGTGTTCAACTGTGACAGCTATGGTCTCATACTCAGCACTGCACTCAATACCTTTGTCTCTCTTCCTCCAACTGAACAAGTACAGAGTCAAGGTCACCAGCAGCGTCAGACTCCACATACTTGTACCTGCTCTCAGAGGACGACTGAACATTGAGTGGGAAGAGAAGGAAATCATTTCATTTATTTTTCTGTTTGCTGACAGACCACACGTCAGAGAACAGGCAAAATGAATTTAATTTGTAACAATTTTGTTATACATGTAATATCAATATTCAATAATGTTAAATCATTTACAAAATTGTTAACGCTGAGCAAACGCCTTCATCTGTGAAAGTAAACAAAAAGCAAACTTCGATAAAATGTATTTTAAAATTACTTTCTATGAGTGATGCACTAAAATTAAAAGTAGCAAGCAATGGTGCTTATGTGAAGATAAGCTTCTTTAATGAAAAAAAAAAATCGTATTCATAAACTTTTTATTTATTTATTTTATAGCACTCATTATTTTTAAAAGGTTATTTCCTCCTTGCTAAGCAATCAAACCCTCCCCTCCTCTCACTCATTCTAGACCCAATTTTCTTGAGCAGTAACACAGGGCCATCTAGCCAGTTGCACCAAGAATAGGAATGAGTTGATAACCTCAACATATCACATGTCAGCATGTCACAAGATGTCAAAATGTCACCAGATATCAAAATATCATTCCTAGTCAAAATGTCACATGTCAACATGTCACACAATGTCAACATGTCACACGATGTCAACATGTCACATGATGTCACCTTGCCACACAGTGTCAACATATCACATAATTTCAACAGAAATTTGGATTCTAATCAAGTAAACACACTTTCCTTTAAACACACAAAAACACATTGTAGGAAGCACAAGGTGATTACAAAAGAAAATTAGAAAAAAAAAAAGCTGGCCAAAATTTAAAGCTAACAAAGTTTAGAACAATGGTAAGAGAGTGGGTGAAAGAAGACATGGCAGCAATAAAAAGTTGTGGCTTTATACTGTATGTCACTAACTTGCTAAATATCTTGCGTATCTCAATAATTTAGTAACTGCAATGACTAATATTATAACAAAATTTTAAAAAAACATTGGGGAAATAGATTTCAGAGACTTTATTATAAGACACTTTTATTAACACTACCAATTATTTAAAAAAAATTTGTTTACACCTTTGATCAAATAAGATTTGTGTAAATTTTATTAAATATGAATGTACACATTATCTTGTCAGTATTTTCCCCCTAGGAATTTTTCCTCGTCAGTTTATTATTATAAATAAAATTTTTTAAAAAAACAACAAATTTTAATTATACCAACCAAGCTACAAAAAAATATCCTTAAAAAAAAAATTTCAAACAAGATTTGGGTGCTTGTCAATTTATAATTGATAAGAAGGAAACAATATTCTCTCAACGGGTGCAGAGTTTTATGTCACTGTTCCATTATCTCTCAGCAGGATCTATGGTGGCATTTATCTTCTACACTGATATTATATCAAAGGTCTACCTTGCTTGCCCTCTCTTATCTCTTCAGACTTACATTTAACCATAGAAGTAACAAAAGACGTCGCCTTTCATAAATTAAAAAAAAAAAATAAAAAATTTCGATTCCAATAAGAGCCTGTCCAATTTATCAGCCCTGACGTTGGCTAAGCTTTAAAACTTTCAACACCTATTGCTCCATAGATTTAATTTAAGTAATCACCTTTTTTTTCACTCACTTGAACACAAATCTGTTATCTGAAATTTAGAGTTCTTTGCTATGCAGCTGCACTAAAGTGGGTGATAAAATAAAAGTTTAAAATCCCAAAGACCATTGAATCCTGGCTATAAAAAGAAAACAACTAAACTGCCAGCCCTTGGAACTTAAAGTCTGAATCCTGGTGGCTCATTTTAACTCTGAAATGTATCAGCTTAAATTGAAAAACTTGTATTACTTTGTTCACACTTGTGCCTTCTCATGGGATACTTTGTCATATTCTAAGCACTTTTCACAGGTGGCCAAATGAAATTTATTGCAGCCCTTGCAATGTTGAAAAAAAAATGTGAAGAGATCTTTTTCACTTAAATCAGAGGTTGGAAATCTACAAAAGAGTAGCTGTATAAATAGCTATATTAAATATTATTTACAGTAATTTTTTTAAAAAAATGACTCATAACTATTATTCCAACTCCTCTATCTGTTCTTTATTCTTATTTTATGGAGATAAATTTGTTATAGTTAATGAAGAGAGTAAAAATAAACTGTAAAAATTTTTTTAATTGGGTGTTAAAATTTTTAACATTTTTCTAATTTAAAGTTTAAAGATTAAGAAAAATTATTTTGCTTCAATGAAATAGAAATGTAAATAATCTATTAACTTTTCATTGTTTTAAATACATGCGACCATTTCCTTGCATGTTTTATTGTTCTATCTACAGACAATTTTCATGCATCAATGACACATCTCCTATACAACTAAACAATAATGTGCCAATATGCTGTTATACATGTGAACAAGTTCTTGCACCGACATAAGTAAGCAATGGCCACAAACTTGAGATCAGGCCACAGAGCTCTGTCATAACTTTGAGAAACATCTTGCATTTAGACACAGCAGATTTTTGCTTTTAACCCCATAAAGTACAGAAGAATTAGGCTTTCCCTTTGACGGCAATCTTTATCACCAAGTTATGAGTGAGTCAACTCGACAAGCCTTCTAGCCCATTCAAATTGAAATGATTATTTGCACATTTTACTCCCATCAGCAGAAACAAAATATTTTAGCTGCAATGCATTATAAAACAATTAGCTAATCGCTGACAGGCAGGAAATATAAACCTACAGCTGAATGAGTTGTGACATAGGCACAGTGAGGAACAAGGATTCTCCATTAAGAGTTATTCTAGTAGTTCTAGACTTGGCTGTCAATAAGTCAATGATGAATAGGGGTTTGATGACTCCTGCAGTAATTGTTCTTACAGTGGGCTGACATGCCGGGATGGTGTACTCTTACAGTTGGCATCACGGCTTGACGGTAAGTAAACTTCTCTTACATGTATGCCAATAACTTCATTCACCATACATGGACAGTTTAATACAGGTTCTAATGGTGAAACCTGTGAAATTCTTTGCCTGAGCTACCTTGTAATATTTATGTCTCATCTGGGATATTGCAAGTAACTGGCTATAACTTACGGTGTACATGAAAAATGTATTGGAGGTCTAAGTCTTACACTTCCATTATTTTTTTTTAAAAAATGACTGCTTAAACATGAACGTGTCAACATACCCTGTTAATGTAAACACAAACATATCAACATACCCTGTTACTGTAAACATGTAAACACAAACATATCAACATACCCTGTTACTGTATACATGTAAACACAAACATATCAACAATCAACATACCCTGTTAATGTAAACATGTAAACACAAACATATCAACAATCAACATACCCTGTTAATGTAAACATGTAAACACAAACATATCAACATACCCTGTTATTGTATACATGTAAACACAAACATATCAACAATCAACATACCCTGTTAATGTAAACATGTAAACACAAACATATCAACATACTCTGTTACTGTAAACATGTAAACACAAACATATCAACACACCCTGTTACTGTAAACATGTAAACACAAACATATCAACAATCAACATACGCTGTTAATGTAAACATGTAAACACAAACATATCAACATACCCTGTTACTGTAAACATGTAAACACAAACATATCAACATACCCTGTTACGGTAAACATGTAAACACAAACATATCAACACACCCTGTTACTGTAAACATGTAAACACAAACATATTAACATACCCTGTTACTGTATACATGTAAACACAAACATATCAACAATCAACATACTCTGTTAATGTAAACATGTAAACACAAACATATCAACACACCCTGTTAATGTAAACATGTAAACACAAACATATCAACAATCAACATACCCTGTTACTGTAAACATGTAAATACAAACATATCAACATACCCTGTTACTGTATACACGACTGATCTCTACATCCTTGCTACGCACAGATTCCTCCAACTTCTGGCATCTCTCTTTGTACTGCAGCAACTGTGGGGTTAGAGGGTTACATCTTGTTTGATCACTTTTAGCACACATACATTTTACTAACTTACTATCAAAGATACATACAGGTGAAACCTTTGCTGTTTCAAAGTTCAGCTTTGACCATTGAAGCTAAAACCTTTATCTTGCCCAGCGGGATAGAATATTTAAGAAATTCAGTTTTTGTGTCATTTACTCTTTTTTACACAGATTTGCCACTTTGCAAAGTAAGTATTTAAAAACTGTAATTCTGGCTATAGCCTGACTTGCTACGATAGCATCAGACAGAGTTCTAGCATCTTTGAGTTTCAGGGCTGATATTTTAGAGCTATTCCATGTCAAAGAGGTGCCATGATAAAATGAGGAGGCCATAGTTAACAATAAACCTGATACAACATCCGGTTTGGACTTTTGGTGGTTTACTTAAACAATTTTAGCTGCCACTCATAACTCAGACTTTGTTAGAGAAAACATATGTCTGTATTACTCTGTATCTATGATATAAGTGGGCTGGGACTGCCATCAGGTTGGGTAAACAATACAAATTTATATATTTTTTAAAAAGTATGCCTGAGCCTAACGGAGCGCTACAAAACAACAAAAATGTTGACAAAAGCCTTCCTCGTCAGTTGGGCAAAATAAGAAAAAGTAAAAAAAAAACTTATGTCCAGGAATCCATAAACCAGAAAGAAGTTTATTTGTTTTTGTTTTTTTGGCTTCCTGTCATGTTTTATACACTTTTTATACAGCATTTTTAAAAAAAATATATCTAGCTTAACAAAAAAATTTCCTCCAAATGATCAAAAGGTGACTATAGATTATCAAGTCATCAAAACAGCAACTACAGAGTTGACTGAGGTACCCACCTTGGCCTGTAGTTTCTGCACCAGCTGGGCCTGTCTCTGCTGACCATCCTGGTAGGCCTGGAGCTTCCTCTTGTAGCTGGAGTGGTCGTCGTCCAGCTTGCGCCTCAGCTCGATGTTCTGCTGGGCCAGGTTCCTGGAGGCCATCTCACTGGAGGTGTCCAGTCCTGAGTCACTTCGAAGTGAATGCTCCAACTGAAAGTTAAACAGGAGAACGGAGACTGTTTCAAGATCGAAGACTGTTTCAAGATCGCTTGCATGCGCTACACGTCAGTCGTCTTATGATATTGTCAAAAACTGTGCTGGCACAAAACTGAAGATTGCATGTTTTCACCAAAAAGCTAACTAACAAACTAAATTTCTCATTGAACCTTTTTGAGTCCCAACCGGGCAACAACGGTCTCAGCAAATATAAGTGTCGCTATTTAATTCACGAAACACTGTGTCCGGGTGTTAGGTATCGAGGCCTCTACGGGGACGTGTTACACACCGACGTCACACACTGGGGTGGTGGTAGAGGGGGGGGTAATTCGCTCTTCGATTCATTGGACAGCTTTGTTGGGAACCGATAAGAAACGAGGCAGGTAAGCAAAAGCCTAAAATCTATAGTGGATTGTACGTATATGAAAAGTACCGGGATGATTATAAGGTTCCCGACCAAGTATTGGCCACTGTTACTGTGACTGCCTGGGCTAGTCGTACCTCTCAACTTCAGGGCTTCGACAGGTCACAACTCTACACACAAATTGGCGGGTTGATTGGAAGGAGGGGGGTGATCAATTCCAGGGTAGCACTGACAAAGTAGAAAGCTTTGTAGAAAAATGACCGTAGGATTTACAGTCACAGTCACATGAATTTGAATACAAGTGACGACAACTCAACGGAAGACGAAACGTTTGGTCCAAGTTTTCAATGCCGTTTTCTCCCCCGCCTTTCTTTTGTTGTCACAATTAAAAAGAAATTGAAATAAATGGAGAGAAAAAACCGATTGGAGGTCGTCTCATTGATCCCAAAGAAAGAGAACCCGTATTTGAAGTGGAGAGATCAATAAACGATCATGACAAGATCGGAGATAGCTGGTATTGGATTAAGAAGTTTACAAGTAGTCAGACGATTGCTTTTGAAACCTGACATTCGTCGGTCCCAGGAAAACTTTTTAAAGTCGTCTGCTGGCATGGTGTCGACACTGGCGACCAACTTGTACGCGGGAGATCTGCCAGCCGACGCTGTGGTCGTGCACCTGGGGGGGGGGGAGTGGCCTACAAGTTTAACACAATCCTAACGGTATTAAAAAAATAACGGGTTGATGGCGGGAGGTGTAATCTCTTATGTAACGTAACAAGAATCCTACGGGCTAAAGATATCTGTGCCCCCCCACTCCCCACGTAACCAACCCGAAATAAAAAGATCCCCAAAGGTCAATATTCCCTCCTAAGTTAAATTGGGTTACATGCTATAAAATAATAATAACATTTTATATATCACAAAGACACACTTATTAAAATTTGCTTCGCGGCCTCTTTATGGGGCCCTGCATTTGACGTTCAACATCATGCCATGAGATAATGTACACTCATTAGGGGCCCCTTCCCCCCTAGCTACGCCCCTGATTGGGACATTACTTGAAATTGGGTAATTGTTATTCAGCAATACTGAAGATGTGGCCAAGCAAGTATAATACCTTATATATTAGAGAAACTCCTTTAGACTTTAGAGGATTATTGCGTCTAGTCTTTCATTTTTATTTGAATATTGATGTTAATAGTGTTTTAATTTTACACGTCTGCCCAGACCCATTCCGCGCACGAATGGGGATTTGTATGTGTTTGTTTTAGAATCTGGAACCTATGCCCCTTCCTTTTAACTTTTAAGTGGCACCTAACTTCAGGTTTGGCCATGGCCCAGCTTTTGCATAGCCTGTAACTGAAGGCGTGTGTGGAGATTGTATAACCGCTTTAGTGCCATGGGCACAGTGCTGTTCAATAAGATACCAACAGTGCCATCCTTTAAACTTTCAATGATTATGAATTGAAAGTTGTTGCACACGGGACTTTCATACAATTACGCACGTATACATCACCACGCACTGCTTCACACACGCACCGCCACGCACAATTTATCTAATCTTATATGTTACAGACGCTCCTTCTATACAGAAGGTTATTGCGTATATTTCAGTATATATATTATGTATTCCTGATATGCACCATCATCAGTCTTCCTTTCGGCTTTGCCTAGTAATTCACTATACACGCATACCCGAAGGTTGAACATAAAGTACGTGTCTTACAGTTATATAGCAAAATATAAAACAGGTCCGGGGAAAATACTTGTGCCAATTTGTTGAACACGAGCCACGACGTCAGCGATAAACTGCCAATTGACACTAGGTTCTGTCCGCGATTAATTAGTGTGGGATGTAAATTGAGGCACAACAATCAACCACGCCATTGATTTCAGGGGCTCCGCGAGCGGTGTGTGTGGTGGGGGTGGTAAATCTTGGGTAATGACCGGATAGTTAAATGAGTCGTAACAGAATGTCGCGGCTATGGCTGATCCTGTCTTTAAGATAGCGGTCCTCAAATTTAGACCTGATAAGGATCGGGATTGTAAGTAAGACAAGGGCCGGTGCCCTTTTAGGGCAGAAGTTATTACAAGTGGTGACAGTACTTTGTGTGATTAAGGGAAGCAACTCTGAGATTGGAGGAAAGCCCCGAAATTATTTGAGTGTGCGTGTGCACTTTCCAAAGTAAAATGGGGGGTATGAGTGGGAAATGTGTATTAAACTTTATTTTAAAATCAAATAAATTTGTGAAACAGAGTCAGTCAAGGATCCTATATTTTGTGCTCATGTCGTGTTACATTACATGCTATTTCTTGACTACCATAATAAAAATAATAATAGTAATTTGAGAGTTTAAACGTATAAATATAAAAGCGAAGCTGGATATCAGATCACGGCAAGCTAACTACGTATTTAACAGAAAATGATACATTACAACAACAAATTATCCGAAATACGGCTCCGGGCATTACATGATTGAGGCTGAGATTAGTTGTTCGAATTCTCTCAAAAATATTATTCCGATTCATAATTCGGTACACTGGATATAAATAAAAGGACTGAAGAGATATGTAGTATACTGATTAATTAATATTTTTTGCTCTGCAAATTCCAGGAAGTCATGTAATAGCAGAAAGCTGTTGACCCCACTGTAACAGATCGGGTTCAACGGTTACCTCTAGGATAGAGCAGGTGCCTATTTTAAAATCTTATATTGTTTTTCAGCTGGCCCTGATTTTAAACCAAACATAGCCGTAGAAATAGTATTCTCCCTTAACAGATGACACCAAAAAGTCTTCTCGTGGCTTGACCCTCTTCAAAAATGTTTCTGTTACTATTTATAGTTTTGTCAAGTTCCATTATACCAGTGGTTCTGAAATAGTGGGGCGCGCCTCCCTTTGGGGGGGGGGGG
>MUZC01002318.1:0-14541 GCA_002072015.1 Radix auricularia | reverse complement strand
AAAAAAAAAAAAAAAAAAAGTGGAATCTCAGCGTTTAAAAATCAGAAAAAAATCATGTTTGTGATATCTATTTCCTTGATTCAAATTTTAGTTTTTAAATTGTTGTAGTGACATCCCGAGCTCTATTAATAAACTATAAGAGCTTTCTTGACAGCTGGAAAGTACAAACTTTATATCACGCGATAAATTATTCATTGGTTATCAAACTAAACTACAGCTGTAAAAAGTATATGATCTATCGACTGTTGAAAAGTTTATGTTGCTGTTGTTGCATTTTATACCAATTCATTCGGTACAATTAAGAAAAGAATGCCTATTAGCTACAGAGTGCTGAAGCTCATGTCAGTACTAAAACCCACTACCAGAATATCGGTGGAACAGTCGGAAATTTTGGAACTGCCCCAGCTTTTTCCAAAAATTTTGTCTCCAGCAGATTTTGATTGTTTAGAGGCCGAGTTTATTGATTACCAAATTGCGGATTTAAAAAATGTCAAGGCCGACTGAGGTTAAGGTGTTTGCTGGCATCAACTTGGACAAATGAATTGAAATTTCGAAAACAAAAAAGTATAGATTTCCGCTACTTTCGAAGTTTGCACAAACAATGCTGGCTCTTGCACATGGAAGAGCAAAAGTAGAACACGTTTTTTCTGCTGTTAGTTTATTGAAACCCGATTTGAGAAACAAATTGTATACTCCAATGTTGGAAAGTTTACTGACTCTGAGAAATGGACTGGAAAAAATTACTCCCACAATGATCGACAGTGTAAATGTTTCGATCTATGATCATAAGCAGGAGGAATGATGATGAATGCCATACAATAAATTAACGTTTTAGAATATGAGCATGGTAATAGAGACGTGCTCATATGGATATATACTTAACATTTTTTTTTAGCTACAATGCTTTGATTATGCTTCATAATCGTTCGTTTTAAGGTTAAAATTTTATGCTAAATGTGTCCGTAAAAATTTGTGTTTGTCCGTAAATTTTGTTGAGAGTTCTTATATTTGTCAGTAAATATTATTTTATTGAGTTGGCAACGCTGCTGAGTATGGGCACAAGATGAGCGCTTAGTATCACCAAGTGACCAATAAAATAAAAACTGCAGCCTAAAAGCTGCTTCAATCAATACACATAACATTTGAAAAACATATTGTAGGAGGTTCAGTAGCCCCCTGCTATATGTTACAAGTAAATGATAATATATAAATAGGATATAACACGAAGCAAACTTGAATCGTTAAAAACTGAAATCAGCTTTAAAAAATAAAGAAGCTTACACATTTAAACACTCATGTATTCTTGAGACATAACAAATACATTCTTAAATAAATGTTTAAAAAAAGTTTTTGGGAATAGTGAATGATTTGAGAAATTCATATGCTGAAATTAAAATATATAGGATTGTCAAATAAATTTATTATTTTACCACCTCCCCCATCGTTGAAATTATATGTGCTTACCCCCCTTTGATAGTATATTAATGCGATTCAAAACACTCGTTTTGATTTCATTCAATGGAAATATTGAATTGGGCCATGAAAAAGTCTTTTTTTAATTTGACTTTATTTCATTATAGCTATGGGAATAAAAATTACTTCTTTAAAAATTCCCTTTAACTTAAAGTTTAACTTATACTATTCCCCTTTAATTTCAAATTCCATTTTCAACTAGCAAATTTGGCAACCTGAATGATATGGAATTACATATTTGTTTTAAAATTAGCTTGGTTTATCACTTGTTTGTTGCAAGATTTAAAAAAGTGAAAGTGTTTGTTGATTAATTAATAAAGAAATGTAAAACCAAGGTGACAGAACCCTTGAATAGCAGCCATTTTATATTAAAACACTTTATAACAGTTTATATTTAAATACTGCCAATATGATTTAATCATATGTATTTTGTTGATACATTTTATTTCTGATTTATGGTTGTTTTTTTTTTTTTTTTAAAATGAAATTTTATTGATATATAGGTGAAGCTTATAATGTAGCTCGTGATTTTATTCAGGATATGTTTGTGTTTGATGCACGCCGCATTGCTCAGTGAATAATTGCAAGGCTAGTGCAATGCAGAGCACAATTAAGTTCTATGTCTCAACGACTGGTAAAAGTAAAAAAATATCAGCGTCTCCGAACCCTTCTTTGTATTGGTCTTATGCATGAAATTTATGACTATTGTTTTTTTTAACCCCAGGCAAATATCGCAATACTCCAGAGACATTTTACAGATGCAGTCATCAGCTTTACATTGTTGCAACTGTTGATGCATACTTTTCGGTAAATTATGATATTAATAATAATAATTATTATGAATTATGAATCATGAATATGATAATGATTATTTGTTTAATGGACTTTTACTTTGTTTTAATAGCACTACTCCCTTTATAAACATTTATAAAGAATAGCCAGAGAATTTTAAATTATTATTTTGAAACAAATAATTACAATTACAAGTAGATCTACTTGCATCTGTTTCTGTATTTATCATACATATTCCTATACCAACGCATATATGTGCATAAACTGTATTAAAAGCAAAGGCACTTGAAAAAAATCAAATAGTTTCAGTTAAAATAATAATCTCAAATTTGATTTTATAATTTTTCTTCGCTTAATGTTTTTGTCACTAGGGTTCTTACGATATTTCTCGGAAACCTAAGTCTTAAATGTTTCAAAGTTGATCTGCTTGTTTACACGAGATATATATAATATTAGAGAAGCGATTTATGAAACATTCGTTAGCTTACATTTTGTGACTAAAATAGTAGGAAGGGCATGTTGTATGGTCCTGAGAAAATAAGGGGCATGTTGTATGGTCCTGAGAAAATAAGGGGCGTATTGTATGGACCTGAGAATATAAGCGGCATGTTGTATGGTCCTGAGAAAATAAGGGGCATATTGTATGGACCTGAGAATATAAGCGGCATGTTGTATGGTCCTGAGAATAAAAGGGACATGTTGTATGGACCTGAGAATATAAGGGACATGTTGTATGGACCTGAGAATATAAGGGGCATGTTGTATGGACCTGAGAATATAAGGGGCATGTTGTATGGACCTGAGAATATAAGGGGCATGTTGTATGGACCTGAGAAAATAAGGGACATATTGTATGGACCTGAGAATATAAGGGGCATGTTGTATGGACCTGAGAATATAAGGGACATATTGTATGGACCTGAGAATATAAGGGGCATGTTGTATGGACCTGAGAAAATAAGGGGCATATTGTATGGACCTGAGAATATAAGGGACATGTTGTATGGACCTGAGAATATAAGGGGGATGTTGTATGGTCCTGAGAAAAAAGGGCATGTTGTATTGACCTGAGAAAAAAGGGCATGTTGTATTGACCTGAGAATATAAGGGGCATGTTGTATGGACCTGAGAATAAAAGGGACATGTTGTATGGACCTGAGAATATAAGGGGCATGTTGTATGGACCTGAGAATAAAAGGGGCATATTGTATGGACCTGAGAATATAAGGGACATGTTGTATGGACCTGAGAATATAAGGGGCATGTTGTATGGACCTGAGAAAAAAGGGCATGTTGTATTGACCTGAGAATATAAGGGGCATGTTGTATGGACCTGAGAATAAAAGGGACATGTTGTATGGACCTGAGAATAAAAGGGACATGTTGCATGGACCTGAGAAAATAAGGGGCATGTTGTATGGACCTGAGAAAAAAGGGCATGTTGTATTGACCTGAGAATATAAGGGGCATGTTGTATGGACCTGAGAATAAAAGGGACATGTTGTATGGACCTGAGAATATAAGGGGCATGTTGTATGGACCTGAGAATAAAAGGGGCATGTTGTATGGACCCGGGAATAAAAGGGGCATGTTGTATGGACCTGAGAATAAAAGGGGCATGTTGTATGGACCTGAGAATCGCGTCCCGACAAAATAAATTGTTGACAATTTTCTGTTTGAAGTGCTCAGATTCCCATTAAAAAATATTAAATAGATAGAATGTGAAACTTTATATAAAAAAATGATGAGCTGAACCATCCAGTTTCACTCAAAGCTTCTGACCTTTAAAACATGTCCCACGTATAAAATCACAAGCACGAAGTAAGTGATTGAAAAAAAAATTAATTAAAAAATTTCCCCCCCAAAACTTACTAATCTCTACAAGATGAGAATATGTATCTAAAATAATTTGTTAAATTTTCCTTTCCATTGAGTCCTGCCTGATAGTTTCTTTTTAAGCCAATTTTAGAAAGACAATTTATTCATAACTCTTTTATAACTTGACAATATAAATCAGGTGACATACACAATAAGCAATTCTTTATTAAAAATGTTAACATGTATATAGGCCTAGATTAGCCTTTGTTTCATCTGTAGCAAAAATGTTTTCACAGGCGAAATGATTTGCTCCATTTGAGCCTTAATTTCGGGTTATTTAGATGGTAGATCTAAGTCACACAAGTTCACCACCATCGTGTTTCATTGTTTTAATACGTGTCATTTGTTTGATATCTTTATGTTTTCATTAAAATAAAATTGTAGAGATTATATATAAAACAAGAGTGCTACAATATAATGTGCTTCTGATGATGAGAAAATGTCTCAGACTTGAGATAGTTTTATAAAAGGTTATTATCAAAACTTTAAACACCATGGGAATAAAAATGATTTTCCAAGATGTGCCACATAACATTTTTTTGTTGCTATTTTCCTGTAACACTTTTTAAACAAAAGTTAATAAAAATGAAATAGGAATACAATGCTGCTACTCACCTCCTTGTTCACAACTGTCTTGTTCATACTGTTGTAGTCATCGAGGTAGTAGCCCCGAATATCTGCATACGATACTCTGGGAGTCGGGGGTGGAGTTCGAGTAGGAGCTGCGTGCTGTCTCTTGAATGAATAGGCGGCCGTTGAGAACTTGGGCATGTGAGTTTTGAACTTGTGGAGGCTGGACTTCATCTGAGTCTCAAACCGAGGACTGCATACGTCACTGACCACTGAGCTGGAGTCATCATGGGGCCCTAAGGAAATCTGGTCTGAATCGGCTCGGAAAGACCGGCCCACGAATTTGTCATACTGCGAGAAACTGGTTGTTGGGACGAAAGGCGAGGGAGGTGCCAGCAACGTGTTACAGAACGGGGCGTGCTTCCTGTGGGTCAGCTCGCCATCTTCCTCCTCGTGCTCACTGACGCTGCTGATGTGCTCGTCCTCGTCGACCGTGTCCTGCTCTTCATAAAAACGACTTCGGTCGCGAGTGAGCCGCTCGTGTTCATCGACGTTCATTACACTCAGTCCCAGGTACGGCTCGCTGTACACGTCTTCCACCACCTCCACCTGGTCGTCCTCCACCACCTCCACCTGGTAATCTTCAAAAGGCGCATCTGTCAGTTTAAACCTGATTGTTTTTCGCTCTTCTGGAACCTTCAAATCAGTATCCTCGGATGTGAGGACATTTTTCTTTGGAGTAAACGCCTCTTCATGAAGATACCTTCTGTGGCCAACATTGAACCCTGTATACGTGTCTTCCCTTGCTTGACTATCTGCTGTTAATGAGTTATTCCTGGATGCCACTACATCAGAGACGGCATCATAAAAGTCCTCTTCTGCTCCTATATAACTTTCAGAGTCAAACTTTTGGAGTTTTTCTGACCCTTCTAAGTCGGCCTTATCTTGGTGATCCTCTTGTGATTCTTGGAAATTTTCTTCATCCTTTTCATGAATTTCTTCCCCTATTGACGCTTCATTCTTCATGGTCACTTCAAATGATGGCTCTTTATTTTCAATCATCTTTATAGTTCTTGGATCAGTGTCTTGATTTAAGGTTTCTCTATCATTTGGTTCTGTAATCATTGTGGTTACATCCGTTGTTGGCTTTTTGTCTGTTTCAAAGATCTTAAGTGTTAGCTCATCATGCCCAATAGTTTCTCCAATACTTTCTTCTTCATTCCCAATAGTCTCTTCAACTAATTGCTCTTCATGTTCAAAAATCTCTTTATCTTTTTGTTGTTCATCTCCATCTATTGGCACATCCTTCTCATTGGTCTCTTCAACTAATGGCTTTTCCTTCTCAATAGTCTCTGTGTCTGTTTGTTGTTCATTTACAACAATCTCTTCAACGTTTGGCTCGTCATTTGTCTCAGTTACCGCGAAATCTTTGTTCTCGCTGCCCATCACTGTCCTCTCAAGTGTTGTCTCCCCATCGTTAGGTTTGATTTGATCCGTTGTGTAGTCATGACCTCCGACCTGTCTGTGAGTTTCTAGAGTATCTTGCTCAATGGTTTCAGACAAGTCTTGGCTGTCCTCGGCGCTGGTTTGGTAGCTGAAACTTTGGTTGGGCTGAGCATCCAAGCTTTGATCATTGTCAGCCGAAACATGTTGGTCCTCTACGTCATCTGTTTCATGAGCATTGACGTCTGCGACAAGTGCAGGTTGGGCGTCAGCCGCTTTCTCTTGAAGTATCACTGTATCTTCAGATGGGCCAACCTCAGTATTGTGGCTGGCGTCTGTTGATTGTGTGTCTAGGTTGTCGTTCTCAGTAATTATTTCCTCTTGTTTGTCATTGACTAAAGGATCGCACCAAGAATCAGATTCTGTGGTGGTTAGATCAGGACTGCTTCTACCAGATGATTTTATGCTTGGCTCAATACTTTCTTCATCTGTTGGTGATTTGATTGGTTCAGGTGATTTGGTTGGTTCAGGTGATTTGGTTGGCTCAGGTGATTTGGTTGGCTCAGGTGATTTGGTTGGTTCAGGTGATTTGGTTTCAGGTGATTTGGTTGGCTCAGGTGATTTGGTTGGTTCAGGTGATTTGGTTGGCTCAGGTGATTTGGTTGGTTCAGGTGATTTGGTTGGCTCAGGTGATTTTGTTGGCTCAGGTGATTTGGTTGGTTCAGGTGATTTGGTTGGCTCAGGTGATTTTGTTGGCTCAAGTGATTTGGATGGCTCAGGTGATTTGGTTGGCTCAGGTGATTTG
Organism: Radix auricularia; assembly: GCA_002072015.1. Taxonomy (NCBI): domain Eukaryota; kingdom Metazoa; phylum Mollusca; class Gastropoda; family Lymnaeidae; genus Radix; species Radix auricularia. Next base: position 7,580 of record MUZC01002318.1, on the reverse strand, counting down.
GTTGGCTCAGGTGATTTGGTTGGCTCAGATGATTTGGTTGGCTCATGTGATTTTTTTGGCTCAGGTGATTTTGTTGGCTCGGGTGATTTGGTTCGTTCAGGTGATTTGGTTGGCTCAGGACTTGCATCGTTTGTTGCCTCGGGGCTTTCATTCACTGATGAGGCTTCATTTGACTCAGGCGTTGCATTTCCTGATGAATGGATATTTGTCTCTTGTTTGATCTGTTGTGGTAGAGCACTGGCCGGATCTGGGGTCGGCTGTCTTGATGGCGCATCTGTTGGTTCTGGTGTAATCTTCCTTAATGGCATGGTGGTTGACAGTGGAGGAGATGATGCCATAAAGACGAAATGATCTGTTTCTAAGAGACCGGGGCTTGTTCCCGCTCTTATATTTACTTCCTCAACATCAGTCGCTGCCCTAGTGGCTAACAGTTCGTTCTCAGTCACTTCAGAACCTTCAATGTCTTCAACAGTTTGCTCTGGACCGTTCAATCCTGTTCCGACTGCTACACCATCGGTTCTGAAACTCTCTAAGCTGTCAAGACTACCGTCACCACCATCACCATCAAGACTGTCCCCATCACCACCATCGAGGCTGTCCCCGCTGTAGGCCTGTTGGAGGCTGACACTGGACTCGTCCTCTAGGTCTTCACTTGAAAGTTTGGAATGTTCTTCCTCCCGGACCTCAGTTGGCTCTGAATGAAGATAACGGCAAAATACTCGTGAATTTTTTAAAATAAAGTTTGCCAAGTCCAAAATGTAAAGATATCTACACAATTCGGAACTGAAACTCAATTAGCCAATTTTAAAAATATTTGTTGGCAATTGCAATAATATTAATCTCATTCTACCACTTGTTGTAGACAATGCTTATCAGTATAAACCAATGGCGTACACAGACGACAGGCAGGATCTGCACGTTACTGCCAATGGTACACTACACAAAGACTGTATTGACATTTGGTTTTCTTTTTTTTTATATGATAGTGATAGGTCAACATGAGGCGTTTGATTTTAACAAGGGTTCTCAAGTTTTTGTCTTACGAAATGTCGAAATTATTTAGATGTAGAAAATGAGAGAACCAGTCTACGCCAAGAGGACCCTTGATTACTTGATTAGAACTGACATTTATCGTGCTGAGATCCCTCACTCCACCCGCCTCTGATTTCACCCCTAGAAGCAGACGTGGCGTAAGGCGAGCATTTAGCGTGACTACCGTGCAAGCAGTCAAAGGCAGAAAAAATAACAACTCGTAAAAATCAAAGTTTTTGACTATAAATTCCTAATATATGAGAACTAAAAGTATCAGAATCTATACATATACTCATAGTTCAACCACGCCGGACACCAAGCTGTCTAACCCTACCGACCAATCAGCTGGCAAGAAAAGGTAATTCAAAGGGTGGGTGTCATCAAAACCAACAATGCGTTCATGAGGTTAATTACTTTGTTCTTTCAGAACAACAGAATAGCATGTATTTCGTAGTGTAATTGTTATTACATTCGCCTAACACGCGGAAGGCCGTAGGATCAATCCCCAACTAAGACAATACTTTTTTTAATTTTTAAAATTGTTTGTGTTTTTGCCCGTTTCATTTCGAACATGACTTCACAACACGGCTGTAAGCTTTGTTTCTCGACATTGGCACCGTTGTGCTCAGTGACAGTAGTCTTAGATATACAGACGCTCCTTCTATGCAGAAGATAATTGCGTCCACAGACCACGAGAGATGATCTGTTGGCAAGTGATGCAGCGGTCACAGGCCACGGCTATAGGGGTTCCACGCATTACCCCAGCCGCCTAACTATTGTCTAGTTAGGTACCCATTCGGAGCTGGTGACTCGGGGACTCCTGAGGCCCCGAGAACAAATCCTCACCTTCGTGTGGATTCGAACTCGTGACCATCGGTATGACAGTCGAAAGCGCTACCTCTCGACCACCACGTCAAACACTCTCCTCAACAATTATTTTCATAAAATGAATACTTTAGGCGCCCTCCCTCGCTCCCTAGGCATGCGCAACTGTGTGTATCGCAGCTGCTACCTCACAAACTGTCCTTATTTCCCGGATATCCCTGACTCCATCAGATTAAAATATGCCCTTTACCTTTACGCGCAGATAATTCTCTGTTTGATAAGTTTTTGCCATGATAATAAATAAAGCACAGGGCCAAACATTTCAAAAAGATATGTCTGTATCTTCCAAAACCTGTTTTCAGTCATGGACAATTGTATGTTGCTCTCTACAAAGTGCCTTCTTTTCATTCACTCACAGTCGTTTGCCCAAACCCACCCCATTTGGATACCTGTGTTTTTCAAGAAGTCTTCACCCGTCACTAAATCATTAGTAGCGTATGCTACGACGCGGGTCGGCTAGTTGGTAATATTCAAAATAATATGCTCTGCGCGACAATCATTTACAGACTGAACGTGACTGAACTCTCTGGGGGTAAAAAGGGGACAGGTGGGGTTGGGGGTGTGGTCACGCATGGCTGGAGTGAAGTCCAGGAAACACGTGAATGTCAACCACAGACGTCTACCATACATTTATATAGAGATAAACTAAAAGTGCATTAATTTCATAACGGCGAATTCAATCGATCTGAAATTTTGATACAATGCATTGTTAGGTGACACGAGTCTCTGAGAAAAATTTCAGCTCCATAGCATCACGGAAAATGGGTCATTTTTTACTTTTAATTTTCCGCCGTACTTACCAAGAGACAGCGGTGAAGTTAATATAAAGGGTTTAAAAAGACAAGAAAGAGTATGCTTAAAAGGTTTTCATTTACATTCAAAATAATTTAAATACTGGTGTTTATTTATCTGTACTGATGATCGCATTGGCCTAAACGTGTGTGTATTTTGCATTTTTAATATTTTTTATGTGTGTAATGCTTCGTTTGTTTCGTGTAAAAATAAGACGTCACGATGAGCACTTATTACAAAGACTGAGTGGACACGGGACATTGATTTACCGGATGACTTATGTCGGACCATGGACATGTCGTCCACTGCGCTCCCCTCGTCGTCATCATCCGAGAGCCTCTCCTGGTCCGAGAGATTCGCGGGGTCAAGACTCATGCTTCTGGTCTGTCTTCAAACATTTATTTGCCAGAGTTTGATGATGAGCTCATTTGTCTGAAATATAAGTGAACACATACAAATATAAGTGAACACATACAAATATAAGTGAACACTTACAAATATAAGTGAACACATACAAATATAAGTGCACACACAAATATAAGTGAACACATACAAATATAAGTGAACACATGCAAATATATAAAGTGAACACATACAAATATAAGTGAACACATACAAATATAAGTGAACACATACAAATATAAGTTAACACATACAAATATATAAAGTGAACACATACAAATATAAGTGAACACATAGAAATATAAGTAAACACATACAAATATATAAAGTGAACACATACAAATATAAGTGAACACATACAAATGTAAGTGAACACATACAAATATAAGTGAACACATACAAATTAAATATAAGTGAACACATACAAATATAAATGAACACATACAAAAACCATTGCCCACTCCCACCCTCTTGTCCAACGGACACGATTAAAAGAGGGCATTCTTTATTTATAAATATTTTGTGATGGAAATCAAACACAAAAATATAACTAGTAATAAATATACTTGAGCTTGTGTCTTAGTTCACAGAAAGCGACCAATAGCGTAGGGATATGTATTATTACTTTTGTTTTGAGTCTAACTTTAAAAGAAACCGTAAATCCTTTATATACGAGACATAACTATAAGGATGTTCATTATAATATTTCAATATTTCATTTAATACATTCGATCGATCTGAAATTTTGATACGTCATTTTTATCATCGGCATGAGTATGCCTGCAAAATTTCAGCTCTCTAGCTTACGAGGAAGTGGGATAAAAATTGATCCAAAGTTTTTTCAGCAAGCAAGCAAGGGCTCAGACACCACACGTTAATATAAAGGATTTACATTTTTAAAAAGCCGTAAAAACTAGTTTTTGACTATAAATTTATTTTGAAAATTAATGAAACAACATTTCTTTTAATGATTAACGTAGCTGATGTATAACGTTTTGTCATTTATGTAGTTAGTATGAAATGAATGTTTATTTAATTAATATATGCATTGTTATCTCCATGTAAAGCGATTTGAGCCCGGCTCCTAGCTTGGATACAGTGTTGTATAAATTATTATTTTATTATTATTATTATTATTATTATATACGAGACATAACAATAAGAATGTTCATAATAATAAGCAGGGCAAATCAATCCGGAAATTAAAAAAATCTAGTTATGTCTCCCAAAACACACCACGACACTCTATCTCAAAAATTAATATGATATTTAGTTATAAATATTTTTTTTAAAAATTCAATAATTCAACTACAGTACGTTCGATCGACCTGAAACTTTGAGAATAATTTTTATCATCGGCACGAGTCTGTGTGCAAAATTTCAGCTCGCTAGTTTAAGAGGAAGTGGGTTAAAAATCGATCCAAAGTTTTTTTCGGCAAGCAAGCAAGCAAGCACGCAAGGGCTCAGACACCACAAGTTAATATAAATGATTTAAAAACCCAACATATTATGAACAATATAATAGCCCAAGTCACTCACTGGATGTGGAACGCTATGACGTCATTGTTTGATCTTATATTTTAATACAAGGCGTGCATCGGGTGATGCGCAAAATAATTATAAATTAATGTCTCGCCATAAAAAAAATATTACATGACGTCACTGTTTTAGCTTATCTTTTAATTTCAGAAAAGGAAACGATGTAAAAAGAGGATTTGAGAATTTATAATTATACTAGAGGCAAGTACCCGGCTTCTCACGGGTTTTATTTTAAATGAGGTTTTCTGTAGAAGCGTACTATACTGTTTATTTGCATGAAGTAAAAGGGTACATTTATCTTTAGAAGGTCAAATACAATTGCCTATCAGAAAAGCATAGTTTCTGCAATTCTATACCAACAATCCGAAGACTCTGGCACACCAGTTGAGACTGCACCATCGAGGTAGTGTAATTAACAACTTTCCGCATTCCCATTATTCCAAATAGTAGAATTAAAGATTTTCAATTTTTATACAGCTTTTATTAGTAAACAAAACAACACTATATTTGGGCACCAGGCTCCCTATAAGTGTTATAAATATTTTTTCGCCTGTTACCATCGCAGAAGTGTACTCAACAACTTGCCAAAGTTTCATGCTTATACCTACACGGGAAATAGGAGAATTAGTGATTTTTATATATCTCAGATAACGGGAAAAAAACTTTTTGTGCCCCTGGACCCCATGAGTGGGAATTTATGGAACGATTGCCATTATAGTCGGGAGAGTATGCTCAAGAATTTCCAAAAGTTTCATGGTTTTATCTACACGGTAAATTTGAGAATTAGTGATGAGTAAGTTTTTAATATAAGAAAAAACTACATTTGGGCCCCCAGCCCCCAATGAGTGGGAAGTTTAAAATTCTTTTTTTGTAAATTAGCGTTAGAAGAGCGTACTTAACAACTTCCCAAAGTTTCATTCTTCTACCTACACGGGAAATAGTCGAATTGGGGATTTTCAGTATTTATATAGCGTATATTAGTTTTAAAAAAAACAAAAAACCAACATTTGGCCCCCCGGCTCCCAGTAAGTGATAATTTAATTTTATTTTTTGCTCACCTGTTACCACTGCGGGGGTGTACTCAACAATTTCCTAAAATTTCATGCTTCCACATAATCAGAAACCTAATCTTTCTTGAGACGTGATTGTATTTCGTTGTCTGCATTTTGTTAATATAGCCCACTTAATAAAAAGTACATTTGGGCCCCCGGCACCACATAAGTGAGAATTTTATTATTTTTTTTTCGCCATCATTGCCAGGAGAGTCTGCTCAATAATTTCCAAAAGTTTCATGTTTTTACGACACGGTTTATTAAAGAAAAAGTGTTGAGCTTAATTCTAATATAATAAAAAACATTTGGGCCCCCGGCCCCCATGAGTGGGAATTTATGGAACGATTGCCAATATTGTCTGGAGAGTATGCTCAAGAATTTCCAAAAGTTTCATGATTTTACCTACACGGTAAGGCTGTGGTTACACTGCACGCGAATTCGCTCATCTAGTCGCGCATCTGAAACCTCTCGAAAAACAAATGCAATAACATATAGTGCGTGGTTACACTGGCAGCGTAAAAACGCCAGTATACGCGCGTATACGCGCGAACAATTTGATTTTTTCCAGCGCATCGCGCGAATTGGCTTTCAAAAGTCAACAAAATGGCGGAAATTTGTGCCACTTCGTCTCATTTTATGTGTGTAAATAATAATTTAATAAATAAGAATTGGCTTTCATGCATGATTTTCAACATATAAAACAGTAGGTCTCCATTTTAAACTAAAATCATTTTGATTTTTATTTTGGATATTGACAAATAAAATTCTGAAGTTCATGAGCCCACACTCCTCTCAACAATGTCGTCGAGTCGAGGTGTTATCACAGTAACAATAGTCTGTAATAATAGGAATATGACTAGGAATTTTGGAAGGAAATTTTGGCCTGAATTGTAGACGAGCCTAATTCAACAAGTAAGTAAGCTACAATTATTATGAAGATGTTGTTTATTTAATTCAATCAAGAATGATAGATAATTTAGTCTATAAATAATTATAAAAATATTAAATTTTAGGACTACATCAAGTCCAAGTGGTTAAAAATTAATTGGGTCATGACGATTCAAGTTGTTTATCAACTTTTAAATATGTTTATTAATTTTAAACTTAAAAATTAAGTTGAGATAGTATAGCTTATAACTATATGTATTTTTAGACTTATTATTTTAATTTTAATTATTCATTTAATGACTAAAAGGGACTCAAATAACAAATATTATAAATTAATGAAGCGAAATACTTATTTCATTATTTAAACAACTTTTGTTCCAATTAATGCTATGCAGTTATTTTGTATATTCATATATTATTTATACTATACTTGTAATTTACAAGTAATATTTAATGTTATAATTATTTTTAATATTATATTAAATGTAGCGTTAAATAAATATCCCCTAGCCCTAATATTAATTTGAAAATTAATATTTAAAATGTTTTATAATATTTTAAATTTCCTGGAAAGAAAACAAGATTAGATTTTTTATTAAAACTACAACTACAACAGTAGTGACAACACCCTACTGTAGGGCCTACAATTGCAGTGCAGTAAAACTACGCATAATAGTAGTAATTAGTTAATTAGTAATAGTAATAGTATTAATACTAGTGATAATACTATTTTTACTATTCTAATACTTACTGTTACTAACTAGTAAAAGTACTAATATTTAAGTCAGTTTACAGAGAAATACAGGTCCAATTAACATTATACCCTTTTTCTAGTATGAAATCATATATAATATTAATAATATTAGATTATTAGTATTAGTTGATAGAGAAATTAGTATTAGTATATGTTTTTTAAATTACTTATACTTATAATAGTACATGTCATGAAAATACAGTTGAAATATTGTACTATTTGTAACAATAACATAC
>MUZC01002311.1:626265-638045 GCA_002072015.1 Radix auricularia | reverse complement strand
TTCGCAGACTCCTGCCGCGAGTGAACAAAACGAAACTGCGGTTACATCACAACAGCTTTGATGTCAACATCAAACGACGCAGGGTTACAATTTCGTATGTTCTCTTGTGAATTCTCAAACTTAAGAATTATAATTATATTTAATTTCCGTGTCTTGTTAACTTACGCCAACCGGCGTCTGATAGCCTATCGACCGGCACTTTGAAAAGCACTGAATTAAATAAAAAAAACATTAAATAAATTTTAAGTGACCAAATATTTCAGTGGAAGTTTTATTTAAAGTTACCCTTTCGATGTGACGTCACATTTCTTCAACCCCCCTACCCCACGTCACGCATCGTCACAAAAGTGTGACCCCCTCCCCCCTAGGTGCGTGACGTCATTTATGGACGGCCCCGTGGTGTGTTTGATGTTTCTCACTATGAGAATAGTGCCTGTTCCTGTTGAGAGTAACGTTCTTACAAGTGCACAGTCATCCCTGAATTAAATAAAGTTCTATATATTGAGACACTGACTCTAAAGAATATAACGTTCATGTTGATTTTTGTGGGATTACCCTGTTAATATAATATTTTGAGTTGTTATAATTCATAAATTATTGGGTTTGAAATATATACTGATTTGTATGTAAATGCTTTGTCGATATATTGGAGAGCAATATTAATAGCTACTGTATTTAAGAGGAAATGGTAGTAGTGTTAAGGAATATTTGAAAGTATATGTCCATAGAATATATTAAGAAATAATATAGTAATGAGTAAAGTTGACAATTGGTCATTCGAGATGGTGGAAATTTGTCGACCTCGAAAAATTTCTGGAAAGGGGGGCATATGTCACGGATGACCAATTTGCCCTTGTAATTTGTTGTGAGTTGCGCACGGTGGTGTGTTTGATGTTTGCTTTTGTGGTATTTAAAGTTATTGGTTAGTGGTGCGAAAGCGTGCAAAGTGATTGTGTTGTTGACGTCATTAGTATATGTGTAAATTGCTGTAAAAGTTTAGAGAGTTTTGGTGTAGACGTGTTGTTGTGGCAAGGAGGGACGCCATTAAAGTTTTTTTTTTCTAGCAGTGTCGTTAGTTCTTGTGTAACGGTAATTGTATGAATCTTGGAGCAAGCGGCCCAGGTATAAGTATTAGGACGCTTGTGACAAAGCCATGGCACGAGCAAATATGTTTATTGCGCAATCATAAGCTGCAGTTAACCTGTCTATTCTTATCATACAAATTTGAATATATATTTTTTTTACAATAGACATACTCATCTCATACATAATGCCATGCTAGCTGTTAACCTGGAAATACAACACAAAGATATATAACTTATTTCAAGCTTCAGATAGACATAGGGATAAAACGAGTTACTTATTCCGTATGCAAGAACAAACACATAGAAAGTTTAGTTCTTTCCGCGCGGAATTCGGACGTGGTGTGGGTTTCTTGAATCAACCAGGACAACCAAAACTTTGTCGATATTTAAAAAATCTATTAATAATGCAGGATAAGACATAAACCATGAAGACGCAATAATCTTCTCTTCGGAAGGAGCATATGTAACAGATAAGATAACTTTCTTTGAGCTTAAGATAATTTTTAAAAAAATACTATCAACAATGAGCAGGCTACCCTAAGATTGAGAATTTTGGAAGTTGAGTGTGACTAATGACATTGCCATCACTGAATTAGCCCTTGGTAACAGCAGAAACATGTCAATTATAAACAAAGAAGAAAGGAAAACACTTCAAATTTATTTTCTTACTCAAAAACCTTTCAGTGAAAATTCCAATTTCTTTATATTAGCTTCATATTTTATTATGAATGTTTGTATGTGTGGGGAAGGGGGCGGTGAACAACCAGGCATCTGTCCGGGGCGCCGGGCGGCAGGAGCACTCGCTACCAGATGAGATGTGGGTCATGTGCTGACACGGTATTCTGAAAGTACGCTACATCAAAAGTTTATTCACCCCATCGTCGTGCTTCAATGATTTCGGTTGTTCGAAGAGACTGTTACTTGGCCAACAGTAAAGTGCAGTGGTTCTCAAATATGTATGTCAAATCTATACGCTCGCACCTGAAGTCAATATCGAAAACAAATAATTAAAATACTTAGATTTTAATTAATTTTTGTTACCATGAGCGTTCATATCACAGTATTTGATTCACATTTTTTTCACATTTTTTGTCGGTGATCTAACCATTAATAAAAGTATAAGGTATTATGTTGTAGGCTATTCATTAATATCAGTATGTTGTTGGTGATCTCGCCATTTTAATGCACATTATTTTGTTACTGTCTAAACATGGATATAGAGTCTCCGCTTGAAAACAAATCTTTTGTATTCCTTTTAGACAACTATCCAGAAAATTTAATAAATGTCAATACTTTTAATTAAAAGAAACTTTAACCGAATACATTTTCTTAATTTTCTTTGCTTTAATGCTGCGAGTTGTTTGAATGCACCAATGGCTGGTCGAATATCTTGACAAGAGATTATTTTTTGTTCTTCAAAGAAATAACTATTTATTTTTATATTATTTTTTTAAAAAATATTGTCAAAAAATCTTCTTCAATGTCCAACTTTTGAATTAGTTCTTTTAAAGCGGATTATTTGAATCAATTAATAATTTCAGAGTAAGTAAAATGTAGATATATGGTCACTAGTGCAATGATATGGTCCATTATGGTCCCTAATGCAAAGAGATGGTTCCTGAGACAAAGAGATCGTCCCTAATGTAGTCAAACGGTCGCCTCTTTTGAAAGACGTTCCTTTGGTGACGAGAAGAGAGGAAAACGACGATATGGCAACAAAGAAACGTGACCTAGTTAACTCCCGATGGCCAGGGGGTTGAGTATTCAACTTATTCCATTCAATACAACAGGTTGTTACAGTCGACACACGACTGAAATGTCATTGTGCTGGCGAAGGTCAAGGCTAGATAGCAACGCCATGTCGTCTCGCATGACCAGTCTATGAGCTGACCACCGAATACCACCAGTTTGTGTCCCTCTCACATGACACCCCAAACTGGTATAAATTCGCCGTGATTCGCTGAGCTCTCAGTATCGCACACTCTTTGCTGCTGCTAATATATCCACGGACTTCACTGAAAATGAACTTTGGATCGTACCTGTGTTTTTTGTGTGAGTATAACCTAAATGCTTCGATGATTATTTTATTGATCTATTAGTAAAAGGAATATGTGCATTATTATTACAAAAAGACATGTGCGTGACTGTGACAGAAGACGTAATGTGCATAATTTTGTCAGAAAGACGAAATGTGCGTGATTGCTGATGATAGAATGACGTAAGCCTTACGTCATTCTAATTCTTCCTTACGATAAGGATGTCGGCTGAAGGAATGACTTAGCAAAGAATTAAAGAAAGAATATCAGCCAAATAATAGAACATATTTTAGTAGCCAGATATACTCAACAACAAAACCATCACAAGAGAAAAAGAAAAAGCTGAAGTGAAGAATCTCGACCGTGACGTCACGACGCTACCGGTTGCTGGAAACAGAGTTCTATAAATTCTAAAAGGATTTTCACAAATGGAAGCTTTTAGGGTTTGGGTTAGGTATAGCTATAGAATTTTAATTTTAGCTTTTTTTTTATGGACATGCCATAATACCAAAGATGGGAGAGGTAATGACCGTGACGTCACGGTCGAGATTCTACATGTTTACCAAAGAAAGCTCTTGATAGGACTGTCATCAGACCAGCTGTTACATAATATGCAAGTGAAACTCTGACCTTAACCAAAACTGCAGAAACTGTTATATACATAGGAGAGGAGGGTGCTCAGGGAAATAAATGGGCCAACAAAGAATGACTACGGATGGAGCATAACAACCAAGCATGAAGTGCACAGTGAAATACAGTATTTATCAGTATCAGGGGCAGAAATATAAAGGGCAGAATCCGCTGGACAGGGCACTTAGAATGTCAAAGGAGAGTAAAGAGGATGCACCATCAAAAACGCCAGAGGCTAAAAAACAACGGCTAAAGGGAAGACCTAGGCTTAGACGGATGGATGATGTACAGAAAGATCTACAACCGGCCACCCTATGTTGGAGAAGAAATACGTTGATTAGGACTGAGTGAAATGAGGTGGTGAGGCAGGACCAAGCCCTACATGGGCTGTAGCGCCACAGGGATGGATGATTTTGGCTGAATGGTGATCTATGCATTCAATAAAAGTTTGATGATTTGGCTAAAACATCTGGTGTCCTGTCAAAAGTATTCAACATTCAGTGTTGTGGTTCGATATCACATTGACATTTTATAACCTTTTAACCAGGGAAATTACATAATTACGGACTAATCTAAAGGTTAGAGAGTACAAGTCCGGCTAAATAATATCAAGTAATTTCATCCCTCATATGCTCCAAAAACTTTATCAAAAATGGAGGGAAAAAAGTGATTTATTAGGTAATTGCAAACTAAATTTTTTGTTTAAGTAGATCTATAAAATTTAATTAATTTTTTTTTTTTTACTTTTTAGATGGGGAAGATTGGTGGTAGTATAAAACCAACATTTCGATCACTAAGGGGGAACTTGCCTTGTTTTCTCATTTTTTCCGACCCTGGTAAAATGATATAATTTTTGTAAAATGACTTTGCAATTCTTTAGTATGCTCTTGTCTTTATTTCAGCCCTTGCTATAAAGGCAGCGTTAACCCTTACGACATGGGAACCATCTACCCCAGTCCTACCTGACGCCAGAACCACTGACAACACCACAGAAACAACCGTAACAGCAACAACCACAAACAGTTCGAACACACAGCCTAATTGTTATGACAGTTTGCGGATTTGTAAAGAAACCTTCAACTCTGATAAAAAGAGGTGCATTTAAGTATTCAGATAATAGTGGCAATGATGTAGACTAGATATGGGGTGAAAAATGGGTGAGGGGCAGTTTAAAGAACATAGTGTATAAATTGTAAAACATGCTGCAAGGCCTTAAATACATTGAAGAAGACCGACTGGTCACAAGATTTTCTCAGTAAAAGTAGAAAGTGGCTTTTTAAATTGTTTTTATTAATATTTTGTGGATGAAGTTTGATCACAAATCTCATCTCCACAGGGAACAAGTCCAGACCCTTGTGAACTGTGTCCAGGCTGTCAAGTGTGACAACAATCCAGATGAAGTGGCACAAAAACACCACACACTGATGGAGTCCAAGAATGATGCTCTTCATAGTAAGTTTGTTTGAATGCCTACATCACATTTTCTATATCTGTTTGCAAGCATATTCTGGCAGCTTGTTGAAATACATCATGTGATTAAGGGATGGCTTCATGGAAGTATTTTTCAATTTGTTTGTTGTAATAATTTAAATTAAAATAGCAAAAACAAAGGGGGGAGGAGGGTTGGGTTGCAGGGGAAATCTCAAACTTTGATTATAAATCTCTGCTGCAGTCTCTCAAAATGCCTTACATTTAAAATTTGTAAAATACTTCTTTTTCAAAAAAGTAATTTTATTTTCCAAATTGTGCTTCCCAAAACGTAAATGACAAAATCAAACATAACATAAAAATGTCAAGAACTTGTAACAAAATTGTTTAGTAAGTACTTATTATTTTTATTTCCAATGACATAATATATATGCAATCTCATAAAACTTTTTTTCACAAATTATTAAAAATGTAAATTTTTAAAAATATAATTCAAGGTTGACTCTTATACTTTTTACAGGGTCAAAGGATGATGATGAAGGAAAGAACAGAGCACTAAAGGGGAATGCAGGACTGACTATGACATTGATTATTTCCCTTGCAGCTCTAAAAGTAAATAACATTTGGAAGCCTTCAAGTTAAACTCTTATAAGCTGTACATAAGAACTAAACTGCAACTCTAAAAGGCAGCAGGTGTCAATTTTATTACCAATCCCTCCCCCCATGGCTTGTTTTACTTTATACAGGGTTTCTACAACCCCATGATATCTTAAATAACTTAAATTTTTAAAAATGAATTATAATAGATTTCTCATTTACTCTTTACTGTTTTGAGGGGAGCGAATCCATGGTTCACAATCCCTCCCCCCACCCCTCAAGCAGCTGCGTGAGCTATCAGATTTATTATTTGCAAGGGGACTTATCTAAAAATTTCTAGCTTTTTTGTCCTGGAAAAATTTTAAAGTTTTAATTTTATTTTGTGGCAGGAGCCCTGTACAAAGTTTTAATCTTGATTTGTGTTTATTCACTTATTTGTCTCCTTTTGTTCATTTTAAACTTTATAACACTGCCATAACCCATGTTCAGATAACATGGCCATAACCTATGTTCAATTTAAAAATAAATAAACATTAAAAAAAATTAGAATGTCTTTCTTTTTAATATAGTTAAATTGGGATATTTTAATTGGCTTCATTTTTTGGTGTTTATTAAAGGGAAAGCATCCACACCCATACTTTCTGATTATGCTGAATTAATTTTTAATTAAATTCTTTGTTTTTTAATGTAGGTTCTATCTCCTGTCAAAAGCTAATTTAAAATTTAACCCCAAAAAAAAATAATTTTTTTTTTTTAAAGTGCTATTTGTGCTTACACTCACATTTTTTTATGATAAAAGAACGTTTGTGATCTAACAATTTAGGAATATTTTCAAAATGTTTAAGCTACAAAAATCAAATAGCTTTTATTCCAAATGTGTCTGTGTTGAAAACTTTTATAAGTGCTTTCAACAGAAAGTATATTATAAATATTAGGGGCGGACATATTGTAAGACCCACTCAATTAAAAAAAAACTGAATTTTTTTCTTAAACTTAGTTAGACTTGTAAGAAATTATGAAGTTTCATAGTTTATTAATATAAAACATTGGCTATCCTGGTACAAGTGATTTTTATCCTGGTTATAATGTATGGATTCAGGATCATTGGCTTCTACTGCTTCATCATCTCAACAACGACAACACCGATCAGACCAAGCACATTTGAGTTGAGCTTCTCTGACTTGGACCTTTTATGCCTGGGTTCTGAAATTCAGAGAAAGATGCGCCTCTGTCAAAAATACATTTGTTTCGTTGTTCCTATTGAAGTGGCTTTCTCCATCATTAGAAGACGTGAAATTTAAAGCTGCAATTTATAAGAAAAAACGACATACATTTACTTGATCACATTTAAACGATGTCCTAACCTAATATCAAACTGACTTCAGAGAATTACTGAGAGTATAGTCTATAGAACATTCCGACTAAGGACAATTACTATCATTGACAGTAGGCGCGCGTTTTGGATAAAAAAATTCCCCGACTCCAATCACATTGTCTACCGTCTCTGAAAACAGTGGTCCCCGGGCAACGGAGCAGTACCGGTCCGTGGATCGAATGGTATCTGGCCATTCAATTGTTAAATTTTATTTATAGTGGTGTATTTCTCTCGGGTTTTTGCGTCTTTCCATAGACTCTATGCAAGAAAAAAAACAAGGTCAGGGTTCTCATAGATTTAACGTTTTAATAATCTAATATTTAATCATTTTTAATTCATGTTTTTTTGGTGTAACTTTATTTAACTGGGCAACGATAAAATGATCAAACTTTGACTGGTCTGCGGCGGTAAAAGGTTGGGGACCACTGTCTTGAAGCATCCGAGACTTGCCATTTTTTAGATCCGTAGATACAATAGTTCTTACATTATGCTCAACTCGACTCAAGCTTATTGACGCCTATTTTCTTTTTAATTTAAATCTTTCATATTGTGTTTTTACCTCTAAGTCTAAGCTTGTCTCTTGCACTCTTCAATAACGAGGTGTGTATTAAAAGTAGAACGCCATGGAGCAGCTATGTTCTGTTCGTTCCCAGCTCAAAGCAAAGATCCACGTGAAAGCGTCCTCACATCATTGCTTGGAAGTCATCATTGTTATTGTTGCCGCGTAAGGCACTGCTTACACGCAATAACTATAAAATATTTAAATTTCTACCAGGGGCGTAGCTAGGGGGGGCAGAGGGGGCGGTCCGCCCCGGGCGGCACTCATTTAAAGGGCGGCGTTTGAGGGCATTTGAAAAATAAACCCAGTCAATTCCGAAAACCACCCCTTTTCTTTTGAAGGGGGAAAGCCAAAGTGACACAAAAAGAATCTCAATTTTGAGTTTAAATTAACGGATTCGTGCAACATTTGTTTGATTACATAGTGGTTGTTATAACGAACACAGAACAGTTTTAAAAATTTTAATCGCTCAAAAAAGGTAACTCGTGTTTGCAAAATTAAGCTGTATACGTCCCAGATGGCGCTTTTATAAGAAAACAACACATCCCCATTTGTTAGAATATATGTAGTATTAATATAGCACGACCGTTTTAGCGTGGAATTTCCACATTCGCAGAATGATGCGCTAACAAGTACCAACATGACATAGTGGCTCAAATAGTGTGTTTAAATTGCAAGTAGTAAATTATATTACTGTCTGGGGTTTTATAAAATTATTGTAAGGTAACTTATTAAAAATTAAATTTACTTTGTTTTTATTGCATGAAAGTAACACATAAGGAGCGTCTGTAACATATAAGATATAGAATACATTTTTCATTAATATACGGTTATTCATTAAAAAGAACGATTATTAATTTCTCCGTTAATAAACAGTACAATAGTATAAATAATTCCGAAAAAGACATACTTAAAAAATTCAAGCGTCGTTAAAAATTTACATCTGAAGTAACAAGTAGAACGAGATCAGATGCTTGAATTTTACTCATTTCATGGCAATCGTTTACTTTTCTATGATATCTCAATTTATGGTAACCCGTCTTTTTTAAATTAAACCAAACTATGCAAACCCATTTGATAAAACAAATATATGTGCTAATACAGAACGCTGTTACAGAGAGTTGGATATATTGACTAGATACCAAGTTAAAAGGAGAGAATATGAGTGGGGAATATTCAGAAGACGTGGTTCTATCTTTAGAGCAAGAAGTACAACGAGAAATGTTTTTATCCATAAATGTAATTATAAAAGAAAATAAAAGAACGAAGTGATGAGTTACATGTCCTTGCAGTAAAGTATTCATGTATAATACAATGCTATCTAGGATTCTAAATGAAGAATTTGAACATCAATTAAAAATTCTTTATGTACATTGATAAAGAAATGTTCGAGATTGAAAGAGAAAGGATCCAGGTTTTTATGGCAGTACACGGGGCTGGTCTTAGCTACTGCGGGCCCCTATGCAGCTTAATATGCGAAACTGATTGCGTGGGCCCCAGTTTGGGTAGTGATAGTGATAATGTATTAATAAGGATAATAAGTGAAAATTAAGATAGGTTGGGCCTATGAAAGCGCTGGGCCAACTGCGACCGCATAGGTTGCAGGAGCTTAAGGGTACGTTTATAGAGGCGGCGGGTAGGCGGGTTGCCGCGAGCTGGTTACTCGCGCCAGAAAACCGCGTCTAATCCCTCGCGCGGTTGGTGTTTATAGTAAAAGCGGGAAAAAGCCAGGCGAGCTAACAAACAATTCACATGCAATTCAGTCTCTCCTTGCAATAGCAAACAGAAAAAAATGGCTTCTGTTATGGATGAATTTTTATTGTTATTTGGTCAGAACTAAATAAGTTATAGAAAGATGCCAGTAATTCACTAATTTTGTTACATTTTTCTTAGATTTTATTTGGTTGTGGACTAGTAATATAGTACTAATTAATTATATATTTTTAATTATACAATACATGTACTATTACTATAATATACTTACAATTATTCAGTTATAGTCTATAGTTATAACTATACTATACAAAATTACTATCACATGCAAATACTATAACTATAAACTATTAATTTAAGTTAAGAATACTATTAATAATAGACTTGTCTTTTGTCTAATACCAAGTCTAAATAAGTAATAACCTTGTAATTAATAATGATAAAGACATTATAATACTTTTATTTTAGATTTACTGGATTGTGTAGGGAAATATAATATAATTATTATCATAAGACATATTTTTAAATAATCACTCACCATCATCTTTTATCTTTTTACAAAGATATAGACAAAGACAATTAACATAAAATATGTTTTTACAAATCAATCAAAATAACATTAATTTCAATAATTAAAATTAAATAAGAAAATAAAGATAATTATGGGTATAAATATAAGAGATAATAAAATTCAAAATCAATCACAAAACTTGAAATTTCTTCCAATGACAAAATAGATGACAAAGACAATTACAAAGCTTATGAATTATATGTTTAAATATTTGAATACTTATTCACTCAGAAAAATGTTCTTTTATTATCTTTAAATGAGGTACTGACATTTTCATTGACAAATACTTGTTGAATTTAATTTTAATTTCATATTTTAGTAATCAGACCTCGTCGGTGGGGTATATTTACAAATAATTTTTAATAATTTGTTTTAAATTTATTTTTAAAGTCAAATACTTACCCTTTAAACATTTAAATGCAGTTATTGGTTTAATTGTACCAAGCACTCAATTAAAATACAAGCATGCACATGTTTTAACGGATTTGTATATTTTTTTTAAATTTTCAATATGATTTTTTTACAACATCCCTTCATATATATTTATTTAAAATTTCAAAATCTTGATTTCTTTTAAACATTTCTTATTCATTGTTTTGTATATTGGATTGTAAATGTTTCCTGAAATTTTCTTACCCATATCTCTAAAATTAAATAAGTTGTGAGGGAAAGGTTGCAGAGTTTTGAAATTTGGTCACAAGTTTTGGAATAAATTATATAGGTTATAGGCTATAACCTATATAATAAGTTATAGGTCGATAAGGGGCAAAAAAAATTTACAAAAAAATTCATAACTCCACTTCTATAACATATGGAAAGACAAATCAAGTGTTTTTGAAAAGGTCTTAGCAAGCCCTTTAAAATAATATATTACTTGAGCCTTTTTTTTTTTTTAACTACCTTAATTTTTTCTGTCAAAGTTTTCTGATTTCCTTCTATGCTTTCCGGCGCGGCAACGCGGAACAAGAACTAGCAACTAGTTCTGGTAATTACCCGCGCCGGTCGGCAAATTTGTCGCCTCGAGACACCCGCGTCCTCTATAAACACCTGCAAAGCAAAAATAGAAACATTCCTCGCACGAGTCCGCGCGGGTCGACTCGCGCGTGCGATTTCCCGAAACCCGCCGCCTCTATAAACGCTAGCTAAAACCAGCTTTGGCTGTACCTACACTACAAGATGATGCATTATGTTAAAAAAGAGGGGAAATACCCCTTGATCTATTAAAATATATTTAACATTAAATATTGGAAAATTCTTTATCCAACATTACAATTTTTTTAACAAATGCTATCAGTGCATCTAGTTGTGAAAGAAGCTTCTCCAAACTGAAGTTGAAAAAAAATATTTTCGCTCCACAATAAGTTATTTAAGACTACAGCATCTTGCAATATTGTCCATAGAACATAATATTACAAATAATATAAATTTTGATAACATAATAAACGATTTTTCGACAATGAAAGTTAGGCGAATAAGTAAAATTATAAATAATTTAAAAAATATGTTTACAAACTGATGTATACAATTTCTTTTTTTATTACAAAAAAATCATATATTTATAAATAAAAAATAAAAGCATATTAATTGTTAATGTTTTGGGGTATAAATTTGGAATATCTTTTGTCTCATTTGGGGTGGGGGGACCTGTGACCCTATAACTTTCTTGTGGCCTTCAAAACAATTATCTTGTATTTTTATAATGTGTATTTATAGGTTTATCATCTTATGCGGCCTCTTTTATTACTGCTTACATAAATAGGGCATGCAATGGTAAAATTGTTCCCCA
>MUZC01002311.1:587530-612988 GCA_002072015.1 Radix auricularia | reverse complement strand
CACACACACACACACACACACACACGCACGCACAAGAAAAAAAAACACATCAGTGAAAATGTGTCGGCAACGTCTATAACAACTGTGGCCAAACTGCGACTATAATGCGTTCATATTAAGGCTCATTAAAATTTATCAAATAAAAATTTTGCATTTGAAATATTCCATGTAAAATACTTTTAATTCGAAAATGCTTGAAAAGTATCGGTCACAGGTAAAATAAGATAATGTTCTGACTAATTAAAATCTTTTTTAAATACAATATTTTGCTCTCTACATTAAAGGTAGTTACTGTAATAACAAACGGTAAATGGACAAAGGGTTTCGAATAATTAGGGCCTGATTAAATTTTTTAAAGTTAAATGTTTTGTTTGTAAATGGTTGGTGATGTATTAGCTGTTACTACCCGCCCTCAGGTGTTGACGCACCTTACTGAAATAATTTAACCAACTCGCGCCCTTTCCCATCTCTTGTGATTCTTGTGTAGACCAGGGAGAAAAACTGATTATGTTAAGACATTCAAAGTGTCAGTATTTAAAGTTTATCAAACAAACAGTTACTACCGCCACCAAATATCCCTTTAATTGCGCGTTTGCGCAGCCACACAGTTCACTTACCAACGCTGCGCAGCGGTTTATAATAACCGCGCAGCATTTAATGTAGTATTGCACACAAAATGGATGCTGTGCAGCTTTGCTCGGGGCTTTTTTTTTTTTTTACTTTGCACACCAACTAACGAACTTTAGAGCGGACATTGACCGCCACTTAGCGGACATTGACCGCCACTTAGCTGACATTGACCGCCACTTAGCTGACATTGACCGCCACTTAGCTGACATTGACCGCCATTTAGCTGACATTGACCGCCACTTAGCTGACATTGACCGCCACTTAGCTGACATTGACCGCCACTTAGCTGACATTGACCGCCACTTAGCGGACATTACTATTCAAACTGCTGGGCCCGTATGACCTGACTGAACGTTACGTCAGTGTTGTTGACATTTTGTTTGAATGTTCAATTTACTGCAGTTTTAGTTTATTAGTATGACGAATGCGTTTTCAGTGGCAGTAAAAGTTTGTAGAGCACAAAAGTACCTACTACTATGTTTGTGGAAGTAAGCCGTTAGCTACTGTGTATAATGAGGTGCATAGATGGAGGCTAAGTTGCATTGTATAGCGGTCATGACTGCGGATATTACGTGGTGTTTTGGACTAGTCCCCGCGCAGCTTTTCTCAAAAATATTGACAGCCCCTGTTACGATATAAAACAGATTGCAGAGTTATACTAAATACATATTTAAATGTGAAAAATCTTTTTGAAACAAGGTTATTTTTTAATTAGAAAATAATTCTTTTATCTTCAGAGCTTTGTGACATCATATTGGAGGGGTCTAAATTTTTGTGACGAGCGTGGCGGGGGGGGGGGGGGGGGGGGTTAAAAATCGGCCAAAATCGTGTGACGTCATTTAAAGACGGCCCTTTTAGTGGTGCCGCTAAGTGAATGATCAACTTCCTTATTTCTGGCAGAGATATGTTTTCTTGGTTTATAGATCTCTTGATTAGTTTAAAATGTTTTTGATGAGATTGATATTACTCTTCACATAATTATTATTCGTTTATTCTTGCAACAGATCCACTGAGAAGCATCAATGAAGATTCCTCGGCTCAAACTGCCTGTCTTTTCTCATATGTGTTTATACCTTGGTATCTTGTTGCATGGAACTTTGTTCTATTATTCTTTTAGAAAGTATTGATACTATAGAATGTCATATTGAGCTTCCTGGCAATCCTGGATATTAAAGATCATCATACTTTAGTGATTAGTAAGTAAGGATACTATAGAACTTCGTTCAGCAATACGTAACAAACATGGATACTAAATAATATATAGCAAGCATGAATGATAAATAAGATGTGTACCGTATATACTCGATCTAAAGCCCGTTCGTTCATAAGCCAACCCCCCCCCCACACACACACTCTTTTGGAAGAGAAAACTATTAAATGTGTGTAACCCGCTCATTAGCCGACACCCCAAAAATAATAGGACTGCGTAAATGTTGGTTCCCTTTTTAAAACTACAAGCTAAATCGGTCTTTATGATTGTTTACTTTGTACTATCTGTTTTTGTCTTTGTGCTCTTTGATATAGGCAGGAGTTACCGGTATTTTTTTCTTTGGTAAACAGAGGCGCAAGCGCATACATTAAAATTCGTTGTTGATTGTTGAAAGCAAAATTTGCTAAAAAAATTCTTACAACATTCACAAAAATAAATAAAATTATTAAATAAGGGAAAAGCATATGTTTAATAATACTTTATAGCTTCTGGTAGAACAGTCAAATTTTGTAGAAGGTGTAGAGGAAACACTTGATGATCTAAAATAACAACACCGATATTCATTGTATATGCAGAAATCATCTATGACCCGCTCGTAAGCCGACCCTCCAACTTTTCTCCCTAGATTTTGAGGTCAGCTTTAGAATCAATTTATACGGTTTGTAATAATTTTCAAGTAAGGATACCAAAGCCTAACGTACTTAAGTAGTTATAAATTGTTCATATAATACTTTCTCCGTAAAAATTATCAAGCATTGAAACTAATTCTTCTGTATTACATAGCAACTAATCACTAAATTATATACTATCCATCCATGCTTAGTTCTTAGCTTTAGCATTGAAGCAATCTAGCATTATGCTACTCTGACTTTGCATGGCTATAAATAGAACCATTTGCTGTTGTAAAATTCTGTAAAACGCAACAAATAACAGAAACATTCAAAACGAATGTCTTCTTTATATCTGACCACGGGAGAGTAACTGCGAGAGAGAAGGTGGGTGGGACGGGGATCTTTTTGTATGATAGATTTTTTTCTTACAAGTGTTATGTATAGCTGAATTGATCTAAACTTGAGAATTATAAGCCAAAAGTAGATATATTGGCTGTTTAAAAAAAATAAAGCATAACTTGTACATTACATTAAATTAAAAACAACAACACAGTTTTACAAGCCTTTTTTTTATTTGTATGATCAAGTGATGAAGTCAAATATTTTTGTTTGTGTTCATGTTGCTCGCAAGAAATAATTGGGAAAATAGGATTGAGCGTTTCAACTAGCGTTTAAAAAACAACATTTCCTTTGGTTTTCAAATTAACTCAGTATATTTCCCAAAATTGTTACAGAGTTGCTCTTAATAGTTTCATTTTTTAAACAATAACATAAAACTTACTTTTCAATGTCTCAAATACTTCTTCAGTGTCACAAAATACATGGTAAACAAAAAATACATGCAAACGTTACGGCGCATGTCTTCGTCATAACAAATAGAGTGGTCCTCGTCGATTCGACGGACGAACAACGAAAAAAAACCAAGGTTTTAACTAATTAAGTAAATAAAATAAAATAAAAAAGAAACATATCACAAGTAATAATAAAAAACACAGCATTAAATCATTAAAGAAAAAGAAGAACTTTTTGGGAAAGAATATTACCAAAGATAGGTGTCGCTGTTTTAATAAATACAGATTTCAGAGTATTTCTCGAAATAATGAATGCAAAAGCTTTAGAAGCATTTAGACTAGATCTAGATCTAGTCTACAGTTTTTTTTTAAAGTATGAAATTAAATTATTGTTGATGAAACAAGTGTGATAACGTCACCAAATTGTGCGTCTAAAATGCACTTCCTGTTAACATCAAAATGGTGGACTAAATTTCGCCCAGTTTCAAACCCCTTAGATTATATTTATTTGAAAATGACTTTTACACGCAATTATTTCAATGAACTAAATATTCAGTTTTCAATTATGTTGGCATTGGGTAAATTAATAACTTTAAAATATTTTGAAAAAATTAATTGTTCAAAGTTTTTTTTCAACTATTGACATAACAATAATTTCAAAATTTTAAAAATAAGATTATCGGTTCATTTATGCCAATTTATAGATTTCTTGACAGTTAGGAACCTCTAACTGTGATGAGATGTAAAGTCGGATAAAATTAAGTGAGCTCAACTGCTTTTTCACCCAAACACTTAAGTCATATGTCATCTGGGAATGCGATACTGCTTTAGCTGCTTTAGTCAATTTGGTGAAACCCAAATGTAAGGCGAGACACACGTGAGGCTGAAGCTGCAATAGTCTTTTTAGATCAATTGCTTTGATTAAATTTGTTTTCAGTTGGTTTGACTCTATGCTTTCATTCTGGAGAGTCTGTTGTTGGGGAGCCTTGGAACTGTCTGGAGACCATAAACAAGTGTTTGCGGCAGAGGTATTTTAAGCCTATTATTAAAATATGCCTACCACCACGGAAATTGCTTTACTCCTTGGTACAGTGTATAACGTTCTCGTATACATTAAGGGCATCGTTGTGGGATTCAGTATTAGATTAAGTATTGGGTACAGCATTGGATGAAGTAGTAGGCACTATAATACAGAAACGCATAAAATACTGCGTACATTTGTGGGTACGGTAGCTTGTACGGTGTATTAACATGACGGTTTGTAGTGAATTGTAGTTTTTGTACAACAGTAAAGAGGCGTTACAATAGACTAGTATATTTGAAAATGCCATTGTACAAGTAGTTGTATAATAATGAGTTTGGAAGTTGATATGAGAAGTACGTTGGTGGATACAGTGGTGAGTACATTATTAATGGTACTGTATACAGCTGCAGGTAAATTATGATTTTTGTGTCCCATTACCTCGTGGTCTTAGGGATTTCTTATGTTGCCATTTGACCTTACTCGGGGCTTAGTAGACCTTGCGGCGCCCATTTCCTCTCTAGGTCAGCAGAGGACTTTTTAGCAAAAGCCATTCATGAACATGTTTATTGTTGCTTTTGCGTGGGCTAGATCTCATGCCCCTCAGTTTGTGTGGCGAGCGCACTATTGACTTCTCTATCCAGCCATAATATGAGTATACAGTAGTAACTTGGACTGTAGTTGAAATTGCGGCAGTACAGTGGTAGTGAGTGGCCTTACAGTGATGAGAAAGGGTTAGCACAAAAGTCAGTGCAGTATTATAGTTATAGCAATAATAATGATGGTAGTCAGAGGCGTCACTAGAGTTGGTGTCACTCAGTGCGATAAGTCATTATGTGATTACCTCACAACTTACCCCATAGACGTCAGAGGCGTCACTGGGGTTGGTGTCACTCAGTGCGATAAGTCATTATGTGATGACCTCACAACTTACCCCATAGACGTCAGAGGCGTCACTAAGGTTGGTGTCACTCAGTGCCATAAGTCATTATGTGATGACCTCACAACTTACCCCATAGACGTC
This sequence comes from Radix auricularia, assembly GCA_002072015.1. NCBI lineage: Eukaryota > Metazoa > Mollusca > Gastropoda > Lymnaeidae > Radix > Radix auricularia. Next base: position 607,701 of record MUZC01002311.1, on the reverse strand, counting down.
AGAGGCGTCACTAGGGTTGGTGTCACTCAGTGCGATAAGTCATTATGTGATGACCTCACAACTTACCCCATAGACGTCAGAGGCGTCACTGGGGTTGGTGTCACTCAGTGCCATAAGTCATTATGTGATGACCTCACAACTTACCCCATAGACGTCCTCCGAGTCTACTTGTGCCTAATAACTAAGACATACATCGTTTTAACTTTTGGTGTCACCCCTTGTGATGGTTTCACCCAGTGCCGTCTGTACGACCCGCACCATCCTAGTTACACCTTTGGTGGTAGTCACAGTAAGTGTAGGGTAGAGAGGATGTGTTAACCACACATGTTACTTAAAATTTGAGGCACACTCGTCCATGTAATCTTTATGTCCGTTTCAGCGACTATAACATGCAAATCGAATGTCTGCAAAATATAACTTGCCCTGATGATCTGGACGAGTTCATGAGGAAAAAATACATCAACGAAACAATGAAATCATTAACAGGTGACAATCACCAATGAGGTTCATAGAAAGACATTCGTTTGATAATAAAACATTATATAGGCTTATGGATTTTGACGCCATTTCACGTTTAAGATGGTAAAGCAGCTAAGTAATACGGCATTTTGGTATTAATTGCATGGCTTATAGTAGAGATACCATTATTTATTACGGACCATCCTTAATACAATAAATGGCATAAATACGACCAATATTTTTTTAATGAAACAGGTGTGTCAAAAGAGATTCCTTGCAAATATATGAATAAAGGTGTTAACGTAATTTCAAATATGTTTTATTAAAAAAATTATATATTGGTGTATTAGTATTAGACTGTTTTAGGGTCCTCACCAAGATATTGGCAATAAACTCCAACACTTTCAGGGACTTTCTTGTAATAATAAATTTATTTACAAATACTTTTACGATATTCGAATAAATATTACATATTTGAAGTTTGAATACACAATGAAAGCAGGATTAAAAAAAAACATACGAAATTTGAGCACATGACATGACAGCACCTGTCCAACTGTAGGTATAAAATAAAAGAGAGCTTCATATCTAAAGGTGTGCACATGGCAGGTGCTTAGGTCCAACAGAATGTATAGATACGATTATTGTGCAAATTCCAAATGTGTGTATACAATGATTGAAGATTAAAAGTGAACACGAAATTTTACGGGGACAAAAACGACCATCTGGAATAATTGAAAAATGACTTCCTCAATTTATGAATGTAATAAAAACGGCTATGAACATTTAATATTTCTGGGAAAAGATTGGGGAAGGGGTGGGTGCCTTGCATTTGGAGTCCTCTAATTGATTCTGACCAAAGTTAATTTTGCACTGAAGTTTCTACACGTTCTTTGTTGTCTCCAGAGCCAGAATCGAAGAGAAACATTCCTGCTGGTGAATCGGTATTCTCTCATATCAAGGCAGAACTGTCTACCAACAACAGTCATCGCCTGGCAGCTTCCTTTGTGTTCAATGGAGGGATCTTTACTTTGATTTATCGTCTTCTGTTGCTAGGGTGTGGCTGTAGACTGTTCTGTTGCTAGGGTGTGGCTGTAGACTGTTCTGTTGCTAGGGTGTGGCTGTAGACTGTTCTGTTGCTAGGGTGTGGCTGTAGACTGTTCTGTTGCTAGGATGCTAATGTTGAGTGTTCTTTGAAAAAAATACTATTTAAGAAAAAAAATATTTAAGTGCTTAATTTTCTCTTTTATGATGATGGTTTTCTAGGATGTTGGTGTCGAATGTTCTGTTTCTAGTTTGTTAGTGTTTAATGCTCTATTTCTATTCTGTTAGTGTTGAATGATCTATTTATAGTATATTAGTGTTGAATGATCTATTTATAGTTATATTAGTGTTGAATGTTCGGTTTCGAGAATGTTACTGAGCGGGACCTGTCTCTAGTTTGTTATTAAATATTGTTGTGTTTCTAGGATGCTAGAGTTAAGTGTCCTGTTTCAAAATGTTATTGTTTGGCGAGTGTCAATAATATGTTTTTATAAAAATTACAATTAATTATATTTCATGAGTCACCCTAAAATCTAGCAATGCTTCCTCTAACTCGTTTATTTCCGATGCACTTTTTCAGTTTCGATTTCTCAAGGATGTAACAACTTTTAAAAAGTTTTTTTTTTGTCAGCTGAATCAAGAGCTCAAATATAATAGCAATCAAAATAGTGAGATAAGTGACAATTATATGATAACCTCTTTTTTTTAAAAAAGAAAGAATAAATCCTAATGGCAACTTACCAAGACTTAATGTATTTTATAGAAGTTGTACAAATTTCTTGTGTTTAAAAAAATAAACTAAATTATTCTTTATTGTGTCTTTAAATTTGTGAACAAATAATTGCGTTGCGGTATCGTTATTTAAGATGTGAAGAGAATCCAAGCATTGAAAAAAAAAATAAGCAAAATGCCATAATTTTCATGACGGGGGTAAGAAAGTATATGAACTGTTACTTAAATAAAAAATACATTATGTTTATGACGTTTAATCAATCTCCCAAGAAAATATATTTAAAAAATGTAGCAACTCTACGTAATTAAATAATATTTAAGTAACATTTAAATGATGCAGGTTATTTTCTCACAGTCACGATTTCATATAAACAACTTGCAGGGGCGCAAGACTGCGCTTGAAACGACAACCATGGGGCGTCAAGCTACCGAAATTTAATTCATTAGACCCCATCGCGTAGCTCGACGTGTCCAGGAAATCTAACTGCACATTAAAGTCGCTTTGTGTCAATGAAAACTTCCATTTCAGTTTCTTTAATTAAACTTAAACATTTTCATTTTAAAAAAAAACAGTTTGATAAAAATTCATTTGTGCGTTTCTCATACTGTAAAAAAAAAAATGATATGAACTTTTTAAATTCCTTCTTTCTCCACCTCTATTCTACACATCAGTAAGTTGAGTAAGACAATAATGAAAAACTCGCTTAAGGCTAAAATAAATTCACCTTACTCATTTTTGGAATTTGAACATGTACCACCAAAAATACTCATTATACCAACAGGGATCCAAGGGGAAATTTATACAGCTTGAAATCCAAATGGTAATTGTATCTTATCATTGATAATATCATACCACCAGGAATACGAATAGTAATAATTTAAGTGTAGCTGTAAAGAAATATTCAGAGGGAAAATAGTTTGATAAAATCTTAGTGATTGGGATATAGTTAAAAACTGCATAAAACCCCAAAAAGATACCTTTTTTTTCACCCCCTCCCACTTCGTCACAAAAACTTAGACCCCTTCCCCAATATTAAGTAAAAAAGCTTTGGCCCCCCCCAAATAAAAACAGTATTTTCTATTTTAAAAATAAGCATGTTTTAAATCAACTTTTTGTCATTTAAGTATGTTTATAATTTAAGGTATTGTCCGGGTGCACTCTAATATTAATATTGTATCTCGCATGAAGCCATGTAAAACGTCATTAAATAAATAATTGTAAGCAATCAAATATTTAAGTGGAACTTTTATTTAAAAATGCTCGTTTTGATGGGACGTGAGAGAGCGAAATGTGCCCCTGCGGGACAGCTGCAGAAAATGCGGAGCATGTGCTTCAAAACTGCCCCATTGTACCATCATACTCGAACAGCCATATGGCCCCAGGAAGCTACCATCGACGAGAAACTATATGGTGGACTGAACCAATTGACAGCCACAGCGCAGTTCATTACACATATAGGGCTTGTGGTCTAAATGCCTCTTTAAAAAAAAAAAAAAAGATTTCGATAACGAAGAAGAAGAAGATAAACCCCCTTCCCTCGTCACAAAAGTGTGACCCCCCCCTTTTTTTTTGGTGAGTGACGTCATTTATTGGCGGCCCCATAGAGAAGTGATCGCTTCAGTGACTTTTGACTAAGATCAAAGTTAATTGTTCTTTCTTGTAAGCTTAATTATCTGATACGTGTATTTATGAGCCAATTCTCTTATCTAAGGCGAGATGCCCGGCGCTTGCTCCGCTCCCGCCACTGTCTGGTCCGGTAATGCAATTGTTCAGGGAATTTCCCAAGAAAGGTACGGCGGCGGAGATCGAATCAAAGCTAGATGGCTCCGGTGTACCCCCTCACAACACATTTTTATATGTTAAAAAAGTCTAAGCCTACGGAAATTAATAAATTAACTTCCATGTACCTTTTGCAATATCAATAGAAAAGGTAGTTATGTGTGATAAAATATTCAGAAGGAAAATTGGTTTTAAAAAATGGTAGTGATAGTGATAGGCGTAAGGTTAAAAACTGCATAAATCCCAAAGTGAAAAAAAAAAAAGATTGGCCCAAAAATTAAATGATAAAGGGAAGAATTATTTTTTTAATTAAAAAAAAAGCTTATATAATAAATAATTTTCAACGTAGAAGGCAAAAATAAACCATAACTTCCTCAGCTGTAGTCGGCAGCCTGGCCAACGAAGAATTAGCTTAATCTTTTAATGTTCGGGACCGCACTAGCTACTACTACTACTAGCCCCCATATAAATATATGGGCCCCGCGGCCGAGTCTCCAGACGCCCTGCCCCCTCCACTGTTATTTTCACTTGAGTTCATTAAAAAATGCATGTTAAAAACATTTAAATATGGACCACATGGTCTCTGGGGGGCCTTATTGTTCGCAGATTTGGACCATCTGATATCGCTCGGCATTTTTCGCACATCTTTTGGAATCGCGCTTTGCTTCTTTAAATATCCGCCATTGACACCCGAGATATAGTTCGGTAGCTGAAAGAAATCTACCGTGGTCCATTTTAACATTCATGTGCAGTACCATAGTTCCTATAAATAATTTTTGAGTCACATACTCAGGGGACAAAAAAATCCCACACAAGTACAAGCCAGTGTCAAGTGTCATCCAGTCGCGTGTTAAACTTAAACGTAAATACTAATCATTAATATAAATAGGAGCTATTGTGTCCATTCAGAGGTAAACAAAAAAGAATCCTCACATTGTGACCATCTGGAGGTAAACAAAGAGAATTCTCATGTGATATGACCATTTAGAGGTACAAAAAAATTAGTAAAAAAAATACTCGAGTGATTGTGACCACATGGAGGTAAACAAAGAAGAATCATCACCGTGAACTGTAAACATATGGGAATCAAGACAACATTAGGAACAGTATGAGGGAGTATGTTTTTTTTCCTGATGTTGTAAGTGCTTTTTAAAATAAAATAAATATATTGGCAAAGTCGACCTCTCCTGATGCATTACTTTGCTTTAGTTGTTATCAGCAGTTTAGCGTGATGAATATCTATGAACACTTTGTAAGTGTGTAGTTACTAATACTAACGGCCGCGAAACTTTTGTGTGTTTTCTTACGTGGTGTAACTGGCAACTGCTAGACTGTTGACCTTGAACGATATGATAACAATCATAGGTGGACTAAGGAAGGAACTCAGGAAGCGCAAAACACACACGTCTCCCACTCCCTATTTCTATCTCTAACTCTCTCACACACTGTCTATAATATATGCAATTTAAAACTGAAGGTAATGAACCAGGAAGTGATATGCACCGGGGAGCATCTGGAATGACACCTATTTCTTTAATCTTATGAACACATATTTTTAAACGGGAGTAGAAATGTTACGCCCCCCCCCTCACTTTTTAATTCACAAACACCAAAACTTTGAAACTTTTTGTTGCAATATTTATTTTGTCTGCATGCTCAAGATTGTTCGGCCAGGTGCGTGCTTTAGTTATTTACTAGAAAATTGGTTATCCCTGAGTGGAAAAAAAACACCCTCTCTTAAATTAGATTTGATCCATTTTTATATAGTATTTAATTTTTAAGGTGAGATTCTGAGGAATGAAAGAAAATCTACGCACCCTTGTTTTGTAAATAAATCATAAACAAAATGGACTACGAAAACCATTTTTGGAGCTCTGCCAGCAGTTCATGAGTGAAGTGTAGAGTACCAATGCCATTGTTTCACGTACTCAAAGATGTATTTTGTAGCATGATGAAGTCGTAACATTATGCAAATGCAATGCCGCAATGCTACTGACAATTACTTACTACTAGAAAAAAAAACACACACACTTATTTTAAAACGAAGTCACCAGCAATTTTAGGACAATGGAAAATATCAACACTTTAACTTTAAAGCAAAACGTTGGCCCGTTGGTATTAAGACTTTGTTTAAAAATAAAGTGATAAATAACTTGAATTGAATAATAAAATAATAATAAAAAAAATAATTTTTTAAAAACTGGAAATTTAAAGTTAAAAACATGAACTCTTGACCTTATTATAAAAACAAACAAAGGGAAGACAACTCACACTTACACCTTCATAAATGTACGAAGCATTGCTGCCAGCGCTAGGTTTTTCAACCTAGATCTAGGTTTTTTTTACCCTGTCTAGGTTTCTGGGTTTTTTTAATTTCAATAATGGTCAAAATAACTAGGTTTTTTTAAAAATTGTTTTTTTATAGTAATTATTCGATGTGAAAGAAAAAAAATAAGCTGTATGTCAGGGATACCCAAAGTCCGGCCCGCGGGCCAAAACCGGCCCGCGAAGCAATTTTTACTGGCCCGCGGCCTCATATGAAGTAATTAATTAACTAACGTATTATTTTTTAACAACATTAAATATAAGAAAAGTCGACAAGTTTTACCGTTTTGACAACGTCAAAGGATGGCAAAAGTCGATCACATTGTATTGTTTACCAATTACTAGACTTCAGTCTTAAAGACTGACAAGGGGAACAAATGTATTTGGTTCTGTTTGTTCTGCTGTCTGTGACGTAAAATTACATGTAAAAGATATATTTATTTATTACTGATGGCTATCGCCATGACTCGTGAGCACAGTTGACAAGCAAAACTTGTCTGTTACAAAGTCAGCCTAGTCAGGCACCCAAAGTTTTTAAACTTCACTGTATCATTCATAAAGAGGTTCTTTGTGCTAAACACCTTTCATGTGATCATGTCCTTAAGCAAGCGATAAAGGATGTGATCTCTATTCGCTCTAAAACTCTGTTTCACAGCCAGTTTTAGCAGTGTCTTCTTGACATCCAGAGAGAATGCAAAGATGTTATGTATGACAATGAAATAAGATGGATTAGTCGGGGGACAGCACTTCAGCGCGTCTACACATAAAAAAATAAATTGGGAAGTACATGGAAGATAAGGAAAAACCATTTCCAGAACTATCTGATGCTGCTTGTCTTGCATAATTTGCCTTTTCGGTTGATGTGAAAAGACATATAAACCTTCTTAACACAATTCTCCAAGGGCACAATGCAGTGGTAAGCCAATTATATTCACATATCAAGGACTTTGGGAACAAGCTGCAACTTTTTCAAAGGCAACTTTTTCAAATGCAGTCTAATACCACACATTTCCCCTCACTGCAGGAAATCATGACAAGTTTACCAGAAAGAAGCTTCAATAGGCAAATGCATAGGTATGATGCAGATATCACATCCTTGGCTGATGAATTTCAAAGACGCCTTCATGACTTAATAACTATTGAAAAGATAAACATGGTTGTTTTTGTTAAATTTTCATATTTCTCTGTAGATTTTGATAATAGTGCGGCAATCTGCAGCTGGAAATCATTGAGCTGCAAACTGATGTTGCATGTCGCAGCAGACAAATTCTTCTCTTAGACTTTTACAGTGAGCTTCATGGTTAAAGAGAGATTAAAAGGAATTCTAAAATTTGTTTTAAAAAAAATGCTTAGCTTGTTAGGCTCGACATACTTACGTAAGGAGACATTTTCAGTTATGAATTTTAACAAGATCTGTGTGAGGACGAGAATAAGTGACTCTCAACTACGTGATATCATACGTATCAAAACCAGTGGCATTGAGCCTGACCTCACCTATTTATTCAAGATCTCAGTTTCACCATTCACATTAAAATTTTACAATAAAAACTCATCATACTATGTCATTTTTATATTATTATTTTAACCCGGCCCGCGAATATCTTTGCATAAAGGAATATGGCCCGCCATGCAAAAAGTTTGGGCATCCCTGCTGTATGTAGCAACACTATTTTAAGCCGCTCTATGATGTTCCATTATTATACATATTTAATGGCTCTATTATGCTACTAAATTCGAAAGGTGGCGCCATCTTTTTGAAAAATTCTGGTTCAAGATAAAACGACTTGAATGAGCAAAAATATTCAATTTTATTAGACTTAACTGCTCTAACACTTTCTTCTGTCGGCGATGAGAGAATATACCCTTAACATTAAGTATATGCGGTATTGAGTATAGTCTATGCTTAAGATATTCTAATATAAGACTCAGATAGTCATAGTGAATTATTCCAAGAGTGCTGATAAGATTGCCAAAGGATTTATAAAGATGATGACGTAAGTGATAAAAAATTCAGATAAAAGTATTTTTTACAAATAGTTATGTAGAATATATTAATAAATTCCAAGGCCTAACCGATTTGGGGAAGGAGGGAATGTAGTATTTTTTGTGAGATGTGTGACAAGGGAGAGGGGCTGTTTAAGAACTGTGAAGTCACTTAAAAACCCCGTAACTTTAAATGAAAGATTCACTTTAATATTTGATTCCTAACTTTTGCTGAAGTTTAAAATGACTTCACACCCTTTACGCTATTGGATTGCACCTTCCATTTACACTACACGCATACTTGAAAAAAAAAATTGACAATAAAAATTAATTTAGATATGCTCTATTTGAAATAAGGGGGTGGGTGGAGAGCCTTGTGACGTCATTTTTGTTTATTTTTAGCATGTCTAGTTTTTCTCTCTCTTTTTTTCTTTCTGATCTAGGTTTATTTTGACATGTTGGCTAGGTTTTTCCTGAAATTGTCGCTGGCAGCACTGGTACGAAGACATAATCATAATGATAGAATAAGTAGGGGTTAATTTTAATTTTATAATTTTATAAAAGAATCACTTAATACCTAAACAAGACGCAAAGTCTACATATTTTATTTTAGCAATTCATTTTTTGTCCTCTACTATCTTCGTGTTTACCTCATCTACTTTTAAGGAGTTTATTTTAATAGAATGTGAATGTGTAGGTAGAAGAAACACTTAAACTTAAGTTAAGTCTTAAACTTAAGACTAAAGAGTAAAGAGTAAATACAAGTGAACTTAACTCAAGACTCAAGTGTCTTATATATTTTACTTATATTAAGTTTTAAGCCTTTAAGCTATTACTATTGCCGTCTGACATTAATTTTTAATATTTGCAATTGAATTGAATTGTACACAGTAACACAGCTACTACTTCGGACGTTGAGTTTGACTTAACGGAGTGTCTACTGCTACAACAAAGTAACGGCAGACAACCCGGGGGGGATGTGGCTGGTGCTACGACATGTCGTAACACCAGCAACATCCGCCCGGGTTGACTGCCGTTACGACATGTCGTAAACAATTTTCTGTATTTCAATTATGCTATTACTAATAATTAAATACTTAAACTATAGTTCTCATAATAAAATATCATGATCACTAGATAAGCTTATTAATAATATTAATGAATTTTAAAGGTTAAAAAAAATCTAGATTGAGCCATTAAATAAAAAACAGTTATAAATTAAAAAAATTACTCTTTCTCAGCAGCTTCGGTTGGTTCGAAAATGAAATGACACTATTGATATCAGGATTGAATCCCGCTGCAGTCATGTTTTTTTTTTTAAATTTCATTTTTTTTTTTTTTTTAAATAAAAAAAATCACAATGAGTATGCTGATTATTTGTGTTATTATTCTGAAAAGCATCATACGTTGAATAAATCTGTTTAAAAAAAATTTAGTTTTTAGACTAGTCATAACACTAGCCAATCCACATATGCTTGGCTAGCGTTAGGACATGTCGTAACGCTAGCAACATACGGTCGGGTCGTCTGCTGCTTCGACAGTCGTAAAAATGTGATATGTGCTTACTTACAGTTACGACTAAAGCTGTATTTAATTATGCTAATACTACTAATTTTTTTCTTCTTATGATTCGCGAGTTGACACTCAGTCGGCATCACCAACGAAAAAGGTGAGGCGTGAGTTTAAAAAATGATTATACACCATCACTGTTACTTAATTGTTTGGAAGATATTTTTAAAAAATTATCTGAATTGAAGGCATCGCGAAAAAGTGCTGAACGCAAGCGGGGGAAGCGGGATTTGAAACCATTGTCAGACGAAGGAGGCATAACGCATCATGCCCCGCAGACTTGCTCGTCATAAATAGTGCAAAGAGAGGCGGGGGGGGGGGGGGGGGGCTGAGAAAACGGACACAAACAACAGCATGAAGTAATGGGGAAAAAAAGGAAAAAAGGCGAGTAAACGAGGAGTCGTGTGCGGTTGTTATTACCTGCCCCCCTCAATAGTAATAGTAATAGAGTGAAAATAAGGTAGAAGGATGAATGGAATGGTTTCCTGTGACAAGTCTGCACACGGCACATTTTATTATTCCACACGAAACGAATTATTTTACATTCTTGCGATTGTGCGCGAATCGTTGCTTGAGGATTTTCATTTACAGCTGTAGGCTTTACGGTATACTAAATTTTAATGCATCAGCATTTCTTACACAAGTATACTATAGTATGGCAAAATCGGCTGATATATTTATAATCGGTAGACCAATATTAAATCTATTTAAATAGTTTATTTAAATAAATTTAGATTTTAGAATGAATACACACACAAATAATGTCGTATTATAATATATATTCGTATACAATATAAAGAAGAGTTTGTTAAGATTTATTTCTTTCCAGGTGTCTACTGCAAAGAGTGACTAAAACTAGTAGTAGCAGAAGTTGCGTATGTCGTAGCACTAGTTTCCTGACTAGCGCTACGACATGTCATAACGCTAGCAACATCCGACCGGGTCGTCTGCTGTTACGACAATCTTGTCGTAATGCTAGCAACATCCCGCCGGATCGTCTGCTGTTACGACATGTCATAGCATTAGTTTCCTGACTAGCGCTACGACATGTCGTAACGCTAGCAACATCCGACCGGGTCGTCTGCTGCTACGACAAAATTGTCGTAGCGCTAGCCACATCCTTGACTTAAGTTGTACAGTTAGTTCAGTTACACTTCGACTACAGACTACAACTACAGTGTCTACAGCGTTCAGTTACTCTTCTGGGTAAAAGCGACGTATGTCGACCGTGATGTCACGGTAATGGCGGCATTCTTTGTTGTTATAGCACGTCCTTTAAAAAGCTTTAAAATTAAAATTCTATACCTAACCCAAACCCTAAAACCTTCAATTTTCCAAAAATTCTAAAGCTAATACCTAACCCAAACCCTAAAACCTTACATTTTTGAATATCCTTTTAGAATTTATAGAGAACTCTCTTTTCCAGCAACCGGTAGCATCGTAACGTCGACATACTTCGCTTCAGCTCACTTCTGTATAGGCATAGGAGTGTTTGAGTTCACTGACAAGATAGTAAGATAGCCCTGGTCAAAACGGCCCCCGTCAAAATGATCATCATATAGATGATACTGTTACAATGTTAATGTAGTAAGAATACACTCAAATATTATTTCAGCATTTTTACTCACCGATTCAGTGTCAGTTTTAGTTCACAAGAAACTATAATAATAGTATCACAAGAAACAATTTAATTACAGTTACTTGATATGGACAATACTCAATATAGTAGCAATTCACAATTCTTTTTCGAGAGGAATTGATATCATAACATCACAAGAAATAATTTTACTATTAGTACAATTTGATCATTTTTTTTTAAAAGGTAAAAAAGTTGATCAAAGATTAAAATGCAAAAAATGCTATTCAGGGGTGCCACCGTTCCAGTTTATCCCAGAATTCCAGATGCATGAAGCTAAATATTTTTTATCATCAAGATTTCTGAATTTTTGATTTTGCTCTTTCCGGATTCGCAAGGTTTTTTCTCGCTCTTCCCGGATTTTCCGGATTAGCGAATTTTGTTTTAAAATTTGACTTCCAATTTTTAAAGAAGGCGGAAAAGTCATAATGCGCGGAAAGCCTATTCAGCAAGATGCAGACTCGCTATAAATAGGATGTGTGCAGTGACCTCTCTTCCTTTAGCTCTCATCTCATTGTCGCTCTTATCTTAAATATACGCGGAAACTTATACTTATTTGTCTGATGAAGTGATTGGCATGCTATAAAAATAAACATATATGTTTGCTAAAAGGCATATGTACACCAACTGTTTATCCGTTTAATTACTTTAATCAGGACCGGTTAACTTTAACTTTATTTAGTCGGTATATTAGTTATTACCCGGAGTTAATTTTTTGTTGTGTTACAGCAGAATACCAGAGCCAACGAGTGAGTGACCGCGACATCATAGGGTTTTCTTAATAATACTCCGATCTGTAAGTAATATAAAAATGCACATCATCACTGTTCGCTTGTGAATCATTTTTAATTAAAAAAAGTATTAGCATAGCAAGCCAAGCAGAGTACCAGAAGTAACACAGCGCTAAGATCTGAACCCAAACGGGCTGTGAGTGCACCAGCAGACCTAGTGATGTGGAATTTGATGCCTTCCCCTTGTTGGTTCTAAAAAATTTAAGGGAAAATACGGACCGGATGATAAAATGGGCTTTTCTTTTAAAGATTAACCGGTCCGCAAAAACAAACTGACTTGACAACAATTGATTATCGAGATAACCAACGTTAAGTGGTAAATTTGGCCATCTTTTGTGCTTGAGATATTAGGGCTTGGCGACATAAAAGAATCGAAAAAACCGATGAGAAAATGCTTAGACAAAGATGGAATTTGAAAGTTTCATTTCAAAAGCGTTGACTTAATAAGGTCTGCAAGATAACCAAGCTCGAGTGAAGTGGGTTCGCCTGTATAAAGATAGAATACTTCTAGACGTCAAATGCTGTATTTACAAAAAGTTAATGAAAAATTATCAATTAGTAAAGTTGTATATTATAAGCATAGGTATCAAGAGGGGGCTCACAAATTAGCAAATGGCACTGGTTGAAACCCTCACAAGTTGTGACACCAAAATGTGAAATTCTGTATGCTACTGTTATTTGGCTCATGCAGACTATGGGATAAATCGTGAGGGGATGACACCATGAGCTACAGCACTTGATGACTCACACCCTAGTGCAGGGGCATCCAAACTTTTGCATGGCGGGCCATATTCCTTGATGTAAAGATATTTGCAGGCCGGATTAAAATAACATGAAAATGACATAGCTTGATGTGTTTCTATTGTAAAATTTTAATGTGAAGGGTGAAAGTGAGATCTTGAATGCAGTAAATAGGTGAGGTCAGGCTCCATGCTGCTGGTTTTGATACGCATGTAACGTGATACATTAGGCTAGAGTCACTTATTCTCATCCTCAAACGGTTCTTGTTAAAATTCATAACTGAAAATGTCTGCTTACACAAGTATGTCGAGTCAAACAAGCTGAGCATTTTCTTAACAAATGTTCAAATTCCTTTAAAACTCTCTTTATCCATTCAGCTGACTGTTAAAGTCAAAGAGAGAAAACTGTTGTCTGCTGCGACATTCAGCATCAGTTTGCACCTAAATGAGTTCCAGCTGCAGATTGCCTGCAGTATTATCAGAATCTATAGAGAAATCCACAAATAAAACGAATAAAAAGAAATGAAAAGTAAAAACTTTGCTGCAGTAAAATTCAAAAAGTCAATGAAAGCAAAGTAGGAAGAGAGTGGTTGTGGCAAAACGATTAGGTGGTCAGCGCAAACACAACATTCATCCCATGTGCTACAAGAGTCCCATACTCCTGGATTAGTCTATTCTCCAGACTGACCCTCCTGGGTGTGTTTGTGCAGGCAACCATGACGGTAACCGTAAGTTCATCGATGCCCATAAGTTCACGTCCATTGAAGTGTCGGGAGACACGACACTGTTTATTTTGTGTAATTGCACGAATGTGCTATTCGATATGGCAAGATAGTAACTTCCCCCTCTCACCACAACATCAATGCCAAAGAAATCTTCTTGAAAAACTGAACCATCCTCCTTGCAGACCCTGAGACTAAGAACATATTTTCTGCCCCACCCCTCACTGTATTTAGGAGGGACAAAACCTGCAAGATCTTTTGGTTCATACTTGCCTTCCTACTTCACCCAACCATGCGGCCGACTTTCGTGTAAGACTTGTCCTTTTCTGACACAGACAGACCAAATAGCATTCCCTGAGGGGATATTTAATTTAGGGATGGCTTTGTTTGCACTAGCCGCAATGTGGTCTATACCATTGTGTGTAAGCACTGCCCTTTAAAATACATCAGTGAGATGGGGAGGTTACTATCTTATTATTGATTTTCGCTATACTTTGACCTAATCAAACGGTACACAATTTTGACTTTTCTTATATTTAACTTAATGCTGTTTAAGAAATAATACGTCAGTCAATTAATTACTTCAGATGAGGCTGCGGGCCAGTTAAAATTGCTTCATGGGCCGGTTTTGGTCCTTGGGCTGGGCTTTGGACACCCCTGCCCTAGTGACACTTCTGATTATAAGCACAGGCAGTCCAATAGAAAAGGGAGAAAAAAAAGCCAACATATTTCTTGTTGCATTTAAGATTTGTTTTTGAGCACTGATTCAAAAATTACCATTGAATCTACCCCAATAATTAAATTGATTAGCTATTTATCTTATCTTATACTTATACGTTAAAGACGCATCTCTTGTGATTTTCTTTCACAATACACATTAAACTTTTTTCTTATAAGTTAAATATGTTTTGTTTCATTGAAAAGAGTTTTAAAAACTTGCTCTATCTTTTGTGTAGATTTGGTGTAAAGATTTTTGTGTACCTTGTCTAGAGGTGAAGCCTTCTAGAAGTTGAAAATAATGTGCTTAAAGTTTAAAAATGAATTAAATTTTTTAGACTAAAAACAGATAACCAAGTCCATTCAGAGATAAATAAGACCAACATGGCCTCTTTCTGGCAACAGCTAAAAGCTTTGTTGTTGCGGAACATCTTGTTAAAAAAAAGGAACAAAGCCCAGCTATTCCAAGTGAGTATATTCTACTTGTACATGCATAGCATTTATTTTGTAATCAACAACCTTGAGATCACGTTTTATTTTTATTTTAAACGTATTTCCAAATTGTTGAAATATTTATTTAATTTTACATGGGTTATAACATAAAATTTTTGTGTATAAATAAATGAAACTAGAAAGCAGCATGTTTTTTAAAAAAAATAATAGGTATGTTAAAATGTTTACTTTAGATATAAACTAGAGATAACCTGCCAATCAATAGTTATGGCAATTTGTGTATTCCCATTTACCGAAGTTTCAACCTTGAACAATATGACTATATAATTTCCCACCCACATTTGTGCTAAGATTTACTTTTATTTAAAATTTGAATTTAACAAAAAGGAAATAAGTAGCAATAAGTGTATTTCGGTTAATTTTTAGGAATCTAATTTAGTGTGTATATTGTGAATCTTATTTTATAGCTGTAGTAGAATTATTTTAAAAAATCTTTTACTCAGAGAATTTAATACTTTGTGTGTGAGTGGAATATCTTTATATTTCATTATTTCATTTTTTTCTTTAAAGGAACTTTTTTTCCCCATCTACTTTGTTGCCATTCTTGCTATGGTGAAAGAGTTAACCAAACCAGAAAACAAGCCCGCCATGGAATTTCCAGCTAATGATATCCACACATTCCATAATGATCTGAATGGAGGCAGTGTATATGTGGTTCCAAATACTAATCAGGTACTTCAAACATTATGCCAGGTCATTACTTTTCTATATTATGAACTTCAAGAGTGCAAAAATGTAACCCTTTCTTAAAAAAATTAATTATCAAGTAATAATATATATATTTTATTTGGAAACATTTATTCTTGAACAAAATTGATTTCCAAGACAAAGAAGTTTTAAATTGATTATATTTTTTTAACAATTAAAATTAAAGTCATAGATTGCAAGGCAATCTCCACCTTGTTTAACTTTAAACATAAGATGTAAAAAAAAATTGATATGATTTTTTAAGAAAATAGTCCTCATCTAAATTTATTGATATAATATATGCAAGGATAAAATTCTTGTCATCTTCAAGCCAAGAGTAATAATGGCATTTTCTTTGTTTCACTTAAAACTTCTTTTAGACTCGGGAGTTGATGGAAGATGTTGTGAATCAGTTAAGTCCCATTCGATTTAGCTACAAAATGTTCAACACTCAGGAGGAAGCTGAAGTACAGTATAAGCAAAGTAGCTCAGGGGTCGCTGCTGGAATAATTTTCAGTTATAAGGGTGATCCTAATGCTTATGCTATTCGTGTGGGCTATCATCTAGTTCCAGAGACCAAGACTGTTTTCAACTTTGCCGGCAGTAAGTCAATGTTTGTTTTTTTAAAACTATTTACAACAAGTTGGCACTCAGCAAATTTTTAATAGTTCTTTTGCATAAATTATGAGTGCAAACATGAAAAAATATCCAATGAATTGTCATCTAATTTCCACAGGTTCTTGTCGTGGGAATAAAATTGGAAAAGAGTTTGGTCAGACGTGTGCTGTGAATTCCTATTTATATACAGCTTTTACCTCACTGCAAATAGCTATTGATAATGTGTTCATGAAGGTATGTGTGTTTTTTAACTTATACAAAGAACTCATAACATTGATGAAAAAAACATAAAATGTCAACTTACCAGATGCCATATTATTGACATTAGTTTAGAGAGTTGCACTTGAAAGAGATACTGAAACATCTGTAGTTACTCTTCATTGAAACTTTTGTAATTAATCTTTTCTGAAACTTGTGTAATTAGTCTTTATTGAAACTTTTATAATTAATCTTTATTGAAACTTGTGTAATTAGTCTTTATTGAAACTTTTGTAATTAATCTTTATTGAAACTTGTGTCATAGTTTTTGTTAGGAATAAGCTTTTATGAGATAATTGATTTAACTGCCATGTCCTGTCATTAGAGGGAGGTAGCTATTGGCAAATAGATTTTTCATTCTTACCATATTTACAATATCATCTCCCAGGTATTTAAAAAAAATTCTTGTGAATGGTGTCACGAATTATTGAAATAATAAAAAAATTAAAATAGGTTTTATTTTAAAAAATGTCCTGTCTAGTTAAGGTCATCATAATTTAATTTAAAACTAAAATTTTATCTAATATTTACCAATTAAGCTGGCTAAAAAGTGCAACAAGAAAAGATCAAATTCTTTTTACAATGCTTTATAAATATTTTGAGATAACGTATAAAATCATTACGTGCGTGTCTTCTCACTTTTGAAAAGGCTTGGATATTTTAATGGAACTGTGTGCAATATCTATTATAACCCCAGAATTTAGGAGTGACAACTCTGGATGCAAAGTCAAGACAAATTGATGTCAAGCTAATGGACAAACCCAAGTTTTCCCCTGATACCAGCTACATACAGACCTTGTCATCCATTTATTTTGTCTTCTCATTCTCTGTTTTGGCCAATTACCTAGCTGTGAATATTGTGGCTGAGAAGGAAAAGAAAATTAAAGAAGGGATGCTAATGATGGGACTAAGGAGCTCTGTTTTTTGGTGGGTTATTTTAAAGTTATTGGTTTGATGTTGAATGGATGCAAAATGTCTTGTCCCTTTAAGGGTTGTCAGATTGACAAATGTTATGCTTCTTACACATCATTGCTATGTAAGCTTTTTAAGCACAATGGATTTTTAATATAAACCTTTGTCAGTTACAAATAAATAAATCTTGTTTTGATAATTGTGTTGAGGCTGAATTAAGGAGAGAAAAAAGTAAATTATAATCCTCCTGATACATTAGTCAAGACAATTACATAAATGCCATCTTTATATATAATTCACGTAAACAACCATGTGCAAGTGAGCATGACAAATGACCCCCGCTGGAGTCGAAAGATCATGGTGAGCAAGCGGAATGGGATGAAAAGAAAAAAAAGGTTGGGGAGGGGTTTGGCAACAATGCTTCTTGCATTTACTTGCGTCGTTCCTCCACAGAATAACATATGATTCCTAGTGTAGTGGTAACCACGTCCGCTTTGCAAGCGGAAAGTCCTGGGTTCAATTCCCAGATGGAACAATTTTAAAACAAAATTTAATGTTTTTTTCCCTCTGTGCTTTTCACCATTTTTTGCGAACATGACCATCTCTAGAGTCCAAAAATAACAGTTTATTGTTGGCAAGGGATGGTAGTAAAGGTTGGAGGGCAGGTAACAACAACCGCTGCGCACATGTCTCCCCATTTACTATATTTTTTTTCATTACCTCGTGCTGCTGTTTGTGTCCGTTCTCTCACCCCTCACCTCCGCTCGCCACGTGACATCTTGTATAATATAATTTTAATCTTTTTGTTTTGTTCCTCAGGTTGTCCTGGACACTCATCTATTTGGCAATGGTTGTTGTAGCCTCCTTCATGATGATTTTAATCATCAACTTTAGCGGCTTTTTCGGACAGAGCAACTTGTTCTTGCTCTTCCTCATTTTTGTCTGCTATGGATGTTCTTTCATTGCCTTTGCCTTCATGATCACACCATTTTTCAACAAGGCCAAAGTAGCAGGGGCTGTTGCAGGCTTTTCCACAGTTATCATAAGCTGTGTCCATCTTGCAGTAAGCCAAACCCGTGATGCAGGAAGCTATGATGCTAACATACCCCCAGGGGTTCAATGGCTCATGTGTTTGTTCTCACCCATCGCCTTGTCAACATTCATAGACCAGGTAGTTCAGTTTTATTAGCATCCAGAAATGTTTCTGAAATTTTTGTAAAGTTACATTTGAGCATCTTAAAAATGATTTTATGAACATATTTAGGAAATGAAGATTGCTGTAAACAAACTATTAATACTTTAACAAATGACTGGAAAGAACAATAATTTTGTATTGGGATATCTACACTAATGACAATATCAAGGAACATGTATTGATATGATTTAAAGCCCCCCTGTTCTGTATTTGTAAGTCTTGTATATTTAATTGCATCTTCAATTTAGATTTTTTTAAAAATAAGAAATTCCACTTATAGTAAATACACATTCTTAAACTCATTTGTTCACAATCAAAAAACCTTAGTTTAAGCCTGTAATATCAGGATAATTGTAACCTACTCATAAGTGGACAGCATAATAATAATGTTACATAAACTGGATAGAGAGTAGGAATTTTTCAAAACTAAACCTATTAAAATAATTGAGTAACTGAAAACAACATTAAAGATGTTATTTATAACACAAAAACTAGCTTAAAACTCTCTTAAAACAGATGTAATGTGACTCTTTTTTGCACAAGGCTTTATGTTATCCTATATAATAAAAGGTAATTTTCTGTGCGGTCATTGATAGCGATTGGTCCCTCAAACTCCTAAAGACTCCCACAGCCAATCAGAAAAAAAATGTAATCTCATATGGAACAAGTTAACGCAGATGTTCAAAGCGAGTTAGTTTTTGTGCAGTATTTTTTCTAAGACTTTTTTTTGAGCAGTACGTGTTGGGATTTACAGTCAAAAGCTCTGTTTTTACAGGTTATTTATTATAACTATAAATGAATAGTATTTTTGACATGATGCACATTTATGGCTTGTCGAGAAGAGAGGTACAACATGCCACCGAAACGACGGTGGAACGTCCTTGGCCGGGCTTTGTTGCTCATATATACTATAATATTTAATATGCGACTGGAAAAAATAAAATAATCTGCTCATAAGCCAACCATCCTACTAGGTCCTCTGAAATATTTTCCTTATGGCGTAGATTTATAAGTAAGTAATTGAAATTTATCTTTTTTTTCTCCTCTAGGGAATTTTTCTGGATGTTCATTATCATGGATTTAGTTTTGATGACAGCCTTACATTTGGAAAGTTTCCACTCTATGCTCCAATCTTGATGCTTGTCGTGGACACTGTCCTCTATGCTGTTCTAACTATATATTTTGACCATGTCATACCAGGCATGTTAAGTTGTACCTCATTGAATAGTTTTCATAATCTTATTTTTCACATTCACTTGATTAAATAACTAAAGCAGTTTTTACCAAGAAGTTAAAATAAAAATATTTTTAAAAAAGTTTTTAAGATACCACGTTTTGTGAACTAAAAAGAAGAAAATAAATTTTTTCTTGGGCTATGTTGGAACTTCCCTTCCCCTGGGCTGAGCCAGAACTGTTTTGTTGGATGCACATTGTGGACATTTTGTACATACACACTCTTACACACCAAAATATTTTCGAACTGAAAACGT